>LQNS02277718.1:9738998-9777298 GCA_001587735.2 Parhyale hawaiensis | reverse complement strand
AAAAATGATCGATTATATTATTAATGAGCATATTTGTATCCATGATACCAGTGCTATATCAAATCTCTCCTCGCCTAGAGACAATGATGACGTCATCATGTGCTCGAACGGTGGCTTTGAGGTGCGCATACAAGTTGTGCATACACTGTGCGTAGGGAACAAAATCAATGCTTTTAACGCAAGACTTTAAGGCAAGTGGTCAGCTTTGCTTGGTGATAATCAGCTGATAATCATCTTGATCTTCGGGAATGATCAGGATGTTGGAATCAGTTCGGTCTACGTATGGTTTTGACAATTTTCTCAGTGACTGGCCTTGCATTACACGGATTCCAAAAAATGTGTGCGAGTTTCGAAGCAATGATTCAAACTTTAGCATTAGCAGTCATTCTCCCACGACCACCACAATGAAGTATCCATTTACTGTACAAAATGCGCAATGCGTCACACTATATAGACTTCTAGCTCTTTGCGTTATATATAAATGATGATACGTATTTACCATTAGTAAAACTAAATCAAGCACTAACGCGGTAAACCACAGACGACTGAAGATACTTCTATGCCGAGGCCACATATGAATTCATACGAGCAACCAGAAGTGAGGATGAGCAGCTTACTCGTTGTTTTGAAATGCATTTTAACTCGGTAGCATAGATACGGTGGCATGAACGACATGCGAGCTGCAGATCCTAACATCACGTTGCTCCTATGGAAATCTAAACTCATGTCAAATCGACGACAGTTGGGGACCGTTGTGCCGTCATGATTGTCTCTTAGCACGGCTGAAGATCTCTAAATAACACTGGTATCATAGATACAACAACAACAATTTAGCGCAAGCAGTCAATTGTGACGTCATCGTAGTAGGTAATTTTTCCACAAAAACAATGAAGAAGTCCTCGTCTGTGTTCATGTGTCCGTGCGGTGAACGTAATGTAATTGTATAGCAGTTGTAGACTCAAAGACAATTTCAATAATTATCTACACAATGTATGCCAACTTCTATCATTACTTTCAGCACTTCGCCAGAGAATCAGCCTGGAGAAAAATGATGACCACTCGCGCCTGTGCAGAGCTCAAAACTTGTGGAACTAAGGACCTAGATGACGCGTCATCTCGATTTTCGAATACCTCAAATCCGACTCTAGAAGGAGGGGAACCCGAAGGAGTAGTTAATAGTGCCGGCGACGAAAAATCGAGCTCACCGAAAAAGAGCACTTCTGCGCTCAAAACGAGTTTAAGAGCCGGGAAAAAAGCACCTAAAACTTAATGGAGGCCGAGTTTAGCATATATCGTTCTGCAAGTTTATTATATAACAAGCTGCATGTTACCACCGCTCCTCAATTGGACTTATGAAAATAACATGAGCTTGATGGGACGTGCGTAAGACGTGGGTACAAGACGAACTTTCACACAGAAATATATTCAAGAACGTTAGGCGCTAAATACGGTCAATATTGAAATTCATCGGTGGGAGCAGGTTTCCAAGCTTCCAAAACGGACGGTACGGCCCTGGGAAAAGTGTTATGCCGGGGGCCACGCAGTCTTTCATACAACTTTATGAGAGAACATGCAGTTTGCACGTCGTTCCTGCTACCGTATCTATGATACCGAGGGGCACATCCCCGCAATAAGTTGGGTGTAGCTAGGAATGCAATTGTGGCTGGCCCCGGCATTAGGCGCGCTGTACACCAAAGTCTAAACTCCGGAACGTTACACGTTCTTGGAACAGCTTAACTTACTAAAAACGCTTTGAAATGCACGATGCTTCGAATTTCAACCCATGCACTCTAAATTAAGAGACATTTTCGAAACTTTGCAAGCAGCACTTCCTGCATGGTAGAGAAACTACTGTGCATGGTGGCTCAGATTTTATTGAGCAATTTTATTATTATTGAGGGGATTTCACGACCCAAATTGGATCGGTTGAGCGATGTTCAGCTCTACACTCTGGCGCCGGGTCACATCCTGCGACCTAAGGCTCAGAGCACTTTGCGAATGATGTGCACAATTCCCAGTAGAGCGCTCTTCTGCAGGGTCCCTGGATGGAGATAACCGCACTTCAGCTCTCACAGGGCAGTCTTGAGATTCTTGGACATTGCCCCCAGAGCTCCGATGACCCCTGGAACGACGTCGACCTTCATCTGCCAGTCTTCGTTTCCATGTCGATGATTCTGGAGTCGAAGGGGATTGAGACGTCGATCAGTTTGGCCGACTTCTTCTGCTTGTCTTTGACGACGATGTCCAGTTGTTTGGTGTAAAACACTCAATCAGTTTCCATCCGCTTGTCCCAGTAGATTTACACGGCTTCGTTTTCAACCACGGGCGCGGGTTCGTGCTCGTACCACCTCTCACTGACCGGGAAGTTATGGATCCGCAGCAGGGTCCAGTGAAGGTGTCGAGACACTTTATCCTGTCTGCGCTTGTACTCCTTTTGCGCCAGCACTCTGTATTCGTTTATCACGTGGTTGATGGCCAAAATTATTTTTATTGTTATTATTATTGGACGATCTGAAACTTTACCTGCGGCGCCGTAGTTGAGGGTGAGAAGGGAGAAACGTTTCGCTGTTTCCAATTTCGTGTGCAGCGGGCTGCAGAAATAGCACTGGACGTCCTGAGACTGAAAGAAGGTTACTTGCAGAATCAGGAGAGGATAATAAAAGTCAGAAATATCACAGCATACTGCAGTACCCAGTCATCAAAAACAACTGCAATAATATCGTAATAAAGGTTTTTATTGTTCATGCATGCCGTACGGGTTTGTTGCAAAATTTCCCTCCTGCCGGTAAGATCCCGAATATCAGTTTTTAAATGCTTTTATGCACTTAGAAAATAGAGTTCAGTCAAAAGAATTCACCGGAAGAACTCAGTGATTAATGGTTCCTGGATACCAGTAGCTAATTAGCTGAACCATCAGAATGGAAATTTGGCTGCAATGAGATTGAAAACGTTTTGACTTCTGCTCAGCGTTAAGTTTCGATAGCTACGAAGAAACAGAAATTTGGTTAAAAACATAAGAGAATGTCAAGTTGGTGCGAAAGTAATGCCCGATTAAAAATATATATATATTTATATATGAGGCAAAAAAAATATTTTTGTTAACGTTACATTAAAGTGTTCAGTAAGTTCTTACCGGTAATGGTAGGGTTCTCTAAAACAAAAGCTTTCAATAATGCGGAATCATGTTCCTATTTTTTGGATTTTCTTGGAAAGTTTAATCACTCACTACCCGGAAGCGAGAAAGCTACCTCCTGCAACTTCTTTCATCCACTGCATCAACCTTATGTGTGTTCTGAACATCTTTGCTGCCGCACTTGCATCAACACCCTCATGAAATTCATCGTGTAAACCATCACTTATATACGCGTGACTGTTAGGTGGGACAAAAATGGGGTAAAGTTTTGTAAATTATGGGCAAGCGCTATATAATCTCTAAGAATATCATACAAATTAAACACTGAGTTACTTTACATCTACAAGAAGTGGTTAAGAAATTATTAGATTCGGTATGAAAAGTTTGTACTGGAAATCGGATATGACTGTTGCACCAACCTGATAGTTTATTCACCATAGGATAAAAATCTGCCAAAAATAGAGCCTTCCATATGCCACATTGCAAAGAAGGATCATCACCCAGTGTATTATAAAATTCACTGTTATTGACTAGTTGCTTGCTTGCTACTTTACTTGCTCCATTGGTTGATCCTTCTCTCCCTCGCGCTCTTGAGGAATTAGATAGGAGAAAATTCATCAACTGAATAAGATAAGATACCATAAAACTTTAGCCCTGAATATACGATAACAAATAGAGTTTGTGGAAAATATGCTCGAATATTGAAATACTGCATTTCCTGACGCCCGTTTCGCTTTCAAAAGTAGAATGGTACTAATTACCTCCGCCAAAGAGGTTATGTTTTCTTCGTGTTTGTTTGTTTGTTTGTTTGTCTGTCTGTCACCAAGAAAACTCAAAAAGTTATGAACCGATTTAGATGAAATTTACAGGGATCGTTAGATATGTTAGGAGAAACAGATGATTAACTTTTGGTGGAGATATGTCCATCCGTTTGTTTGTTTGATTGTTTGTTTGTCTGCCTCATTTTTCTTGATACCATAACTCAAAAAGTTATAGATGGATTTTAATGAAGTTAACATTTGTTGTTAGGTATATAACAAGGAGTAAATGACCAAATTTTGGTAATGATCTGTTTGTTTTTTTAGTTCGTTTGTCACTGTTTTTAATTTTATGCTTTTCAGCACAATAACTCAAAAAATAACGAATGGATCTTTATGAAATTTATAGGGACTGTTAGTAATGTTAAAAGACATGAATGTACAAATTTTGGTGCAGATCGGTTTGTTCGTTTGTATGTTTGACTCATGTTTGTCATAACGTTTGTTAACAGTATAACTCAAAAAGTTAGAAACTGATCTTCAAGAAAATTAAACAAGCTGTTATTAATATAAAAAGGCACAAATGATTAGATTTTGGAGTTTATACAAAGAAAATTATGGTATCAGAGCCAATTTGAGTTTTTTGCTACCGTTGCCTCACTTGGCGGAGGTATGCGCTCTCAGAGTACTCTAGTTATTCTATAATTTTGTTTATCCTTCTGATAGTTAACACGACCAAGACGTTTTCATCAGTAACTATTAGATTAGGGAAAATTAAATTAGGGTATCCTTGATACGACCTAGGAAGGGATCAATAGAAGGAGCAAAGCTCAAATTTAAGCTGCCTAACCTGGAACATACTTTAGCACTTCGTGTGCATGGTACAGAGATATCATTGAAAAGCTTTGCTTTTGTTCTGTGCAATTTCCTCAGGCTCCAGCTAGTTTTACAATATCCTTTTTTCGAGTGTGGTAGATGAAAGGCGATATCTTTGATAAATTTGTTGTGCCGGTCGGGCTTGAGTTATTTCGCTTATTTTTCCGGTGATTTTTTTCCGGTCGGGCATGAGTTATTTCGCTTATTTTTCAGGTGAATTTTTTTTTTTTTGTTTGTTTGTTTGTTTGTTTGTTTGTTTGTTTGTTTGAGTTGTTCTTATCTTGCATATTCCATTTTGCTTATGCTTTCCTTGGCTAAATTTCTTCGTTTCACTGGAAACTTTACCCGTGAGCAGAGGAAAAATTAAGTAGTTTCAGTTTACAATGCAGCGAAATTTCCATCCTAAGGGTGCAATTATTGCTGGTATCTAGGATATATATGCAATATGCATTTGCGATGAATACTTTTGATTCAACTACGGTAAATTTTCTTGTTGCTGATCGACTTTATAGCAGCTCCAAACTAATATTTGCGCCTTTAATTGCAGGAGAGAAATTTTGCTCTCCGAAATTCACGACGGTGCAACTTTCATTTCGGTAACGAGAGATCAAGGCTGCACGTATGAAGCCTATTTTGCAGCAAACCCTGTACCGCAAACAAGAACAATAAGAACTTAATTACAAAATTATTGCCGTCACTTTTGACGGCTGGGCACTCTAGTATCAAATGGTACCGAGCTAGTTTTCACAGCGAACCGGGTTCCAGAAAATGCAGTGTTTCTCATTTCCAGTATAATATTATATTCCATAAGCCATATTCGCTATCGTAATTCAGGGCTGAAATTTTATGCTGTCTCAGCTATTTAATTCGTAGATAAATTTTCTATTATCTAATTCCTAAAGAGCGTGACGGAGAGAAGGATTAACCATACTACCAAGCTTGATGGTAACCAACCAACAACTGTGCATTATTATTTAGTGCTTTATAAGATATCCGTATGTCATGCAGGGAGATGGTACGCTATAGTCACCCACCCGGGAACGCCAGCGTTGAAAAGCTGGGGAATCACTGTTTAAAAAAAAATTATGTAGAAACGACTTAAATAATCAATCATTCGACTAACTGGTGTGTGAACGACCATAAACTCATATATGAAACGTAGTATGTCAAGGAAAAAGCTATGATCGTGAGAGTGCAGTAGTCACATTAACGTAATTAAATTTAATTCAGGTATGATGTTTTTTTTTCACTAACATTAACAAACGACAGTGGAGTTCGCTGTATCCCCTTACAGAAATGTTTCTGTTGGCTTTGTGTCTAAAATTTCAGTTAAAAAAATTCACAGAAAGTAATCCAGTGAGAAGGCATTGTGAATATGCAACTTGCATACACTGAATGGATACTCTGTTGTACAAACTTTCTATACTAAACTTACGTTAGTACAATATATGCATCTTCCATTAGGTGCGACAAAAATAGAGGGCATGTTAGCTAGTGTTCATATTAGTAAATTAAGAAATAAACGTTTTTCCTGCCTTCACCTACATTTTACTATTGTAAAAGTAGTTTCACACAAAGTAATATTACCACACACTGTGTTGCAACAAATTTGACTTATTTATATCGTATCTGTGCTTCATGTGAGTCCTGCTCAGGTTATAACGCATCGTACCTGGATATGTCAAGCTGCTTCGACAATGCAGCAAGCCCGCCATGTTCCATTCCCTACAACCTGCAATAAACTAATCAACTGTTGCACTTCGCCCTGTTTCTAAGCAGCACCGACCTCAATGAACCCAGCGTTTGATAAACTGCAATGCTTTTTCTGAACTGTTACAGCTGTTGAAGGTAATAAATTTGTATGAGCGAGAATGTTTCTCTCACATTCTAATTGAATATAAGAAGTCACTGAGCTTTCATATTGTCTACAAAATAGCTAAGTTTCCGAGAATGATAGAACTCAAATGTTCCCAACTCAGTATTCACTTTTTACCAATATCTGGTATTTTCGAAGTGAAATCTGAACATTTTTTTCAAAATCCCATTCAAATCTGAGCGGAAAAATTTATCCTCATATTCGCTGATGACGAGGAGCAATATTTTGATTGAATTCCAAGTGAATCTAAGGGAAGTCTGTGAACTATTGAACTAATTTAAATTAAGCGAAAACCAGCATTTTGAAAGAAAGAAAAAAGTATCGCAGCCTTAAGAGCCGTGCCTCTTCTAGAAATTACGTGCTGCAGTTGCCATACGAACGTTTGAGGAAAGAAGATTTTCTACATCAGCAGATCCTACACTTCTCAACTTTTCACGCTAGCCTCCTTTGGGGTTACGAAGACTTTTTAATCCTCCTTCTTTATACAGTGAATGCCTAAAAACATCGACAAAAATGTTTCAGTTTCAAGAGGATCTGTTTTGAGATAACAAGTTTTACAGCATACTTGTTTCCCTACATACATAAGACACTTTCCTTTCCTAACAATAGTATATTGTGAAGTAATAAATTGAATACCGTGTAAAAATTGAGTTTTACGCCACCTTTTTATGATCACTCAGCATAACGTCGGCTATTGCTACCATTTACGACAGATGGCACCGTAAACAATTTACATTTCTCACGATTTTCTCAGTTTCGGGGTCTCCCTTTCAGGAGGTTTCTCTATACATCGGGAGTATCAGTTTGAGGAATTCTACTGGATAATCATTCGGATGTATATTTTCATTTACATCTTTGGTACAATTAGCTCTGCCTCTGATGCTTCCAATGACTCAATGAACTTTTCAACAGCCCCGGGAGGACGAGATGCGCCACATTTCACTTTTTCAGCCAATTTGTGCAACATGGCTCAGTTACAAAGACAAAATGCTTGGCCATCCCTAATGTCCTCCATGACATTCCTCGGATGATTGCTGTCCTCTCAGCGAGCCAAGAATGGACCATATGCTATAGTAAAACTTAAACTAATGTCTGTAATAATAATTTAATAATCATGTTAGCTAATTACTGCTCCCAGTGGCTAGGAATAGTTCACAGTATCTGTTGGCAACTTTATGGAATCGTATTACCATATCCGCTTGAAGAACAAAAAAAGTGCACAGGTCTTTGAGTTCGAATTGACTCCACTTGTGAAGACATTTCCAAAACGATGCAAGTGCATGGCGCTCTCCAGGCCAACTACTGTAACTTGTCGTCAAACCTTTTCGTACATCTTTTGGTGGACACACAATTGTGTTTACAAACACAAAAAAAACTGGTCTATTAAATAAGAGAACACGTTCTTTTGATTGTCAAATGTGAACTGGCATTTAGAGTGACAGTGTTCGACTTGCATCCTTTTAGCCAATGGGAATTAACTAAGAGTAGCCCCCAGAACTTGAGAAACTTATGTTCAGATTTTTGTCTGCATGCTGTAGCTTACTGAAAGTGATTATTTTCAACCATGGTCCTCAAATAATGTTGAATTTTGCTTTGATATTTCTGAAATAGTTTATACTTATTGGACATTTTCTTTATTGGACACTTTCAATTTAGGCATTAGCCTATGAACATTTTACCCAATGGACATGTTGTCCAATGAACATATTGTCCAAAAAATGATAGAATTTTGAGCATTTCTACATTCAGACATTTTGGAAGTGAATATTTTGTCCTAACAACGTTATGTGTGAGCATTATACCTGAAAACTAAAAAATATTAAGGAAGTTTTTGACTGCTTCTCACCTATTCCTTTTTTTATAATCCGAACAGCTGTTTAATTTTATATGTGGCACCCTGCACCTCACCCTGAGGTAGAATTTTGAGATAAAGTTTTCATCCGCTCTAAAGTTGAATCTTACACTGCAATTCAGCTCAGGAATTCCTCTGTTCAGCCCGAAAACTCTATATTTAGCCGTAATTTGATACTGAATTTTATAGTGCCGTACGGCAATCAGAATGAAAAGCATGACCGGTTAAGAAATACTTTCAGCAGCACCCTTGCGTAGATCAGTCAATAGCTCTCCTGTTCTTTGTTGGTGCTAAAAGCACCGGACTTCCAACTGCAGCTCTCTTTCTTACTACAGGCCTGCGACTCTAAATTTGGTGCTGGTTCTGTATCTTTGGAGCTGCACTAATGCTGTCCGCTCCATTAGAATAAACTGCCTTCAATTGAAACGAAGCACCTCGCTTCCCTGCATGGGGCTGCTCGCCTACCAAACCAACACCTATGGACTGTTGCTGCTGAACAAAGCATTTAATTGTTTCCCTTCAGACATAAAACTGCTCAATGTTTCATTGAACGTAGCGTTTCCCGTATGAATAGTACTTTTCGGCACGTGTCATGCGGTTTGTTTTATGCATTTCAAAAGTTCATTCAGTTATATGGAAAGTATTTAAGAGTAATTAACCTTGTTTCCATGCGCATGCCGGTTAGGAACCCAACGATCCCAACGTGAGGACGTGCATTCCGACATATTTCGATGTTATTTCTGCGCATTATCGACGTCTATTCTACGTTTTTCGATGTCACTTGGATGTCATTTCGACGTTTTATCGACATTGTTTCTGCAGTATTTCTCAGTCATTTCGACGTAGTTTCGTAGTTTCGTCATCTTTTCAACGTCTTTTCAACGTTTTTCGACATATTTCCGTCATTTCTACGACTTTTCGACATTGTTTCTACGTTTTTCTACGTCTTTTCGACGTCGTTTCATCCTCATTTGACGTCTTTTCTTCATCTTCTCGACATTATGCTACGTTCTTTCTACATTTTTTGACATCTTTTCTACAGTTTTGCTAAGTCTTCTTGACATTATTTCTACATTATTTCGACGTCATTTCGACGTCATTTTTATGTCTTTTCTATGTCATATCTACGTCTTTTCGACGTCTTTTCTACGTTTTGTCAACGTCATTTCTACATTATTTCGACATCTTTTCAACGTCATTTCTACTTTTTCTACGTCCTTTCAACGTCTTCTCGGCATTGTTTCTACGTTAGTTCAACGTCTTATCGACGTCTTTGCTCCTTCATTTTACGTTATTTTTAACGTGATTTCTTACCTCATTTCGGCGTCATTAGCACGTTCTTTCAACGTCATTTATCCGTCTCTCGACGTTGTTTTTACGTCATTTTACGTATTTCTACGTCTTTTAAACTTTTTTCGACATGTTTTTGTCGTCAATTCTACGTCTTTCCGACGTCTTTTCTAATTTTTCGACATCATTTCTATGTTACTTCTACGTCTTTAGGCATCTTTTCTACGTTTTTTGACGTCATTTGCACGTCATCTCTATGTCTTTTTGACGTATTCTCGACATTGTTTCTACGTTCTTTCTGCGTGCTTTCGATGTCTTTTCTACGGTTTTCCGACGTCTTCACGACATTGAATCTATGTTATTTCTACGTCTTTTCGACGTCATTTCGTTCTCTTTCGATGACTTTTCGACGTCATTTCTACGTTATTTTTACATATATTCGACGTTATTTCAACGTTTTTCGACATTTTTTCGACGTCTTCACGACATTTCTTCTATGTTATTTCTTCGTCTTTTCGACGTCATTTTGTCATCTTACGATATATTTTCTACGTTTTTTGATGTCACTTTTACGTTACTTCGACGCATTTTCTACGTTTTTTCGACATCTTTCGTGGAATATTCAAACGTTTTTTTGACGTTATTTCCACTTCATTCCTAGGTTTTCGACGCTTTTCTGAGTCTTCTCAACGTCCTTTGACGTCCTTTCTACGTCATTTCTACGTTATTTCTACGTTTTCGTCATCTTTTTATCATTTCCACGTGTTTTCCTGGTCAGTTCCTACGTTTTTTCGATGTCATTTGTACGTTTATTTTACGTCTTTCCAACGGCTTTCCTATTTTTTCCATTTATTCATTTTGCAGCAATGTTCTTTCACCTCTTTACGTAAAGAACTTGGTTTTTCTACTGGAGGGTGCACGAGCTCACGTACGTGTGTTTAGAGCTGATACATGTCTTAGGTACATTAGCTAGCCCTAAGTTTCATGTCTTGTGCACAGTTGGGCGGGAATTTGCTACTTTCCCGCTTAGTGCATGGGGCTGCAACCCCTAACGAATTATGCACCGCCATTATTTCGATAGAAAAGTGTACAGTGCCTAACCAAGTCTTACCCAAGAGCCTAAATTTTACACACCCGAAATTGAAAAAATAGGTGGTTAGGAAAACCAGACCTACTCTCACCTAACCTACCCGATGTTATGCAGGGTTCTTTTCCAACTCACCCGAAATTAGATCGGGTTTTCCGACAATACGACCTAAAAGGTGGGGTCATTGGGTACGTGGCATTTTTTGTTAGGATGACCGTTACCGAAGTTCACGTCGCCCTTTATTATCTACACCTGTTTTGAATCACCGGGTGGTTTCCAACGTGTTTAGACGGGTGTTGCAAGTATGAAACAAGGAGAAACTTGGAGTTGTCTCTCTCGCGCGCCTCTCTGAACCGGAAGATTACTATTTTGGATCATTGCCATTACTGTAGACTCGTATGAATTATTTACGCACGTGTCTATGTATGTCTCGATACTGTTTACACCTTCGTGGAAATTCTGCCCGTGAACTCAAGGCGCTCAGCTTGGGTTTTTGTTGACGGCAACGCCGTAAAGGCCATTAATTTTTAGGTGGGTGTTAATAGTGAAGCGAGATCTGCGTCTTCTCTGTGGCCCCGCTTGGCTGTAGTGTCGTGCTTGCTCTCCCCGCAACAGCGGGAGATGTACAGTATTTTATAAGAAGAAGCAGTTCCCTGTTTCTAGTATCGGAGAATTATTACGGAATGAATGGAGACCTACCTTCAGCAACAAAAGGTTCACCTCTATTTTAGCATAGCTATGCTACATTTCTAAACATCTTGTATTCCTCTAGAAATACTCTAAACCACGCGATTTCGACGAAATCAAAACATGCAGTTCACTTGCAAAGCGTGCATCCATGAATAAGGAACCCAACTATTTTGGAGAGAGGCTCATGCGTCCACACATGGCTGAAATACGTCACAGGTTAACCCTCTCCCATGCAATGTCTTAAGCTCCGCCCACTCCTCCTAGCTGTGACGTCCAGTGGATCGACAGCAAACTATACAAATCTGGCCATTCCTTGCACTGGCATAATAATGGTCATAAGACTCGGCTATCTCCGGAAACACTTCAGGAACATGAGCATTTACGGTAGGAGGTGTCCCGGAAAGTAGGTGTTAGCAATTTAGTGGACTGCCAATTGAATAAGAGTAAAAACATTTTCCCAGGACAGCCTGAATTCAAGTCAGGTTGGATCATGTCTGCATATTGCTACGACCATTCGCTGATACAAACAAAAGAAAATCGCTCTTTTTATGGAATAATTATTTTGAATGTCTTGCCTAATACTTGGTGATTACCAACGCCAAATAAACCATTTCTGAACGAAACTGTGTTAGGGCGCATATCAATGGTCCTTGAAAGCTAACAGCACATCCTGTCATATTTTTAGATTGATTCTAATTAATACTGTGATATGGCGATCGTTCACTTTTTAGTAAAGGTATACATTTGCTGATGTGCCTTTTTACTATATTGAACTTCTTGCATCACTAAAGTATTTATCAGACTATCAACTGCCGGGTTTTTCTTCCGGCCATTATCCGTGTTTCAACAATTGCTGATTTTCACTGTAATAGATTAGATTAGATAGGCTTCAGTAGACGAACCAAGAGGCCCATTCCCAAAGAGACATCGGGACTAACAACCCGGCCTCTTTGAGCTATTGCCATTATGTTAGTAGGATATAGAGGATTGGGGAAACGAGAGGAGAAAAAACGGAAGACGAAAGAGAAAAAAGAGAAAGAAAAATAAAAAAGAGGGGGAGAAGAATCTCCTCCATGAATGCCCCCAAGCATTGTCGATTGCCGCTGATATACGGAGCTTAAATATATAGATGGAGTGGAAGTGAGAAGAAGTCAGCATAAAATGGCCTGGGAAACTTTGGGCGTTAAATGTTTGCGACTCGTGGAGGAGGAGTTTTTAGCTGAGGAGGATATCTCTCCCAGTGTATGTCAAGACGATTATTAAACAAGTTGACCGCCTCCGCAGAAACAACATCGGAAGGTAGTCTATTCCAAATGCTGACTATGAAATCGGAAAAGAACTGCTGACTAAAGGTTGTTCTTCGAGCTTTATGCTTGAGTTTTTGACCGTTGTTTCGCAAGCGATCATTGGGGTCTCTTTCATAGAGTCCCGTTATAAGTACGTCGTTGAAGCCATTCAAGTACTTGAATGTTTCTATTAGTTGCATCCTGAGTCGTCTTTGCTCGAGAGAGATCAGACCCAGTTCTTTCAGGCGAAATTCATACGACTTGTTTCTCAGCGGAGGTATCAAATTCGTTGCTCTGCGTTGGACTCGTTCCATGTTATCGATATCTTTACAGAGATGCGGCGACCAGAATTGAACAGCAAATTCTAAGTGTGGCCTCACTAATGCCTTGTACAATGGGACGATGATGTACTTGGACTTGTATATGAAGTTTCTGGTGATGAATCCGAGTACTCTGCTTGCCATTTTCACACTCTTGTCGACTTGCTGACTGTGTTGTAGTTTGTTTGTAATAGTGGTTCCTAAGTCACGTTGTTGGGTGACAGTAGCCAATTCCATCCCACTCATTTTCAATTGGGTGGAAGAGTTCACCAGCCCTACTTGCATTACTGAACATTTGTCAACATTAGAGTTCATCTGCCACGTTGCGCTCCATTCCATGAAGATAGCCTGAACTTCAAGAAACCCTTACATTTGGAAGCGGCATCGGACCTTGGACTTTAGGATTCTGACTGTCACCTCTGATGTAACTTTCACCATAGGCAACTTGCACAAAATATCGATTTTTATACTACTACTACTACTACTACTGATATTACTTTCATTTGTCCTTCCTGGTTTTTCCCCACTTGCTGTTCCCATAGGCGTTGATTCTGTGCCGGATCACTCTCGTGCATGGGTTCTACGTGTCCCACGTCGTACTGTAGGCGTGTTCGATTGGGACATAAACTCAATGTGCTTAGTACAAATCGAGCGGAAATCAAATCAGACCGTTCTCTTTTCGCCACTTTGACTAAAGTTTAAAACCTTAAGCGAAACCGACTTGAGCTGACAACTCAATTCTGCTCCGAAGGTACATTGAGTTTTTTAATAAAGCGTAGTGCGTTTTGCTGTACCCTAACGTAAACAATAATTGTGGAATAGAATGAAACGTTTTTCCTTTCGGAGAATTAAAATAAAACTAACAATTTTTTGCGATATTAACCTCTTAAAACATTTTTTTAAGTAACTAATTCGTTTCCTATGAAAGCAATAAAAGAATAGAAGCAAACATATTACAGGGTTAACTTATGTATACTGCTTTAGCATCATATACTCATATCATGGATTTGTAAATTGATAAAAACAAATCAGTCACTCGCGCGGACTAGTGTTGTCTTCTGTTTACATAGTGCCATCACTGTCGCGTACGTCCGATGTGTCACAAATAACCTCCAAAAAGTTAGCTGAGCCAATTCCCTTCTTTTCACCTATCTTAGGAAACGACATTATTGCCTTATGAACGGATGACGACAGGTTTTGCTATTGACTTCACACCTTAGGTTAATATTTTACAGTTTAAGTCCTAAAATCTGTTAGACTGAGATACGCTTAAATCGGTCCAAAAAAAGTCGTCACGTGCACTTGACTATTCAACGCCTTATATGTTCCTTCTTTCTCCGATGTGGTGTCACCTTTGTTGTCGAAATAGAGGCTTAAACTTCTGAATATTATGACATATATCAAAATTTCTGTAAATTTCCGAGTTCCGGTCTTTGGTCTAAACTTTATGAAAGTTGGAGGTAGCATTGAATTTTGATACATCATTACATGTTGCAATGCTCGCTAGCCATGTTGATACGCAGCTAATCGGCTACTTATCTGTAATATCATATGTACTGATGTACTCAAAATGTGAAATTGAGGAACCTTAAAATTAGAAATCCTTAATTAGACCCCAAGACTGAACATTTTGGTGTAAGTTTGGTGGATGTACTCTGGGATGTGAATTAACCCAAATTTTCTTGGCAGTTTGGGCGCTGCCCTCCACCGTTTATCCACATTTGCAATATTTAAGAAAGGCCATTCCGAGGTCCCGTGCACGGGCCCCATCCATACCAGTGGTCAAACCTTTCGTACGCGAGATGTGGAACATGTGTCTCTGGACTCCCAGACGAAAAGAAACTTAAAGATATGCCATCGAGCTCTGCCAAAAACATCAATGATGCGTGCGACGCGGGATTACTTCAAGTTTTTGACCGGAAGTGCTGCATGCTGGCCATATAAGTAGATGTAATAGCACCGTCTGCTGTTTTTTTATAGTCGATACAACATTCAATTGCTATACAGCACAGTATCATTAATGTACGGTATGCATTTGTATCATTTTTATGTTACAGTATGTTAGACTGCCAGTTAAGTATTCTAGGCACTGAGGAAAGCACTATTTGTGAGGCATTATTAGGAACCCTATCTATCATAACTGCAAATCATTAATACATGACAAGAGCTGCGGGTATACTTACAAACACGAGAAATTTTGAAGAAAAGTGAAAATATTTCAAAGCAGAACAATCGGCAAAAAGAGATAAAGTAATACGAAATGATCTAAAAATGTATTTTAAAAATCTTAAATACATTGTATTTAAATAAATACTGTATTTAATCACACGTTTTCAAAAGTATTTGCAATTGCATTTTTGAATAAAATGTATTTAAATACAATTGCACTGCCCAGCACTGGGCACATATGTATATATATATCTCGTGTGTTGCCTACTAAAATTCTCCATGAAAATTTAAGAGTAATTTCATCAGCTTACTTATATATCCTATGATTTACAAGCTACAGCTAGTAATTTGAATAATAATAATCGTATTTCCACGTATAGACGTAGTTGAAATACCGAGTTAAAACGTCGAAACAGATGGAAAGACTTTTAAGTTTGGGGCTATTCACATTTGAAGTAATTTAGATGAGTTCTTATTTTCACACGTCATGCAGAAATTTCTGTGCTAAAAATTTTCGACAATGATTGAGCTTAAAAAAATCTAGTCGTCATCAGATCTATAAATCATATTGGTCATCTGTAAAATGAAAAGGACAATCAACTGAATTTGATAATCATCTAGAGACACTAAAATCTTTACCTGTCATTTTTGCATGATGAAAACATAGATCGTTATGGATGTCAGCAAAAATGAGAATTTTACATTGTCTCGGGCGTTACTACAGCAACGATTTCCCCGTAGCACTACTCTGATCGAACTGACGGTTCTGCGCATGTACGCGGCCCTCATGTCTATCTACAGAATAAGCAGGCCCTGCAGGCAATTTCAAGCAAAATATATGAAACAGTTACCCCTACGTTTGTACTTTGTACTTTGCATTTATGTTCATGGATTAGCTTCCTTATCGCATGCTCAGACTATTTTTTATCAATACTAAGAATAGGTCTAGTTTCACTAATAGATTTACGCCCAACTGTAGGTATTATTGTTATTATAATTTGCCCAAGCATTCACGGGCAATCTTGCTCCACCGTTATTGTTCCAGGCGGCATTCTCTTCCCCTCTTTTAACCTCCCCCTTCCCGATACACCCCTCTTCTAGCTCCCCCTCACCTTTAGAGCGAGCCAACAATTTTCCTTTCAGCGATTTATGAAGTTCTTCTGTGCAGTGTTTACAGGACCGCTGCCGGGATAAAATGCACAGGTCGGCCTAACTGCGTGGGATGCATTAATTACTGGCGATAATGCATCGATAGGAAAATGCTGGCATGTTTGTGATTAGTTGGATGCCAGCTGCAGTCGCCCCTATTGATATAGCGTCTCGCTCGTGCAGGTACTGGCTTGTTGATAGAAAACTTGTCAGAGAACTTCACATGCAACTCTGTCTGATGGTTGGGGTACCGAAAAAACTTGGCCAATGTTCGTGTCTGGCTGATAGTGCATGGGGATATGGGGATGCCTGTGGACTTTGCTGCATTCGTGTCTAATTAATTGGCAGGATGAGGGAGAACTTCAGTTACGTGTGATGCATTTATCATGAATATGTTTGATTATGCTGTTGATCATATTTCGTTTTTTAAGGCTTAGACGAACACTGCTCTACCTTCGAGCAAATATTGATGAGTCATGCGTTTCGTTTTCAGCAATACAGGGTGTTGCAAACTTCTTGGTGCTAGTAGAGAATATCTATGTAAACACTTTTTCATGAATAAAAAATTCAAAAAACGCTTAGTTTGTGAGATAATGATATAAATAATGAACGCTGATTATTTATTAGTTACCTACGTGCACTCTGCTCATTAATACACGCGAGGGTAGTTCTAATACACAATAACAAGATATAATTTTATTAGCATGGATCTCATTACAGTAATTGTTCAAAATGTCTACCATGAATATTGATACAAGCACGACACCTTCGTCGAAGGGAGCTGCGTACGTTGCCAAAGATTTATGGATCTCAGTGATTTCTCCAGCAACAACTTCAATTCGGGCGGCAAGGTCTTCTTGCAACTCAACAGGTGTGTCATAAATAAGACTTTTCATATGCCCCCATAAAAAAAAATTAACGGAGACAGATCAGGTGATCTTGGTGGCCAGGACACAGCACCATCACGACCAGTCCATCTATTTGGGAACTGAAGGTGGAGAAAACGTCTCGCATTCAGAGTATGATGCGCCGGAGCTCCAACGTGTTGAAATTAAAGTCTTCTACGAATACCCAACGGTAGATTGCCCAATAAATCCGGGAATTCTTCAAGAAAGACTCTGTTAAGATTCCCAGTGAGACGCTCTCGCAAAATGTATAGGCCAGTGATTTGATTGTGAACGATGCCTGTCCAAACATCGACAGTGTAGCGATGCTGGTGGCGATGTTGATGGATGACATGAGGGTAGTTCTGCTATCTACCTGAAAATCATAAACATTAAAAAGTTCATCGCGGGTGAAGGTAGTTTCATCCGTGAACATCACATGTTCTGCAAAATGAGGATCTTCTAACTCCTGATTCAAAACTACTGCGTTCACGAGGAGCATAATCTGTGGGAAGTAGACCCTGGAGGCTCTGGATACGGATGATAATTATTCCGGTTCAATACACGCCACATTGCAGTATGATCTTGAATTCCCATAAATTTTCTAAGCCCAATATCTCAAAATATGAGCGTTTTCGAATTTTTTATTGGTGAAAGAAAAGTGTTTATATTGATATTTTCAACTAGTAGCCGAAGTTTGTACCAAGAACTTGCAACAGCCTGTATAGCGCAGTAACACTGAACTTCAGTGCTTTCAATTACAGTAAGAGCTAAGCAGGGAATTAGGCTAGCTAGATGCTCCAAAATTCGTTTACTATAAGGTTAAATATTAGGGAATTTTACGTAAGAAGCGCACATTTACTTATCTTATAATTCCGCTTGTTCCATGTGTTTCATCACCCATTCTTTCGTCGGCAAGTTACGCTGTTAGTATAGAGGAAAATAAGGAATGAATAAATAGTCTCGTGCTCCAGTATCAGGACTCGGCATTATTACAGTGACATCACGGAAGTAACGCTATATTTGCCGCGTTGCGTTGTGCTTCTGATTCTACCTTCTTAATTAAACAACATTAAGCTTGAAGATATTAGCATCGCAGAAACATACTATAGTCAATCAGGGAATGATTTACTAAGTTGAGGCAATTAAAGTGGCATGGGTCTTACGTGTTAAGTCGTTTTCACTGGGAATGCGTAGTAAACTGGAGTTACAGAATCACTGATTGAGAGTATGTAGGAAAACCTGTGAAACTTGTGATAGTTTATAACTGGCGATATCACATGTTTCTTGTTAAACGTTTGAAATGGAATAATTTTGCTTAATCGACAGAAGAGATCCCTTAATCGAAAGTAATTTTTTTCAAATAATTTTGGCAATTCTTTTACAACCCGCGAAAAAAGTTTGTTTGTTTAGATTTATCGGCAGTTTGAACTGTCAACCAATTTTCACTCGGTTGCAGCCCTGGCGTTAACAAATACAAAGATAGTACAACTTTATTAAAAAATAACATGATTCATGCATGAGAGAATGAGCTTATAAAATTTTCAAATTTTAATTTTATATGTTTAGTTGAGCTATTAGATAAGGTCTATAGTATTCGCATGCAACACACAGGATGAGTAATTTGAAAATATACTGTATAATTATCTCAATTGTAAAAGCTTTATATATAAAACTACATAAAAGTTCAATATAATATCTAGGACGAATTTTGCGAAATTTCATTAAAGACTAATGCCTTAATGTCTATTTGAATAAGCAAAAAAAAAATTTCTCGAGATCACAAATTTCACGTATTACCCACGTAAGTACACTAATTTAATTATATATAAGCTCCCCGGACAAAACGTAGTTACCTGTTACTAATAAGGTGTAGGATCTCCACGAGCAGCAATTTGGAAGGCATTGAGTCTACAGGATATCTAAAGGACACTTAATCCATTTTGAACCACTATTGCATCAATCGATTCTTTTAATCAGCCAAAATACGCCTAATTTGTCGGTAAAGATGGTCCCATGGGGTTCATGTCTTGAGACTTAGAAGGCCATTCTAGGTGCCTCACACAGCCAGCATGGTATTCATTTCCATGCATGACCGATCTAGCTCAATGGATACGCAGTTATCATCCTGAAAGATTGGCAATGTAGCTGTTCGATCCTCATGCAGATACTGTGCAATGGCTCAGCTTAGTCATTTAACAAATCAATGTCGCCTTCCTGATTCAGTTGGATAATTATTTTCAACCAATTAAAACAGCCCTAGAACATAACAGACCAACCTCCTGCCTGTATCGCCCTTTGCACACAAGCTTCGTTGAAGGCTTCAAGTGGTGTTCGGTGAACACGACGGCGAGCATCGTTTACAACTTTACATAGAGACAAAATCATGATCCATCTGACCAGATGACACTTCTCCAGTTCACGACAATCCAATGTTAGTGTGCTCTGATCCATTTCAGACTAGCGGTTATGTGGGCAGCTGTTAACATTGGTCACTGACGAGCTACACAACTTCATACGTTCGTTGCAAAGAGTTCTCTAAGAGTCCGCTCAGAAATAGCAGCAGAAGGGCCGTCATAAACGTTTTACAACAACTCCATCCTTGATTGAAAGGGATTTCGGTCAACAGGTCGCGAAATGCGGCGGCGGTCCCTTTCAGTTTTTTGCGACTGCAATAACGCCTAGCATTGCCCTTCGTACCCTATTGGGGTTCCATTGTTTGCAGACTCGCAATACAGTACGACATGAAGCACCAGCAAACTCACTACCTACTTACTTTATTAGGTATCCCTTAGATCGACCAGAAGCAATTATTCGTTTTGACCATTCCATGACATCTTGCTTTCTTCCCATCGTTCTAGAGCATATCAGGGACATGTCTATACCAAGGATGATGAAACTTTAAAAGGTTGGCGCACTGGGAGGGGCCAAACTGCAGAGCACCATGGGAAATGGGCTTGTGACGTCATAAAAACCTAGTACGTTAATAGGTAACTATGTACCGTCGCTATATTACATTGTTTCTTCGTCATTTAATTTGGGCATCCAGAGTGTCCTACACGTCCTAAAATTTTCATAATCGCACAAAAATATGTATCAAAGCACCTACAAACATTTTTAGCTCTCTGAAGGATATTTTTTTTTTTATTTAGGTTGTTTTATTCTGTAACAGGCACGCACCTGGTCGGACAGTGTCTGTAAAATGTGGCATTAAGCTGCGCCGTCGCGTACGCGTCTTTAACTTATCTTCCTCTCCTAATGGTAAAACATACAGCATCTTTGGAAAAATTATGGATTTAACATTCGCCAGCTTTTCCAATATGTTCCGTAAGATAATTTAGGTGTGGGGAATACGGTTAAGTATTTTTTGCAAGTTAGTTAACGCGAGTCGGACGCGACACTTGTGTTATACTGTTGTAACGCGCGCAGCGTATCGTACGCTAGCTGATGTTTTTTATCTAATTTTACCGAGCAATTATTTGGCTTCTGCGTATTATGTACGGACTTCTGCTATAATATTAATTTACCGGAAGGAAAATAATTTGTTTCTCTGGTCTTTTTATGTTTTTCTTACAAATTTTGTTAAAAAGTTCCTCTACCTCGGCGTTTAATCATTCGCATCTGAGCCAATTTTTGTTGCAGCGGTTTGAAATTATAGAGGATAGCAGATCATTGATGGAGGACGAAAATAAATCAAAAACATTGAATTATTCACTCACCTGATTCCTTCTTCACAATGCCATATTCAGTGGCGGATCGTGCACTGTGTTTGGTGGGGCCCGTTATCAATAGTTTGAAAGCGATTAGGGGGAAAAGCTATTTTCTTGCCGAATTCAAGTCTTAAATGTGAGAAGATTATTATTTCGGATTTATTTTTTGTCTCTATTCTTCCATTCCAAATGAAAGAGGGGCTGGCCCCACTGGCCCCAGTGCACGAACCGCTACTGGCCATATTCTCCTTGATAAAAGTTACTTGTTTTATTGCATTTTATAAACGAAAAACTTTACTTCAAAAGTGCTTTGCAGGGCATTTGCCGGTTTGATCTAATCTAGTCTTTTACAAGCTTTTTGACCAACGTTCTTTTCAAATTTTATTCTTCAGAAAGCTGAAAAGAAGTTCGTAGATGCTTTGATACATATTTTTGTGCAACTATAGAGATTGTAGGACATGTAGGACACTCTGAAGGCCCAAATGAAATGACAAAGAAACAATGTAAAATAGCAACAAATTAAGATACTAGGTTTATATGACGTCACAAGCCCATTTCCCATGCTGCTCTGCAGCTTGGCCCCTCCCCGAGCGTTAACCTTGTAAGATCTTATCATTCTTATGTCGTTTCCATAACGAATCTGTTAAGAAATCGTAGCTTGTGTCCGTGAGTTTAGCGGTGACGCACAAGCAACCCGGCGTAAAACTAGATCGGTGATTACCTCCGCCAAGGAAGCTATGTTTTCGTCGGGTTTGTCTGTCATCTAGATAACTCAAAAAGTTATAGGCGGATTTTGATTAAGTTTACAGGGATTGTTAGGTATGTTAGGAAAAATAAATGATTACCCTTTGGTGAAGATCCGGCTATCCGTTTGTTTGTTTATTTGTCTACCTCATTTTCATCAATGCCATAACTCAAAAAGTTATGGGCAGATTTTTATGAAACACAAGAGTTGTTAGATATAGTACGAAGAGTGAATAACCAAATTTTTGGAGTGATTTGTTTGTTTGATCGTTCGTTAATCACTGTTTCTAATTTTATGCTTGTTAGCACAATAATTCAAAAAAATTGTGAATGGATTTTCATAAAATTCATAGGAATTGCTAGTAATGTCGAAAGACATAAATTATTAGTTCTTGGTGCAGATTGGTTTGTTCCTTTGTATGTTTGGCTCATATTTGTCATAATGTTTGTTAGCAGCATAACTCAAAAAGTTATTAACGGATCTTCTCGAAAATTGCACAAATTGTTAATAACATTAAAGGACACAAATGATTAGATTTTGGAGTTGATACAAAGAACAACACGGTTTCAAAACCAAATTGAATTTTTCGTTACCGTTGCCACGCTTGGCGGAAGTATGCGCTCTCAGAGTGCTCTAGTTTTTTGTGCTTTCACTTATAGCACCGGAACACATGATCTATACTTCTGAACTTGTCTCATCGTGGGAAAATGTTTCAGTACAGCAGTGTCGGAGCATTTCATATTGTCTGCTAGTTCCTTTGTCATTTAACCAGGAATTTCGTGAAAAACTGGTTTAATCGTTCTTCACCAATCTCAACTCAACGACCAGGACGAGGTGAGTCTTTCAGGTTAAAATTTCTATTTTTGAACTTGACATGCCAATAATGAACGGTCTTTCCAGCAATGGTACCCTCTTCATGCACAGTGCAAATATTACGAGCAGCTTTTGTGGCCTTAGAACCTTGGTTGAAAACAAAAGAGAGAGAGACGTCGAAAATGCTCATTTTCTCCACTTGACAATTCATTTTAGCCAGCCGAAAATAAACAGAAATTAACTAAGAATACTCAAACACAAGAAAAATAAACTGCAATTGTTGTCAAAATATTTATTTATAAAAAATAGATTATACAATTGAAAAATACAATACATTCCAAAATGCTACAAAAACCAGCATCAACTGAGTTTCCAGCCCAGTACATCTTGACCAAATTGTAGATATTATTCTATAGAGCTACTAGGAAGTATGAAAATGAATAAAATATATAGGAAATTTACTGATATGTTCATCAAAAGAGCGTTTCTTCATACGCGCATTTTACTTTCAGCACTCGCACAAAGGCTGAGAAGTTATTTCTTATCGCATTTCTTGGTGCGTAGAACTCGGTGCTTGGCAATTCTGTACGTGGTAATTTATGGGAGCTATAAGTTTCTCATATGAAGTGTTAAAAAATTGCAATGGTTATTGTCCAAAAATGACCATGATAACCTACTGGTTATGTTGTCATATTTTTATAGGCTTGCGACCACCTCAGAATTTAGGGTAGAAAGGTAGATTTCTCAGCCTGTTGTTTAACGGACATGATTATTTCAATAAATAATTAGCGTTAAAGGTAGTTAAACTAAAGGTAATGTGGCTCGGTTAACAAGAGTTAGTTCAATCAAGGGTTGGACTAAAATTGGGAAGGGAAAGGAAAGACTGGACCAAGAACCGTGATAGGTTATTACTTTATAAACGGGGCAGCTTAGCAGATTACACAATTAGGGGAAAGGCCTGAAATCACATCCAAAAGCGCCCAATATCTCTATTTTTCAGATCACTAAATTCACAAAAACGTTATTGATGTACAAATAGCTACTTAACTTTGGATTTGGTCGAAGTCTCTGCAGTGCAGACTGGAGTGGTCTGGGCTTCTGCACTACAGTAAGGAAGCTCTGACTTGTCTGGGACGGCCACTCGCCACTATCTGCCCGGCGGCACTATCGTCTCTCACGACGATTTTGCATTCACGTAAGCTTTCCTGCACACGCCACCACTAAAATAAACACTACCTAGGCAAACCTAACCCAGCCTAGCCTAACCTAACCTAACCTAACCTCCTTACCTAACTTTCTAACCTAACCTAACCTTACCTAACCCAACCTAACCTAACCCAATAAAACCTTTCTAACCTTACCTAAAGTTATCTAACGGTATCTAACGTTACCTAACGTTACCGAGCATTACCTAACCTTACCTAACTTAACTTAATCAGCGATACAGCGAGCAGCACGGCGCACCTACTTCAACGCCGCTCACGCGCACACGATCTGCGAACACAAACACGCACACATCTCCGTCGTGAGAGACGATAGCGCTGCCCAGCTGCACTGGCACCAAACTCGCCACGCTGTGTAAGTGCATCGCTGTGCGTGCGTTCGTTCGTTGCACCCATACTGCACCATGTCTATTGTTAAATTTCCCAATGATAACTACCATAAATGAAAGTACTCTCCTTGTGTAAATATTACTATAACATTCCAAATCAACACGCCAATAAAAAGCACACCACAAACCTCCCTCTCTCTCTCCCTCCGCCGATTGTCGAGGTGACGTCATGCGATCACAGCTAAGTTTCATTTTGCTCCTGATGAGTCCTCCCGTTGCGTTCTTTGCTTCCTGATACAGACACAAGTGCCCCCTGTGTCTACGAGACCGCAATAAACGATTCAGACGCTGGATTGAGAGATTACATTCATTTCACTGTCGTGTGAACTCGCCTTAAGTGGTCTCACATCATGCAGATAGAGCATATATATTATTCGAGAATAATAATAAACTAACTCAGGGAAAGACCGCGCAGAGAAATTTGATGTCAGAACAATGACAAACTCAATGCAATTAAGACCGTTGTCTCTCTGGTCTTTGAAGTAATATTAGGGTACACTCGACCAGAGCGAGCAGAAAACGTAGTAAGCTCCAACCGAGACCAGCAGGTCGTTAGTCAACAGCACTTCATGAACGTCCAGTGACACTCCAAACAATGACCTTTTGACTTCGCTGTCGTGAAGCGCAGAATATTATTCGCGAAGATAATATTAATGCTTACCTAGTTTCAAGATGGAATTGTACCCTGCAAGTTGGAAAAATGATATACTTTATCCATTTCGGCAAAGGTTTGACTACGTACGTTTAGAGCAGTCCCTCAGGAAGATATCTGCAAAATTTTTATTTAAGCGATGGTAGAATTATAGATAATGAAACGGCAATTATGTGCTCACAGTTCTTCAGATTTCTTTTACTGTGTGTAATGGGTTATGGCTGATGCTAATACGTAAGAACGATGACGAACTGCAGCGGGACCTTCCTGCCGATGAGGCGCATCTCAACAGCGACTGGAAATGGGCGACTTCGTTTCAAAATTTTGGGGCACAACTGCACGCTGGTGCTGGCTTCACAAACCCTCAAGAGATGAAGGTACGATTTCATCTTGTTACAGCAACAAAATGTGGTCTGGCCGTTTTAAAATGTTGCACTGACCGAATCATTAATTTGGGAGGGAACTCTTGTCAACATACACCGGACTCCACACTCTGCCTTACCAAAATTTACCTGCAAACACCACCGACGTCGCCAGGCATGGGTGGCACACCGGCCCTGTGTGCTCCAGCTTGATTGCCTTCATCTATCAACGTCAGACTTTTTCCGACGACACTCCAGCTAAACACTTGCGGCAAACGTGAGTTTGTGATCCTTCACATCCACCAACCTTTTCTGCCCGAAAGTGTATCGTACGCTCGGTTTAACCCACTGTTAGGATTTCAAAGTCCTTGTTAGGGTGCGGCGTACCAAGTAAACGGCTTAGTTTGTGTGCAGAATGAAATTTGTCGTAATAGAAATTATCATGTTAATAGAAATACTACAGCAGAAGCTCCCAGTTTGCGCGATCTCATACACGCCACTAGAAAGCCGCGTTATGTATTTTTTTTACTAATCTCTCCTAATTCGCTCCATTTTTTGGAGGGGAATCGCAGTCGCAGGAATGAAATACTTTTACTGTACCGGTTTTTTCTCGTTTAAGCCCCAAAGATATGCATGCAAATTATAAATAGTTGCAAAATTGTGACACGAAATTGTGATGCCATAAACTGTGCAGCAGTCCACGTGCAGCTACTTAGCGAGCAAGAACAGCTTAACAGCGATAATTTTAAGTGGTGGAGTTCCATCTGGCTCGCAATATCTAAAATCGGCTTACTATAATCACGATTATTATGCCGTCAGATGCAGACGATGTTGATAATCAGATGCTCAATGTTGCAGGATCAGCGCTCGGTGGAGAAGATCTGGGCAGCTGTGTTTAATTACTGCGAAATACTCCAAATGTTCGTGAAAACGAGTAAGTGCTGGAGAAAGTAACTTAATTAAACCTGAAAAAAGCTCTTGCGCTCACGCAATTTGAAAACGAAAAATGAGCTACTTTTAATTTGGAAAATGCAAAACTTCTTACTAACAATAAATAACATTTAACTAGCGTCCGTCCGGACACGCGCAGCCCACAGGAGCATACACCATCAACTGGCCAGACCACAACCTCCCCACGGTGCTGTTGGCTCGCAACTAACTTACCCTGGAAAGACAGATAAGGACACAAAGACTCACGCAACAGCCACCGCACTGTTCCTTATACAGCCAGCTGCTGTGTACGCTACAGCAAGCTGTAATCAACAGATACAATAAACTCGAAGGCGGACTTAATGCATCACGTGCCAGGCCATTTAAACTATTAGCCCAGCCATCCCGAGAGACTGGAGCTCTGACTGCAAGCGCTGAGACTGCAGAGGAAATGCTCGGTCCTTATGGGTTAATAACGCAAAGTTGCGGCGGACGCTGCAGCTCATTATTTCTCTCACTACACTGAAACTCTGCGCATGCAGGGATAAATTTTTATATGCTTACTAGATAAATGTAGCTCATCATCATTTTAGCTTTAAATACTAAAGAAAAGTTCACAAACCTTATGAAATTAGTCTCGAATATGCTGCCAAACCTTAGAGGGAAGGAAGCTGTTCTGGTTTCAAAAACATAAAAGCGATGCTGGTGTCCAGTTACCGTGAAGACCGAAATTATTAACGTACACTGCATGCCTATCGTTTCTGGACGGCATTAGTAGTGCCATTCTTACGAGAAATGAAGGTTTTATTTGTGAGCTAATGCCCATTGTTCTGAAAATCGAAAGGGAAACAAGGCGTTATTCTTGCGAGTGAAATAAGTTTGCACGCGCATAAAAAAATATTATAAAAACTTGAGAAGCACTCTGAGAGCGGAGACAGCCTCCAAGGAATCGCTGTGTTAACGAAAATTTCAAAGGGGTCCAAAATCAAGGGTTTCTTTATGACCATCACCACGTTATAAGCATCTGCTTCGTGTGGCATTCCCAACATTTCCTGTAGATTTTATGAAGATCCGTCCAGGACTTAATTGAGTTATGTTGCTAACAAGCTGATAGACAGAATAACAATATCCAACAAAAACATTGCATTCCAGAAGAAGTTAATAATTGATAATATTGTTTGGGCGAAAGACAATGATATTAATGAAGGAAGTGAAGAAGCATTACTATAAAACGAGCAAAAAATTGAAATTAAAAGAAGACTTAACTTGGCTCGAACAATGCAAATGACAGTTGACTGTCACATTTTCAACTACATTAGTCGCTGAAACCCATAACCCGTAGTACAACACAACCTCGCTGAACAACACTCTGTCTCGCCAAGGCCACCTAACCAATAATTACCTAAGAGCTTAATTTTGACGTACCCGAAATTGAAAAAATAGGTGGTTAGGAAAACCAGACCTACCCTCACCTAACCTACCAGAAGTTATGCAGGGTTCTTTTCCAACTTACCCGAAATTAGTTCGGGTTTTTCGACAATACGGCCTAAAGTGGGGAGGTCATTGGGTACGTGTAATTTTTAGGTGAGTAGTGAGATAACCTAGGGAAGACTTGCCTTGGTGGAACTGATCACGCGCCGAGTGTCGTACAGACGTTGTCCCCGGACCACGGACACTCCATATTGCCCCCTATGCAAGCTCGCTTATGCCTCACTACAACAGGTGGTAATGCAAGTTGGCTAAGGAATATCTGAAGATGACGCGTGGCAATCATTGCGATCTACCCCTGCACTGCTATGGTGTCGCTTGAACAACTGTCTTGTTGGGAAGATGTGCGGCTCGCGCGTCACTCAGGCTAATGTGTATCTATGCTACCGACATTAAATTTGTATTGGGCCGGTGTGTGAGCTGCACATCCTCGCCTCAATTTGTGTGGACACATTGTAACTGTAGGTACACATAGGGACAAAGTATAACTGTATGAATCACCAAGGAGGTTTCATAGAGAGGAGGGAGCCAGGAGCCTCGTCCGTGAAGCTCAAGAGTCAGAAGTGGCAAAAACCAGTCGCCGTATGCACCAATCTCATATCAGTACATCAATTTGTCCGCTGCTCCCAAGTCACTTCTACCAATGAGATTCATGAACGCATCACAGCCACGCCCGACCCGTTGGAACGCAAGCTTACGTTATTTATTGCGGCAGGGCTCCCTCCTCGTCTATAAAAGCACCTTGCGAAACACAGTTTATCACTAAAGTGGCAATAGAGGCAATGATCTGGCAATACAATCATTGCATGCTACACTGGAGTGCAGCCCACTGTTTGGCTCCTAATTGGACAGCATGCGCTGCTATCCGCTAAACATGATACAGATAACGGGCTGCCAGGGGCCCAGCATAAGATAAACAGCATTCAGTGGGCAGAGCACATAGGTTTAGGATCTGGACCGTCAGTGATGTGCTAATTTCGCACTCAAGACAGGAGGACTCAAACAAGTGTTCCCACTCGCAGCTCACCTAGAGATACCCTGAGCGTCTCCGAACAAAGTCCAGGTGATGTTATTCACGCCACCCCATGCACTTGTGCAATATCGCGATGCTGGTTTTCTTCTGTTCAATGGCAGCTGGCACGCTAAGGAAGATCCGGCAGGGAATTATCTCCGCAATACACTTGACCGTTGACCGCTGGTCCATGAGGTGTTCTTTACAAGTAAGAATCAAGCAAATTTCTAAATCCTATAACTTCCATAGCAACGGCGCTTCCAATAACTAGATATACCTGTATAATGGAAATAATGAATGTCAACATGACATACTACGCGACAGAAAGAATTTATCAGAGCAAAGAAATTTTTACGACTGCAATTGCGCTGTATAGAGCGGAGATAACTGTTGTGGATGATGGTTACAAGTATGGGAGTACCGGACAGTTCTTTCTCTGGATATACTAATTCGCACAGAAAAAGCCTAGAATGGCAGCCGTCAGCATTACAGCACAGTAATCTAAACAGCCATTTTCTACTTCATTAAACAAGTACAAACGTCTTGGGATGGATCTGCTCTGCCCTTCCATCCTGGAAGCGAGGAGCCACCACTGCTGAGATTAAGAGCCTCATAAGAATTACCCTCTTAATCCCATTTCTGCGCACCTGTACCAAATAATCCACGAATCGTTCGAATATGAATTCATAATAATGGGAGAAACTTACAACAACAACTGCTTTGAAGTTAACGTTTATACGCTAAAAAGGAAATAGACGCATCTCTCAAACAGCACAGAAATAACATTCCCAGTTTGCTTAAAGAAGCACCGAATCTAAAATCATCAAAGCTAAAGATAAATCAGGCCTGCCTGCCTCACTGAGTAAACATCAGAGACAAAATTGAAGCAGCGACCTTCTAAGAGGAAGTCAATTGCCAGAAGTTGCAATAATGAGCTTCTGTTATCTATAATTAACGGCAAAAATTGATCCTAATGAGTTGTTGACGTCGTCTTAGATGCTAGCATTTAATCGTAATTAGGCGCACTCGCCGGAACAAAGCGAAAAAAGCTTCAATTACCCCTTCATAATGAAGGGCGCAAAGCTGGCCGGGGTGCAAGGAGGGCCGGGGTGCAAGCAAGGCCGGGACGCAAAGAAAGCCGGGGTGCAATGTTCAACTGTTGAGCCTGACCAAGTTATGATATAACAGACGTACTGTGGCTCGCAAAAAAAGGCGGATGTTGAAGCTGTTGTTACGAACGAGGAAATAATGTGGAAAGCGTTTCTTTACAACATTTGCACTTACGTGCCGCGGGTGGGGCTTCGGCACGACCATTGTTGCACGATCCGAAAAAAAAAATTTGATCATAAATTCGGCTACTATTGCAGTTTTTGCACCTCAGTAAATCCCAGTCGTAAAGTATCTCAGTTTTTTTTCTCTATCTCGTTTTAGTAGAATTTAAATTAGCAAAGAAATGTATTTTAGAGTGACGTTGAACCTAAACACCTGAACCTGTCGTCACTGCCAAAGGAGGAGGTACGCACCAGCTAGAAATGCTATATGTGTATACTACTGTGTGCTATAGATGTGCTCGCCAGAGTCCAGATGAATGCATGGCTTCGGTCGACCAAAAATCGTCAGAGCTGCAGCATCAGAGACGGAAGGGTTTGCAACTCGTCCATCATCCCAAAGCTACTACGATCAGTAACCTCGCAATGAACTGTGAATGTCATAAACACTGACAACTGAAATCCCGAGTATTATAAAAATACCCTTGGCTGGCTAGGAAGCGAACACCCGATCTCGAGACAACGCCAGTACAGCGCTCTATCCACTCTGCTACTGCGATTTATAGAAACTCTCATTCCAATTAAGAACTTGGAAGGATTCGTATTTCAGAAGTGGCCTTCACAAGGGGAGTGCTTCGGGTATCTGAGCAAAATCAAAGGCAAACTTCAACAGTTCCCTGTGAGGGCCAGTTCACACGCCATTCGTTTCAACGCGTTCAATCATCCACCCGTCTCAATGTTTTCTCGCGTCGTTGTCAGCACAACTTTGTGTTCGCCACAAAAAGTTATTAAAATGTTGACCGTGAAATCAGTCTTCTCTGTGAGTGTCGCTGGGTAAGTTACGGATATCCCTTAAGACCTGGAGTGAAATAAAACTCAGAAACCCGTGCACTTTTCTGTTATTGCTAGGATACAGTAACACATTCGGACTTGAGGATGAACGAGCGTGTAGATCTGAATGACGTGTGAAGGGGTCCAAAGTCAGCATTGGCTATTGATAATCTGCTATAACGTTGTCTTAAGCCCCGTCCAGACTACAGCAAAAATTTATCCACACTTTGGCGATTTCGCTGATCGCTGCGAAATTCTGTCGTCAAGTCGAAACTTTGAGCGTTTTCGCTAGCGTCCAACTCGCTGGATATTCAGGCTGCGAGCAGAGCACGTTCACCGTGAAGTATTTTGTTTATCTCACGTCAAACAAATAAATTAGGCTTTTTATAAGGTTTTCTTGGTCCTTTAAAGACATTTTAAAAGATTTAAGCTTTTCTGAGTTCTGATTCGCTGCAAGTTTGATGAGGAATATGAAACTTTACCACAGTAGGAACACTTGTGAAGAAAACTAAGTGGACGTTAAATATTTATCGACGTTTTGTGGATACACAGCTCTGTTTAAGGGACAAAATAACATGTTTGAACACAATGCACCACGAATAGAGAACAGAAAATTGTCGAGCAGCCCCACCTTCAAAACTTATTTACTTGACAATCATTTTGAGAGTTGTTCTCCAAACTATCCGTTTGGCTGTGTTTCTATGCCTTTGAAAACGCTACTAAACTCAGTTCGCACTTCGCGTTTTGTTGGAGAATTGATATAAGTAGTATCTACATTTACAATGATTGCTTGTTCATAGTTGTGTCGATGCCAGAAATATACTAAGTAATTAATTGTGACAAAAACTGCAGTTTCTTTGGATCAATGAGCGTGGGTAACGGAGATCTGCTGAACATAGCACTTAATAAGTTGTCAAGCGTCGCTGACCGCTACAATGCACCGTGCGACAGTGTGGACACAGTTGTGAAATTTTCGCTGCGTTCGGCTAAATCGCATAGGCGTTTTTCGCACTTATGAGCGGTAGTCTGGACGGGGCTTTACACAGGCTAGGCTGTTTTGCTACAAAGATCTTTCTCCTATGGCAATACTGTACATACATTAGGGAAAGGAACCCTAGTATAGCAAAATATAGCACAGCGTGAGTTAGAGGGTTAATGCTTTCTATTCTTCATGTGTATACAGCATCGACAACGCTCGCTGCAGGTCTAAAGGCTGATTCACACGTTTGTAATTTCTTCCCATTTTTCAGAAGATTGTCCAAATGTATTGTTGTGTCGTTGCAAAAGAATAAAAATGCACAGAGCACTCAGTTATAATTTGCTGCAACGCTAAAGAGAGAAGAGCATCCCTGCTTCTAACGCTTCCCGATACCAATTGATTTGGCGGCTTACATTTTGGTAATTCATTAGGTAAGCGCGCTGTCGTATTCGGAAGTACTCAACAAATTATTTAGACAATCTACGGACAGTAAACGGTGGGAAGATTTGTACCGGAACCGCACTAGACTTCAACAAGAACAACCTGATGTCAGGACGTGCAGCTGGCCTGTCGTTCATGCCACATCTATTCTACCGAGTTTAAATGCATTTATGCATTTACTGCGCTGTCATCCTCGCTTCCAGGTGCTTGTACGAATGGATTTGTGGCCTCGGCACAACGTGTGCACAAGCCCGGATGCTGCCAAACCTGTGCGCCTCGATTTCAAAGAATAAATTCCTAAATACACCAAATACATTGGGCTGACGTCTGAGCTGGGATCAGGCCGCGTGTTATTGATCCAAAAAGAGAGTTGTACCTAGACCAACACGCCTACCCTTGGAGGGGGGAGATGCTCAAACAGTAGGATTTTGCAGGATTTTCCGCCGTTACACAGGAAGGCATTATGATTTTGGTACAACACTCTTTATGGTGCATGAGAGAAAATTCTTCGTTTAATTGCCTAAGCTATCATAATTTGTCTCACAAATGTTTTGAGAGTCACATCGTTGAATATAGATACAGAACTGAATAGTTTGTTGACAATAATATTGAAATTTAAAACTCCATATGGCATAAATTGTAATAGATTAGCGTACTTATCGAATCAGTTTCAACATGAACTAGTATAAGTATTTCCTGCAGTTTACTCGCTCGCCCAAAATACCGTCCCCCCCCCCCATTAATTGTTTCTACTTTATTTTAAAGTCAACAGCTCGATTGACATGTCAAATGCTTATAGCATACTGGTGGACGGATTTGAATGTTTATAGTAAAATGTACTGTTACTATACCACCATAATTATGCCGGATAGAAACAACGATCCCACGCCAGGTCAACAACCAACTGGGAACGAAAATTTAATCATTTTAAGTCTTTCAGAGCTCCGGCATTCCTACTTCTTTAGCTGTGTGCGGGGAAAAGCACCGCCCGTGTTTACTCTGTGATCTTCCTAACAAATAAGTCAGAGCGCGCGTTCTAATCAAACGAAGACGGATCCATTGTTTGCTCTTTGAAGAACGCATAGCCTTAGAATATTGGATGGATAAAATTCTGAGAGAATTCTCAAAGTAAATTAGTTTATTATATTTTCATAGCAGGAGCCTCCCACAGAGGTTGTTTACGACGGCTTCTACACTTAATAGTCCTTGAGTGCGAGGGATCGTACGTGTTTCTGAGCGAATACAGTATAGAAATGTCTCCATTTCAAATAATCAGAGTAAAAAGGATGGGAAAATAATCACAGGCTATAAAAATATCAGGCCTCTGTTGGAAACTTGATTTGCAGTTCAATTATCTGTAAGTTTAAGTTACTTATAATAGAAATATTTATTGTGCATTACATCTGTTTCAGGATAAAAAATTGTTAAAAATTTGATGGAGAATGCAAGCTGAAGTTATTGACAGAAATTGTTCGAGTGTGGGTTTTACCTTTGATATGCCGTGGTAGTAATATATAGTTGCTAAGGCTTTAGTTATAATAGAAGATGTAGTAAAATTACGACTTTTATACCGAAGTGCCTGACCATTTACGAATGTAGTTGTTTGAGGCCTTTCATCCGCCCAACTACAGCTGTGTGTCCGTACTATGTATTGAGTTTTCACTGACGCTGCAAACTTCGCTAGCTTTGTGAAAATTTTTGTGAATTTTCGCACGTTTCTACACTGCTGGGTATTTTTATACGGTTTAGGCTGCAAATAAAGCCGGCTTCACAACTTCATAGTATAGTCTATCGTAGTCCGTACGATATACATTACGCCCTCTACTATTTTAGTACTCTCTTCAGAAAAGATTCAGAACAGTGCACAACTTTTTTCATTCATTTAAATTTCAAGAAATAACTTGAACCAGGCTGGGTCATACTGGCAGTACGTTTACGACCACAGAATATTTACACTAAAGCTTGCAAAATGACCCTCTAAAGTTTGGGAAATACTTTCTAATTAATGCACTTAATTGTTTGAACAATTACATTAAATAACAAAATAGTACTCGTATTTTAGCGACAGAATTGTATAATTCTAGATGTAGCTATCACATAATGCAATTAATTTAGAATGGGACTAGTGGTGTTTTTGCGGTCAAATGGGCCAACTGAGCCAGACGGGTCATCGTTGCATTGGCATGCAAGTGGTTAGCAAGTTAAAACTTACTTCACAATATACTCAAAAGCACCATAGTGATAAACAAGATTGAGATAACAATATAGGGTCACATTGCATTGTTGACGTTGTTGAGAAAACGTGGAAAGGTGACGCTGAAGGTTTTTTTGCAGCAGAATCCATAGTTTCTGGAATGATCGAGGATGTTTCATCGAGATCGCACTTCTGTGAAAAGGGACCGTAATACATTCATACAAATTTCATTTTAAATTTAACGTACCGCAACAGCTAGCTGCTTGGATTAATGTAATCTCAGAAAGCAGTTCTTGGTTCTAGAACTGGAATCGTTCAAGAGCCTATGAAGATTTGTTCTGGGGGAAGTTGCTAACGTAGAGGGATTCCAGCAGCTACCCAAACGCTTGAAGCCACACGACCCAACCACGCACTGGTTAATGCAAGTCTAGATCACGTCATCTCCTACGTCCATTCCAGCCTGACGATGAGTTAACGTCAGTATTATACCAAGGTTATTCAAGCACAGCTTGGCCACACCCTGCCACCCACTACACCTCATGGAATTATATAGAGCCATAAATAACAACAACAACAACGACGACGACTTTGAGCATCTAACATTCCTTTTATAAATGCAAAAGCTCTAAATGAATTTTATAAGAAGCGTTGCAATGTTCCTATATTTTCATGAATATTTTGCATGCATAGAAGATTATAAGGACAGAGAAATTCACGACGCTCGGACTTCCTTCGGTCAAATTCCAATCTAGCGAGTTGCCGGCTGCTTCTGTAGCTTAGCTTGAGTCCTACACCCACTTGCTCAACGTATCTTTTTAGTGAGCTGCTGGCGCTTTCTGTAGTTTTGCCTGTGTTTTATTAACATATATAATGCATAATATTGGAGCACTCTGAGAGCGCATACCTCCGCCAAGCAATGCACGGTAACGAAAGATTAAAATTGGTTCTGAAACCATGATTTTCCTTGTATCAACACATAAATCTAATCATTTGTGCCTTTTAACAGTATTAAGAGTTTCTGTATTTTTCCTACAGATCCATTCGTAACTTTTTGAGTTGTGCTGCTAACAAACATTCTGACAAACATTATTCAAACACACAAATGTACAAACCGATTATCACCAAAATTTAGTCAATTATGTCTTTCAACATTACTTACAATTCCTGTAAATTTAATAAAGATCCATTCATAATTTTTTGAGTTATTGTGCTAACAAGCATAAAATCAAGCACAGTGACAAACAAACAAAAGAACGAACAAATCATCACAAAAAATTGGTTATTTACTCTGCGTAATACAGCATACTCAACAACTCACATAAATTTCATAAAAATCTGTCCATAACTTTTTGAGTTATGGCAATAAGAAAAATGAGGCAGACGAACAACCAAACGGATGAACGAATCTTCACCAAAAGCTAATCATCTGTTTCTCCTAACTTACCCAACAATCCCAGTAAATTTCGTTGAAATCCGTCCATAGCTTTTTGAGTTCTCTTGGTGACAGATGGACACACATATTCGACGAAAACATAACCTCGTTGACAGAGGTAGCTAAGGAGCTGATAGCTATTTCTCTTGTACTGTCTGTACTCTTTTCCTTCCCAAATGCACAACTCTAGTGAGGTACTGGCTATTTTTCGCAGCCTTGACAGTAGCTAACCCCCCATCCCCGTCTGTATGCCCAATATAAGAAGAAGAATCAAGGAAAGTATTCATACAGGTCACGCGGGTCATTCTTTGCCAGCAGCTCTAAAAAAAAACGCTCTCATACCCTATTGCATTTCACTTAAGGCAGCGTCGCATTTAGTACTCGATTATTTCGTGCCGTTAAATCTAGATTGATATCATGTGCTGTAGCGATGTAACAATTGAACGTCACACACTTTTGCGTTCAAATACATACGACCATGTGTAAATCTTTTGATAATCCGGGACTTCAATTCTGAGCTTTGGATTTATCACTTGAGATCGAGTTGCAGTCGATCGTTAATCACAGTCCAATTACTCTTAAAGTAACCGAAACTCGATCCAATATAGCAAATACCTCACTCAAAATAATAAAATGTGGGACCTGTGAGGATTAAACGCATTTGATTATCTGGATAGGAGAGGGAGAACCGAATAATCTCGTATGCATTTCCCAGTTAATTTTGCGCGCTTCACTTAGTGTACTTTCACAATACCCGATTTAAATCCAAATTTAGAATACTTGTTTTCATTGTAGGAAGATGATCCCAAACTACCTTGGAATGGCTCTTTGGTTAGTGAGTTGAGCAGATAACACAAAACTTACTGCGTGTGAAGGCTTCACGATCACAAGTACTGGCGCCTTGTACACTAAGGCTGCTAAATGGCTCCTAGTTCCTTCTTTCGCTTCATACAATAGCCATTGTATCACTATAGTTCGAGGTACCAAAAATGGGGCAAGTAAATCCCACCACTTGGGCGCAAATCCCTCGAACTGATGGAGTTTGTCTGCCACAGAGCGGCCGCAATTACGGGACAAATTACGGCGAATGGCTTAGCTTATCGGGCACCGGCGCCGCCGCTTAGGGAGATATAGACATTGTCTCAGGGCTGCTGATCCCTTGCTGATCTTCGCTTCAAATGCTGTAGCCGAGTATAGAGCTACAAATTCTCTCCAGTGTTGTACCGTTAAGTGCCAAGTACCCTAAGCCTGGTAATATAAATAGTCCTATTTTGAGCTTTTAATTTTGAATGGTAATCCTTTAGTGATTCTTGTTGAAAATGCTGCAGATGAGAACAGAGGCACATTTTCTCTAGTGCTGTACCGTGAGGTGCTAAAAAATATTTATCTTAAATGAGGCTGAAGTCATACATATTCCAAATGTAAAACATTTTACAATGAAGGCAATGCTGTAGCTATGGGGCTGTGGCAGATAGTGTAAACTACAATAAAGTACAGTGTAACAAAGGCATATAGCTTCGTGATGAAACATGGTATCAGAATAACTAACAGGTTTCCAGTGTCATAAATGCTTCAAAGCTGAGATGTATAGAGTAAACTATTAGAAATTTGTCCAGTTTTATACTGTAACTATTTCATATGCAGTAACAAATAGCGTAAAATACCGTTTGGAGGCTCGCAAGGGTAGTTTTCTCGAACGATGGTCCCTACAAGGTCCTACCCAAGCGTTCTCGGAATGTCTCCATAGCTCGTGAAGTCTAGCTATAGTCTGATCATTTTATCGAGGCAGTTCGATCGTGGTCAAATTCCTCTACAGCGATTTCTGAGATTTCTCGATATACAGATAGTGGGCGGGGCTAAGACATGGGCCGAACAAAATTTCAGAAATACTTACAGAATTGGCAACGCAATAGAGGGATTTGACCACGACCGACCTGCCTTGATAAAATGATCAGATTACAGTAAGACGAAATGCCACCGGATGGTACTGCATACATCCTCTGAGCATCAGAAACTCAAGGGACTTAAAGCTAGGCAGCCGCATCTAGTTTTTGTGCGCAGTTTCCCACTTTCATGTGTGGCGTGCCTAGCGAAATCATGGATGGCGGAAATATTATCCTAGAGCAACGTATCCGCATGAGCTTTCCTCTCAGGCTCGGGAAAACTGCCGCAGAAAGACTTTAAATGATGAAGCACGCTGTAAAAACTGTAAAAATAATTTTAGCCACTTTCATCTTCTCATATTCTCTAATTTATTCAGAACATGTTCTGACTTGTTCCGCAATTTGGTCGTAGCTGTTCTACGCCTTTCGCTCTCAGAGATATAATGTATCAGATATAGGACGTTTGGTTGGAAACCTAATTCTAAGAATAAAAAGAAACACAAAGGTAGCGATTAAAAGCATCTATTTAGAGCATTCAGACCAGACTGGTTTCGAATATACTTTCATTATCAATGAAT
>LQNS02277718.1:9722731-9736695 GCA_001587735.2 Parhyale hawaiensis | reverse complement strand
CGGAAGGAGTGTACAGTCGGGGAAAAAACGTCAGTTGTGAATTGTAGTGAGGGGAACTGCTGAAGTCATTATGTTGAGGCTTGGATTAGTTTTATGGATATAAAGAGATTCTAAAGTTGTGAGTTCTATAGGATTGGAGAAGTCGATAATGAAGAAGTCTTTCATACTAATGGGATGATTGTTTTGTTCTGCATGAAGACGGGGAGCTGAATGTGAAGGTTTTGCTAGTGGTAAACCTGTTCTACTGGATATACCTAAATGTTGGTCTATGCGGGCGTTGCAATGCTGCTCCAGTGCTGCCCACATATGAAGCTTGGCAACTTCTGCAATTGTACCTGTAGATAACACCGGACAGCAAAGGTGTGGGGGTTTATCCTTAAATTTAAAATAGGATCCTATGGTAAATGTGTTTTTAAAAGAAAACCTAAAGTTTATGTGCGGATAGGCTTCAGAGATGAAAGTTTTCAGAGAATTAACTGTATATAGTTCAGTCAAAATAATTCACTGGAAATGCCCAGGGCTCACCGTATTGTGGATACCAACTGATTGTTGAACCTCCTGCGTCGAAATTTGGCTGCGATGTAAGTTCAATATAAAAGGCGTCTGCTCACCGTGAAGATTCATCTACTACGATATCATTTAGCAACGAAACCGGGGATCCAGAGGCTAAGAATCCAGAGGCTGGAGATCCAGAGCTATATTATTACGGGTACTCAAAGCGCTGAAATTGTATGGTATCTCAACGTGTTTTTCAGTACATAAATTTTCTCCTATTAAACTCTCAACTGCGTGACGGAGAGACGGACCAACATTGGAGCAAGCGACCAACAACTGTGTTTTATTATGTAGTGGATTTATTGAAGAATGCGATGAGAAGCACAAAAAAGAAACATTCGGTTACCCACGACGTGCGTTTCGCTGTCCTCGGCTCATCAGGTGGGAGGGTCGAAGATGGTCGAAATTGAAATCGCGTAATTCTGTAGAATTTTCGGCAGGTTACCACAGTGAGATGTAGCTGTGATGCCGAGTATTCCAAAGCTTAAATACAATATTCAAACTTGCAAATGTTTCTTGAAATTTGGAACATTGTCCGCTGTATTGACTCCAACTTCAACACAGGTGCACCGGGGCGACAGGAACCTCCTGTACAAGGCCTTCTAAGGTTGGCACATCTGCACTCTAGACGGCGACAACAAAACACACAACGATTATGAAATTTTGACGAGAGCATCCAGTTATTTAAAAGCGATGGTCGGCCTCTTGAGTTGTAAAAACTCTTCGATATGCAGCATACCAATCAAACATTTGCAGTTCCTCTGCCAGCTGCATCTTATAATTTACTTGCCATTGCTTCATATATTAATTATTGTCTTGAGATGGCCTTATATTAGATATTGAAGAATGCGATGAGCTGAGGACAGCGAAACGCACGTCGTGGGTAACCGAATTTTTCTTTTTTTGCTTCACATCGTATTCTTCAATATCTAATATAATGCCATCTCAGGACAATTATTATTACTATTAAAAATAATTTAATACTTCTTTATGTGTTAAATCAACTTTTGGTGATAGCAGAAATAATTTGAACTTCGTGCTAAGAATTTAGAACTTTGGAGGTATAGTGAGTAATAGTATGCTGCACACGCAGGCAGGCCTCCTGTCGGGCCTCCCCGCAGGAAAGATACCAATCAGTACGGCATTGCCCCTCTCCGTAAAAGTCACTGTAATTTCTTCTTAGAAAAACTTCTTACAGGTCATGCAGACTTTACTGTACACAAGTTCCCATAAACATAAAAAGAAATCGTTAAATGCTTCAAAAACGATTGCAGCACCCAATGTCTGTCGCCACATCCTTATAATGCAAAAGTTTTTCTAATAAAAGTAAATTCTGTGCAGAGAGAATAAGCTTCGATTAGTCTGGTCTGACACGGTTTGGTGACGCTTAAACATTCAGTAATATGTCATCTATATGATCTTTTTTTTTTTTCATTTGAACTCCTGTATAGGAATGGATAAAATAAAACATCCTAGACCTAAAAATTTCTACTTGGGATGCTGCATTCAGAGATGAAATGCTCATCATCGTGAAATTTGGCCAACATCGTGAAACCGTTAAATTCGTCAAGATCGAAAACTTTATAGTTATTAACCTTTATGTCAGTCTCACTGGGCTCAACCGTCATTGAAAGGATAAGAATAAAAATATCTCATACTTTCAGTAATACGAATATGAATTCAAAATATCACCCATTGTAAATTGTCGCAAATTCTTATGGAAGTGGTAAGGCTGAAATAACATACTTATTATTCAATTTAAAGAAAATTAATATTAGCGGTGATGTCAGTGTAGTTGACTGAAAACGTTAATGATCAGTTCAATCATTGAAGAATGTACTGAGTTTGAGGTAACGAATACAAATAACAGAGGCTGAATTTCAACAGTGAATTTTGTAAATCCAAAAGTGAAGCCAAAATGTAAGCGTTAAAATTCTCCAGTTAAGAGTGAAATGCCAGGAACGTGGAGAATATGCCACGGAGCACAACCGTGTTACACGAAAGAGGTGCAACGTGTAATCCACAGAACTCAAAACGCGTAGAAGGATATGCCACGGAGCACAACCGTGTTACACGGTTGGCCTGGGTTGGCCTCGAACCAGCGACACAAGGAGTTAGAGCAGCAAACGTAAGCATGCTGGTACCGTGGCGGCCGATTATGCAGATGATGAGGGCGGTATTTTTCTTTGTTTACCTCAGAGATATCAGCGTGTGGCTCAGTACGTTTCAACCACCTCTTGTAGAGGGCAACCCGAAACAGCACAGCCAACACAAACAAGCAATGGTCTAACCGTGGCTAAGTTACGTGACTTCTCTATTTCATTCATTCATGGGTCTAACTTCAAAGACTTGAAGCTCAGCAGTAGCTGACTTAATCGAAGCCCGTAAAATATCCCTGAAATTTTAATAAGCTGGAATTTTTTTATTAAAAAGAGTAAGCAAGATGTACAGCTAGAAATCATTAAAAAATCAATAGTGGACCAAAGAATTTTCTAAACGAATGAGATAAACTCTAAAAAGACTGAAATTTGCTTTGTACTGAAGGCTAGGGTGTGCAAGAAAATAACATCTTAATCACCTACGCTTGTAAATATACTTGCATTGTGCAATCTTGTTATATTATTCATGAACTCTGTATTCATATTTTTGAATTTACTGTCTTACCGTGGAAATTTTATCCCATTTCATATAAAAGAACAATTTTTCTAGGCAAAAGAGCATAATCACATAATATTTTGTTGCATAGTAAATACCGTTGCATTAATTTTGTAGAGCCCTCAGTAAAGCAATCAACTTGAAGAAGATTTCTTGCGTTTGTGGCCGAGAACTGCGAGATTTTTTTTTTTACCATAATTGAACAAAATACGAGTATATTCAACTGTTTGGGCACCAGCAGCAGAAAAAATTAGAAATCCAGGATTAAAAAGTTTACCCTCAGTAAAGAAAAGCGAAGACAAGGGAAGCTTTTAAAATATACGTATGGTTTTAGACGAAAGCTCCCTGCCTAATCTGAAATTACGCAACTCGGCAGGGAACTCTTCTTTACTGCTGATACACGAACCCAATGGCCTCGCACGAGGAAGCAGAGGAGCTTCATTTAGTTTTCACTTCCTGCAGAGACGCAGAATGATTTATGCATGCAAAAGAAAATGAGCTACTTTAGTGTGAAATCTCTGCGTCATGGGAATTGGGTCAGCTTAAGATGTATTTCGTCAAGATTGGATTAGGATGGGTTTGTTTAGAATAGTAGAGATAAAATCAACTGGACATCGCCCCTACTGGGAAACTCACACGCATTGATTTTGTGCTGCAGCAACCAACTAGCTCCAGAGGAGTGTGCGGTTGCAGTCGATTGCAGATCGTCAAAAGTTATGGCTCATCGACGGAAAGCTCTTATGCAACGATCAATACCCCTCCCCGCCCTCCTCATTTGTAGCTAGGATCAGTATTCCTGTATCAGCTTTGCAGACATCAAATGTTGACGAAGCACCTGAAGCAACGCATGAGCTACACTGACTGACTCTGACTGGTACTCGGTCTTGAAATTTTCAGTGAAATGAGATCAGCACTCTGGGCTGCCGCTACTGCGGGTAAAAGCAGAGAAAGTAGAGGACTTTTTCTGTAGATGACCACCCTTTAATAGCAAGTACAATCAGTCCTAAGCTGCTGATTTATGACCCATGTTAATAGAAAGACATTGCGGATTCTGGATCCGCAGCTGCTACATCTCAAATTTTCAATGATGCTTCATTATTAACATCACCAACTATCCATGAGTTTTGCTCAGCCCCTGAGTGGGAGAACTGTGCATGAAAGATCAAAACCAGTTTGCTAGCGCTTTAGTATTTAGGTCCATATATATAGCGTCCTGGAGTAGCATAGATTTCACTAGCCTGAGTCAAATAACACTGTAGAGACCAGAATAAATGTTCTGGTATCTGAGTAGAAGCCACGGCTAAGTAAATTCGGCGATTTTATATACATTTAGCGGCGTACTCACCTCCAAAACTGTCGATGAAAAATTTGGGGTTATTCTTCACAAATCCTATTGCATGGCGTTACAAACTTTGTTATGAAAAACGAACCTCTATAACTGCAAACTTTGATGAGGTGGCTCGGTTTCTTTTCTGCTGAACAACCCTATGCTTTTTCCCATTCAGTGACGTGCAGCAAAGGAATTTCTTTCCCTTTTGACAAGTAGTCCATCATCAATTAAGCTATGAACTACTTCCTGATACGTAATGACTGTACTTCAATCGAAATTTTCAAATTCAGCTGGTACAAAATAATTACAGCATAACTCTCGTCTTCTCCTGCGCCCTTCAGAGTTGTATTGTGTACTCTGGAGGATGTCTTTTGCTACGTTGATAGTCGATCCAATTTGTGCTTCCTGAAGTAAAAAAAAAAATAATTTTTCTAGCCGAGGACCAAACTTTTTTAGTAAACTTCACCATGAAATTTAGTAATATAGCCAAAATATTGAATTAAATCAATTCGTAATATCAACTAAAAATTTAATTATCTGCAACTAAATTTTGGTTCAGGTAACCAAACCGGTCTCTGTGTGCAGAAAAGTCAACCTGACCTAATATTTGCCTCTGTATTTTCATCAGTAAATGACTCGAAAGATGCAGATACTGTGTGTGAAACATACATAAGTCTTTCTATTTATTAAAATACTGTACATCTGGCCAGTTAAATTTAAACCAAATTGTGTTCGTAATATCCGTAGACTTTCTACGTGGTTCCCAAATCTCATTTAGGATGTACTGAAGCTTCTCTTTTCTATCACTAATACTACACGCTTACACAGTCGTCGATTGAATCAGGGCGAAGAACATAACGTCTGACTCTGCTACTGGAACACATCATGACTCTTAATGAGAAAAATTCAGATATACAATAGAAAATAAAGAGAAAATAAAATAAATATTATAATATAAAACTGGGATTCGGAACTACAGTTCATTTCTGCAGTAATACTCGAATGGTAGATGTAAAATGTGCGAAGGATTGTCTTAATTTTATATTAGTTTATTTAGTGCGTAACATTTGAACAAGTCATTTCTTACCCGAAAAATACAGCACTTACAGTAACTTACCTAACACTAAGACCTATCCTATGCCCACTGAGGGTGTCCCTCTGAAAGGAGGTAATTGTCATAGCAGAGGAGTATGTAGGTTAGGATGCATTCAGAGCTTTTCTTCTTCTTTTTTATGGACGCGAGATTATTGTCGTATATGAGGAAACGTGGTGTTGAAATTCGAATTGACCAATGTTCTAAAGTTACAACAAGCGAAGCCAGTATCGCCTTGTACCTACTAGAGTAGGGTGCTGCACAATTGGCTTCCAGTATAATTGTTAATTGCTTGTATACTAGATCACTTATTTCCATCAGTTGTGGGTTTGAACAAACGCATCTGCTGATGGTTCACGCACGGACCTCTAACTTGTTCATGATAATATGATACTTGTGTTATATTTTATTGGTTTCATTTTATTGATAATAACGGTTAATAAATTGATATCCCTTAATATCACTTTTTCTTTCTTAAAAGTTTCATTTTAATAACACTGACTGTCATAATGTTATTACTATTCAATAAAACCTAGCTTCCAAGGCAACTGACAGTCAATACAGGAGACATTCATTATGATTATACGATGAGCAGCTCTATATATATGACACTCATATTATATCCTCGGCGTTCTGTGTCATGCTTCTGATTCCACTCTTGTCTCTAAATGAAATTACGCTTGACGCTGTTATCATCTAAGTAAATATATAGTACTTCAGTCAAGGAGTGAACAATGGACTAAGTTGATGTAATTTTTATTGGTAAGGGTACTTGTGCCTCTAGTCATTGTCAGTGAGGGGGTATAGAATGCTAAAGCTAAAGAGTCACTTAGCTAGATTATTTCTATTGCTATTACTACATTCTTGTGTCTGAAGAATTGGCCATCCACTTTACTATAATGTCAGCAGTTTTCTATCCTTAGTGCTTGAAGGAGTTGCAACTATCTTGGTACGGAAATGTGAACTACGTGCGTCACACCCACTTTAATGCCACCAGCCTCCGTCGGTAGAAAGCGCCGAGACTTGCAATATGAGCGCCCGACCAGATTTCCAAATTAATTAAATATACAACCCGATTTCGAAAACAGCAGCATTTATTTATTAAGTGGCCTGACAATGCTGAGCCGCGGCCAGTGCGTAACCGAACACTGGCAGCTTTTAACTACTTCGGAAATTGAATCAGTCTGCAAAGGAGGCAATAAAGGGCCAATGTCCGGGAGTGCCTCTGGAATTTCGCCATTTCTGAACGTAATCTGGAATCTCAGTGAATCGCATCGTCGATACCGAGGCGCTCACAATGGAAGCAAATATGAGCTGAGGCGCTCCAAGAAAGACACAACTGACGACTAAATGGGAGCCATTTGGACTCCGGAACACTTTCAAGACTCCAGACTGGCGGCGGCGTCGCGTGCAATTGAAAACACTTCTGCCTAATTAAGACTGACGGCTTCGAAGAGCTTCGAAAACGGAACAGAACTTTGTGAAAATTGCAAGAATACGATGGGGCTGAGCGAGTTTAGTTGTATGTGAATTTATTAAAGGATTCCATAATTGATGGGACACTGGGAACGGAGCGATTCTGATGCTGTTGTATATCTGCGTGAACCTACGCTCCCGGGCCAAAATATTATGCCTCGATAATTGGTGCGCTCTGGTGCAATACTATTGGTGAGATCTGGTGCAGCTGTGTTGGTACGCTCGGGTGTAGCAGCGTCAGCACGCTCGGGTGTAGAGGCATCGGCACGCTCGGATGTAGCAGCGTCAGCACGCTCGGGTGTAGAGGCGTCGGCACACTCGGGTGTAGCGGCGTCGGCAAGCTCGGGTGTAGCAGCATTAGCACGCTCGGGTGTAGCAGCATTAGCACGCTTGAGTGTAGCAGCATTAACACGCTCGGGTGTAGCAGCGTTGATTCGCTCTGGTGTAGCAGCGTTTTCACGCTCGGGTGTAGCAGCGTTGTCCGCTCTGGTGTAGCAGCGTTGGTCCGCTGTGGTGTCGCAGCATTAGCACGCTCGGGTGTAACAGCGTTGGTCCGCTCTGGTGTAGCAGCATTAGCACGCTCGGGTGTAGCAGGGTTGTCACACTCGGGTGTAGCAGCGTTAGTCCGCTCTGGTGTAGCAGCATTAGCACGCTCGGGTGTAGCAGCGTTAGTCCGCTCTGGTGTAGCACCATTAGCACGCTCGGGTGTAGCAGCGTTGGTCCGCTCTGGTGTAAAAGCGTTGGCACGCTCGGGTGTAGCAGCGTTGTTACGCTCGGGTGNTTAGTCCGCTCTGGTGTAGCAGCATTAGCACGCTCGGGTGTAGCAGCGTTAGTCCGCTCTGGTGTAGCACCATTAGCACGCTCGGGTGTAGCAGTGTTGGTCCGCTCTGGTGTAAAAGCGTTGGCACGCTCGGGTGTAGCAGCGTTGTTACGCTCGGGTGTAGCAGGGTTGTCACACTCGGGTGTAGCAGCGTTTGCACGCTCGGGTGTAGCAGGGTTGTCACGCTCGGGTGTAGCAGCGTTAGTCCGCTCTGGTGTAGTAGTATTAGCACGCTCGGGTGTAGCAGCGTTGGTCAGCTATGGTGTAGCAGCGTTGGCACGCTCGGGTGTAGCAGCGTTGTCACGCTCTGTGTTAGGGTCGTCGAGCTGCTCATTCGCGGTTACATGTTAGTGGGAGTATGACATTCAAAGGAAATGATACCGACTAAAGGAGTTTAGTGGAACACAAGAAATTGGCTGCAGAAAAAGAAGCTACGGCGAGTGTAGCTCTTCCTTTAATTCGTTCATAAAATTTCAAAGAGTTCGTTCCAATACAAGGTATGACGGCAATGTCCCCTTCCGTCGCGGTCAGCTAACTTCATAGACACCTCCTCATAGATATAATGGACCTATGTAATAAATATCAAATAGTTTATCTTCTCGAATTAAGATAGGTTAGTCTACGGAATGTTGGGTTTGGTTATGCTAGGGTAAGTAGGTTAGGTTAGGGTGCATAGCTTGGGTAATGTTAGGCAATGGTGCAATAGGCTGGTGTGGCTAGGCTAGGTTCTGTTGCTTTACTGCTGCTTTTGAGTTTTTTAAAAAAAAAATAGTTTATATATGACAATTATTATTTTGCTCTAATACTATTGATGTTATGAAAGAAACTCTCATTGAAACTGCTACAGGTACTGAAGTGGGGCTATGCAAGCTGTTGTCAGACATGCAAATTGCCATTCTTGAAACTTGGCGTCGTGTGTTTGGCAGTGCACGCAAAAAGGAAAAATTTCCCGGTATGGAATGACCAGGTCTGCGAACTACCCACAGCCAGCAGACTGACATATAGCTTTTGGAGGGACGCAGGCAGGCCGCGCACAGGTCATACATGGTAGGAAGAGCATAAATGGCATGTTTCGCATTACGCTCAATTTAGCACGTACAGTCATGAAAACGAGATTAGAGCACAATAGCTGCCTAGCAAGCTAACGCAAAATAAATCCGTTGATATTGGAAAGAAATAAGACATGTGAAACCGAAAATCCACACCGTTGCTCAGTTAGTGCATGGAGCCACGAGGAATGCATAATTGCTGAATTTAGGATAGCTCATTATTCAGGTATTATGAACCGTTTTGCCGATGATAAAAATAACGGTTATGTTGATGGCGTCTTTGATTATATGGCTTTATATAATGAACAATGCACCGTCTCTGAGGACAAGTTTATCAAGCACTGAAAAGACTAAAAAAAAACTATACGTGCGGCACTGACTAAATCCCAGCTGAGGCCTATAAATATAGCCCCCTAACCTGGTAACGCTAGTTTCAATTTTTCTCACAGGGTACTTTATTTTGAAATTGCTCCCAGTTAACTGATGAAGATTATAATAACTCCAATTCTAAAAAAAAATGTGTGACAGACAAGCGTAGTTATCGCCCAATAGCAATGGTTACGTCTCTCTCGAAAGTGATAGAACTAGCGCTTGAGAGACGAATGTCACCGTACATGATGACTGCAGACGACCAATTTGGCTCTCAAGCTGAACATAGGGCGGATATGGCTGTATGCACACTCAAACAGGTCATAATTCATTTCATTGACAATGGATCTCTTATGTACTTGTGCTTTCTCGATCCTAAGGCTGCATTTGACAGAGTTCACCATTACTCTCAATTTAAGAGTATGCTTGAGAAACAAATGCCTCCTTATAATGTTAAGACACAGAAGCATTGGTTTCAAACTCAGAAATGCTTAGTGAAATGGAGAGCAGCTATGTCATCGGCGTTTGACATGACTAACGGCATACGACGAGGAGTCTTACTCTCCTCAATTCTCTTTACTATCTTCATTGATAGCATCCATACCCATCTGAACGCAACTGGAGTGGGGAGTAATATTAATGGCAATGCAGTAAATGTACTCTGTTATACTGATAACGTGGTCCTTGCCTCTTCCAATTCAAGTGGGCTGCAAAAAACTTCCGTCAATTTGTGTGAACGACAACATACAACATACTGTGTATTGAATGAATATAATACTGTTAAAACGGTGCTACTTTATCGTGAAGTCTACGAAGTTTTTTTACGTCCACCAAGAGCAAACATCGTGCTGAAGTTAGCTTAGGTTACGTTACGTTATCAGTATTTTTCTCTTTTGAGCATACCAAGACGCATTGTAACTCTCAGATAGACTTCTTGCTAAAGCAGATCATACATGGTAGACTGAACTCTAAAGGAGCACCGATAAAACTGTGCATGTACATTGAACCTAAAAGAAATAAGTAAAGTCACTCGTCTCAACGGTGTCGATCGCTTAAGTGGACAGCTTCTCCTATCCTGGTCGTAAAATCACAAAAGACTTTCGTGATAACCAGGAAATAGAGAAAAAACGCTCAAGTGTCACGCAGTAGGCAACATGATAATCATACAGCTTGGTCACTACTCGGAAGAGGTCAAATGCACGCTGTTTTGGTACTATTGTTATCCCCTGTACTGTAACTCGCATTGATCGAATTATAAGCAGAAGTTCGCATTGATCGAATTATAAGCAGAAGTTTATTGAACGGCTACGAATAGCCTATAGTGACATATTTCGGCGACTGATAAATATGCCTAAGTCAGCCAGAGTAAGTACGATATCCGCTCAAAAATATACCGATTGCCTCGAAGTTAGGACAAGAAAATGCGCTCTGAGTCTCCAGCTCAGGATAAAAAAAAAATCTAATGACACCCAACTCAAGTTGATCCGTAAAGATCCTGACTACAAACTGTCTAATGCCGGGGCCACATATGGATTTCTACGCCCAACTGGTTGCTGGGATGAACAGCTCGAGGGCCGTTTTGATCGATATTTGCAATCTGTATCTTGGATACTGTGGCGTAAACGACGTCCGAGTGTCTCATTCTTGCATCAAGTTGTCTGTGTAAATGCCTAGTGTGTCCCCGGCATTACATGAACAGCCGATGCTAGTGCATACTGTTACCAAGCAGGGGCCAACAATGGGCCGTAATGGAGTGTCATTTGAAATTATTTTATTACCTGTTATTTATGTCTAATGTGCCTCTAATCTTAAGTTGTGCACGTATGGCATGTCCCTATGTGTCCCTAATATAGTGTACTTATTTTACCTATTTATGACATGATATTCAAGGTACTGATAAGAAGAGGCAATTTTAGATTCTCTACACACAGACCTAGATATACCCAGAACGTATATCTGCAGAGCATTAGTACGTAGTACATCCTTAGAACTCCAATGTGTAGCTACGCAGTTTTCCAGTATGTAGCACTCCAGAATGTGGCTACGTTGAGCCTTAGTAGGCACCAAAGCAGAGCTCCAGCACGTATCTATACGGAGTGGTAGTGAACAGTACGTCTATACGCTTCAGTGCTGTAAACAGAAATCGCTCTAGTTGAGCTAAACAGAACTCGAGATCATTAGTCGGGAGTGTAGCCCGTGTTCCCGCCGGCAACGGGATCTCGTAATCCGGCTTCCGGGAGGCCTGGTTAGGGAACGGCAACATACTGTAGGAAGTTCACTGAGGAAGTTTAATGACATTTTTTATTGATTATTTCTGTATAACTTGTAAAGTAGCTACTTTGAGTTCACGTGCAACATAGTGAAATAAAACACATGAACAACACTACCCTTGGGTAAGAATGTCCGGTTTTGAAACAGTGCAGCTGACGTCAATACTAATTAACAAAAATGTGAATGACCTGCGTTTTTTATGAGTTTCAGAAAGCTCTGCATCATAAAGACGTTGAGTTACAGGTAGTCATCGTTTTAAGCAATAGACCGGTGCACCTATTAGGACTAGGAAAATGAGGTTTGAGGAACTACAACAATATTTTTAATGCTTCACAAGCAGTAGGCAAACAGCTAAAAACGAAAGCTTTAACTGAACATTCACTTCGTAGTTCGTCACTGACAATATTCAGTTTATGCAAACTTAATAAACTGATTCAGATAAAGTGAACGCGTGAGAGCAGTACGCCTCTTGAAAGTAAGCAATAATGTTGCCGGATCGAAGGAGGCCGCTAATCGGATCCAAAGTGCCTATCGAATGTGTGGAACTACACATTTTGGATCCTTATCGAAAGATATATAAAAACAAATCCGACATACAGTGACACGTAAAAGTATTGGCTACACCACAATTTTTGTAAAAACTTTAATTTAAATTTAGTATTTAGTAAATATTATCACATATAATGCATGTAGAACGATAAATGGGAAAGTCAGTGATGAATTAATTTTATTATTAAAATAAAAATGACTCGATGCAAAAGTTTTGTATACAATAATCAATATTTAGTTGAATAGGTTTTGTTCATGTAACTGGTTCCAGTCGCTTTCCATAGTTACTCACAAGTCTTTTTACTGAGTTCACCTGGTATTTTTTCCAGTCTTCCTTGCATAGCCTATGTCTACTAATTGTTTAATACCTTGTGGATTCCACTTACGGGCATCAAAGTTCAATGCTTTCCACAAATTCTCAATCGGATTCAAATGAGACGACTTACTGTACCAAATGAAGATGTCAATTTCATTATTCTTAAGCCATTTCTTAGCAAGTTTGACAGTACTCTTGAGATCATTGTCTTCTTGAAATGCAAAATCCTGACCATGGTTGGCCTAACGAAAGTGCTGATTTCATAAGGTTCTTCTCAAGAATCTGACTGTACATACGACAATTCATCCTACCGTTGATAGTTTCTGGTTTTCCAGAGCCGTTAGATAAAAAAACATGGCGGAACCACCTCCAAACTTCACTGTGGGAATGGTATCCTGATTGCTAAAAGCAGGGCCATGATTCTTGCAGACGCGTGCAGCTGTTTTTTTTTTTTTCCAAAGAGTTCGATTTTAGTTTCATCTGATCACATTACCTTCTCCCAAAACGGCATACTTTTTTATTCATTCATTTCAGCTAACTTTAAAAGGGCTTTGAGATATTTGGGTTTCAGTTGAGGTACCTTCCTTGGAGATTTTGAAAACAAGCCTGTGCGATTAGAGCTCTACTCCAGCTCCTTCGAGGTCTACTTGCATTGCAGACCATGTCATGAAAGCGTTTTCGTACCTTTTTACTAATCCATTCTGACTTCTTTTCGGTAATTTTTCTTACTCTACCAGTTCTTGGAAACTTTTTAATTCCGTTACCAAACTTTTGATACTTTCTGATTATATTTCCTACTACACTTAGAGTGACATACACTTCTTTGCTTATTTTGCGATGACCTTAATCTTATTTTGTTTTTATGACGTTCAATAATTTTATTACCCGAATCACTTCATAATTCTTTAGATCTTGGCATTTCAACACTTTAAATGGTGGATTACACATCAGCCTGTCCTGTTAAAAATCGTGCTTTTCACTGATTGGTCATTGATACCTTTCCAATATTATTGAAACATGTGAGCACATGTCAATGCTCTAAAAAATTTTAATTTTGAACAGGAAGTGGGATATAGTGGCTAGGGATCATTTGCATAGGGTCATTTTTTTATTTTTATCATTAAAATTAACTGATCACTGAATGCATACTTATTAAATATGTACGAAGTAATATAGTGAACTGAAACTAGGGTTTTTAGAAAAAATGCGATGCATCCAATGCTTCTGTGTGTCACTGTATAACAAGCACTGAATGTACCTTACCTTGAGAGTCTTCGGAAGGAGTCCAGGTGACGTTTCTCACGTCACCTCACGTGTGTGGAGTCACTATGCTGGGTGTCTTCTGTGGTGCCGCAGTTTGAAACCAAAGAGAGAGCCAGCAGCGAATTATCTCCACAGTGCACGTAACCGCTGACCGCTGGTTTATCTGGTATTCTTCTTAAATGTGAATCCAGCATATTTTTGAACTCTACAGTTTTGAT
>LQNS02277718.1:9686156-9710920 GCA_001587735.2 Parhyale hawaiensis | reverse complement strand
CTAAACAAACACATATTAGCTGTTCCGACGGCCGTGTTCAGTCGGCTCGTCCGTGATGGGAGGAGGCAGGTGCGACGCTTGCTGACGTCACCGGCGTCCTTTGAGTCCCTGCACCTTTCTTGGGCAGCATCGCTTGTCGGTTACCGACTTGCTTAACTGCGTAGAAGCTGTATGCTGGATTTTGGTAGTAATTTAAGCATGTCGTAACATACCATACGACAGCGGGGAGGTCTCAGAGTGGTCAGTGCGCTACTGACAGGAAAAAAAAGGTACAAGTTGTGCATCTCCAACCCGGCTGAACGCTTTCGCTCAGCTACAGCGCACAGGGGAAGGAAGCGAAATACAAGAAGGTAGAAGTCTAGTGGGAATAGGTCGGCCACCACGATAGGCAGCCCACCTCCCGAAACAGAAGGGGAAGTATTGAGAGCCTACCAAGCCTTACAAAACTAACCTCGTCAGCAGGAACTGCGGCAAGCTGCAACATCTCCTGCGGAAAAGGCACTCGGAACCCTTGGGTGTGTGAGGCCCAAATATATTGATGGAGGGAAAGGGCCTGCTAGAATATACCCCTGAGGGCACACTAGCGGGAGCAGCGCCAGACATCGAAATCCGACAGGTGACGCGATACGGTTGCGGTCGGACGTAACGTAAAAAAACAGAGGTGTTGAAGTATTCAGATTGAGCTGTTACTTACCCATATCACGGTACTTTATTTACTTCTTTACCATTTAAATGCTCAGTGAGACATAAATATGAGGCCCATATAGCTGCCTTTCTTGAAACGCGGGGGTCCACAGTCCTCGTATACTCGTCACGTCATGGTTCGGTTTCGTTAGCATCGCTGCCTGGCCAAGCAACATGTGACAAAAATAAGCAATCATGTATCACATGGAAGCCCAAAATAGATATGCTTAAAACTCTGGAGAGCGGAGGTCCAGCTGATCGCTATAAAGTGAGTCAAAATGAAACTAAAAACGATGAGCAAGATGTCGTCTATCTAGATAATGAATAAATCTATGAGATGGGAGTTTGTTCAAATTTACTAGTCATTCTATTAAAGACCGGGCAATGTATAAAAAATGTTTAATATACTGACATTTTATTAGAGATCTTGGTTTTTCTTCATATCGTAGGCTTTTTTAAGGCGCCATCTTGGTTTTTCGCTAAATGCAGAGTGCAGACTTAGTCTTGCAGTGCAGTCACTGCAGACTGCAGCAGTAGCACTGCGACAGTCGAGGCAATTTGTTGTCCCGTGTAATAAGCTAATAGTGCCATTAGTGTCGTCAAGGTAAATTAAAATGAGGTATTTTCGCATAGGTCGCTATTGCAGCAATTCACCTCAGTGACGTCACGAGCAATTACGTCATCAGGAACCAATAGCGAGGCCTGAAGGGCCCCCTGTTGGGTCACGCAATAGCTGCATCAGTTGTGCGACATCAGTGAGCATTGAACCGCAATGGCGCCGATACGAAGCCGAAAGGGTGGCTTTATAAATTGCTATAATAATTCCAGAGAGAGGGGGACCTTGATTTCTTTCATCCAATTTCCAATCGTGGATTGTAGCAAGTGACAATGAATTATTAATACTCTCCTCACAAGCACACGACCGAGAATATCTTTATACTACGACCCGTGTTGTACGTCTGGCAATGGCAGCTTAGCATCTCGCTGCCGTAGACGTGTACCTGGGTGACGTCACGAGCGGAGAAAACAAGGAGCTCTCCTATTGGTTGATGCTGTTCCCATTGAAATGCAAGGACCTTCTTTCATTCTACCATGGTGTTGCTCAAGCTGCCGCTGGGAGAGGCTGTGTGTGAGGAGGTGGCTATAAACTCGTTGAATGGTACAATATTTTTCAATAAAGGTAAGCTATTTTGATTCAAACTTTGAATCATCCCAGTTAACATTCACGACATCCGCACCTGCATCCGCGGATGCTCAGGTGGAACCATCCGTATCCGTATCTGCATCCGCGGATCTTGAGACGGTAACATCCGCAATCGCATCCGCGAATGTCAGAACTGTGAAATCCGCTCACAGATCCGCATCCGTGGCGCATATGTCGAAAAAATGACATCCAACCCATCACCTATGAGTAGCAGCTTGAAGCCCGCTGCAGACGCTAGCCTTACAGCCTTAAAAATATAAGTCTCGAGGTATGTCTCGCCTCGGTCTTGCACAAGTCTCGACCACAAAGACGGTAGAGAGGCAAGTTTGTTCAAAAATAGTTATAAAATTCGATAAATGACGTGCACCAGGAGCAACCTTGTAATTAAATAAAGAACAAAGATAATAGTGTATAGAGGTCCATATGGTATTGGTTCAATTTCGTAATATCAAGAAAAAAAATTCAGTCTTAAAAAACGGGAAACACCGTGACCGTGACAGTTGTCAGGTACCGCCACACAGTGGTAATACGATAACTCAAATAAATATTGAATATTATACTGACAAATGCTTGAATACCGATTAGAATATAGTTTCCATCACAGAAATTATTCTCAAATACATTTCCAAACGATTGTGGTCGTTCAACTTTTAATAACACCAAAAATACACGAGATATGATCAACACGAAGACTAGCGTTTCAGCGACAGAAATGCAACATATACTGAATTTGTGTCGCTGCCCGATGCCCCTCAAAGTCTCTGTCGTATGTCACGAGTTTTTTTTTCATACACTGGACCTCTAGCCGAGAGGCCTATCATCTGCAGCGGACGTAATTAAGCTCGATGTAGACGATAGTCCTTCGTGTTGATCATATCTCGAGTATTTTTGCTGTTATTAAGAGTTTCACGTCTACAATCGCTTAGAAATGTATCTGGGAATAATAACTGCGTTAGCAACTGTATTCTGATTGGCATTCAAACACTTTTCCACTGAAGTATTCAAAATTTGTTTTCGTTATCGTCTCACCACTGTGTGGTGATACTTGGCAACTGTGGGCACAGTGTTTCATGTTCTCTAATCTATTCTTTATATAACAAAATTGCGCCAATGCAATAGTGATCTGCATACACTATTATCTTTCTTCTTTTTTTTTAATAATTTTGTTCTTGATGCACTTTATTTAATGAAATAAAAAACTCTGAACAAATTTCAGTGCAGTTGACGCTTGGCGCAGTAGCGTCTGCATGGTCGAGACTTGCAAGACCGAGACAAGACAGACGTCAAAACTTCCGATTTTAAGGCCATAAGACTAACGTCTGTAGCAGGCTTTAGTTTCGGGCACGTTCAATTAGGAGCCGAAATTAAGCCATCGAGGCTTAACTTCTCTGAAAACTCGGACAATAGCGTTAGATTTGTCACTTTGAAACGTGCTGTAAGCTCGTATCAGAAATAACGCGATTACGTTGAGCCGGCTTAAAATTCCAATTTTACCGAAGTGTGATGGGGAACCGATTGAGGGTAAATGCTCGACTCTCAATTCCCTGTGTCGAAGCCAGCACACCTGTCTGAAATTTTTAACAAGTTAAGCCTCGAAAATTTAATTTTGACGCCCAGTCGAACAAGTCTTCATCAGATACAATCAATCATAACATTTAACTCTCCTGATTTCTGTGTTTAACTTACTCTCGATAATCGTTGAGATTGAGTTATAGTAGTCTTATGTTGCATTCATTGCATTCATCGTTAAAAAATGAACGTTTCCTATGATAAGTGCTATTAAGGGGTAACTGGGTTAACAATTAAACTTGTTTCACTAAAACATTAATATGCCAGTAATATACCTTTTTTCAATTGCGATTGAACTATAAAATATCACTAATCATGCATTTGCTTTCAACAAACTCCAAATGAACTCAACCTAGACAGTAAAACCATTCAACAACGCGCATATCTGCAATAGCTTTCAACAAGGTAATGAAATATTAAACAATCAGAAGTATTTAATGAACAATCGCCAAAACAATTTCAACATGTACAAATATGTACTTAATATACGTAAGTTAGCATACTACGTAGCTAAAGGTAATTGTACCAGTATATATATAAGCGAATTCAAACAATGTGGAAACCGCAAATAAAGGAATTACGGTATATAAATAGGTAGTTGTGCTAGGTTCCGCTTTGCATAGCAAGTGCTTATATATTGGAGATGTTGGTGCACTCAATGCACCAAACCAGGTATGAAGTGGTATGGCGACAGCTTTCCGGCACCAGCATCAGGTAGGACTACCGAGAAACAATTCTCAATAGGATTAAGAAACGGAGACTCGGGTGACACATAGGTACTTGAATTGAAAGCTGCGGTATATTTCAGAAATGCAACTATGCACTGGCTAATAATAACCGCATCTCTCTTTTCCAAAAATTGTTCCAGAACTCCTATAAAGCCATTGAAAGTATCCTATAGTTCCAGATTTATTCCGTGGTACAGAACTCCAGCGTGCTCTGCAATTGCTGGTATGACGGTCACATTCCTCTCTCGCGGGCCACCTACCATACGATTCCCTCTCTCGCCACGCCTTGCTCAGCCGTACGTTCTCTTGGTCCACGAATTGAATCTAGTCTCATCTCGGTACACTTTCAGCTGCTGTAGACACTGACCCTGCAGATCACTGTTTGATTTAATTATTTAGCAGATTGTTTATTCGTTTCACAGAGTGTTGAAAGCAGCTGTTAATTGTATTTGATGTTTATTCAGAGTGTTGAAAACAACTGCAGATTGTTGATATCGAAAACTTTGTTGAAAAGTTTTGAGGGACTGCTAGAAGTAATATCCAAATAATTTTGCAAGCGTTGAAACCAAAATTAAGGTAGTTCAATCGCAATTGCAAAAAGGTATAGCTCAATAAAACATGCATTTTTCTTTATATAACTTTAAATATATAAGTTATTAATTCGTATGACCAATACGATAATAGCTGTAAAATATTGTATACGAGTAGGCTATAAGCTTGAAACCTCATGACATAATCGTGAAGTGTTGTCATACAATTCGATGAGTATCAAAGTTTACATAAGTATTAACAAAAGGACTTTCATCAGATGAAGACCATGGAGCTCGTTAGTTTCAGTGACGTCACTATCAATCGTGTTCAATATCTACACCGCTTGCTTACCGAGCAAATGTGAAGCATGCATGAGGAGACAGCCCAGCATTTCCTTGAAGTCTGAGAGCATAATTGCTGTTCAAATACTGCCTAGCGACAGCTGAGATATGTTATGTTTGGCTGCTGCTGCTAAGCTGTTCTGTACAGCCACGATAACATGCACGGGATCGAGATAGAGGCAACAGTGTGCGGTGGCTTTGTTGTCGCTTGCAGCGTCGAGACGTATACACTGAAACAAGTGTGGTCCCAGAGCCAGCACGCATACCCGTGCACTGGAATGAAATACTGGCCATGGTTCTGCACGAGCCTTCCCTGCAAATGGATGGGAATATGTGTAGGTTTCGGGATATTTTTTGTGTGTTTATGTGTGTGTAGCAGCCTTAATTAAACAATGAATAGTCGACAGAACGGAATGTACATGGTAAATCTATTAGGGAAGTAACTACTTTCAGTCCAATCTTTTTGACTCGGTGTCGCAAACGTACCATCGCCAACAGTATGACACAATCGGGCATGGACCAATGATAGCGCTTAGATTGCTCACGTGACCGTATATCATGGAATGTGCCTCCAATCAGACTGCCGCATCTCATGCACTAATGTGAGGTGACGAGAGGAAGGGAAATGAGGCTCTCCTATTGGCTGGCGTGGCAGATGATTTTCTGCTTAGAAATAAGAGTACCTGCTTTAGCTCTACATTGAAAGGCAACAAACTTGAAATTCCACTTGTTAACCGTCAAATTATGCCACTGTCAGGATACAAGAACACCCGCGGGTAAATCAGACAAGAATTAGTAGAAGTTGTGGAGCGGATGCGGGGGAGGGGGGAGGGTTATGCTTCGACAATAATTCACAGGCTTACAGATTTTCATATCAGGCTGTGAACCAAGGATCTAATTAATTTCTATAGGTATTATAGTGCATTTGTAACTTATTTGCGAAGCTGAGGACTACGCAGTAGTTACTAAGTAGTAATGACCCCCACTGAAATCTTGACTATTACCCCCTTCGGTGACTGTTCAATTACGCTGACAAAAAAGCTATAGACATTTGGCCTGCTGTTGACTTTTTCTAGCGTAATTTTTATGCTGATTTTAAATTTGAAAACCATTTTGCTTTATCACGTCAGGTTTTAGAAATATAGGCAGAAATTACATAATTAATTAAAAGTTGCCACCATTCTCATGGGAATGGTATTGAAATGCTGTTTGACCTGCGAGTGGGACAGTAAAGATTGGCAGAAACACTACAAATAAATAATTCGGCAATTTAGAAGCAGAATGCAGCCAGGAAATAAAAATATCCCTACTGTACCTACCGTTGATTGACTATGGTAAAGGTATCATACCACCGCTTTACATCAAGTTGGACGGCATGAAGAACTTCGTGAAGGCGCTAGACTACCACTGGAATGATTTTCGGTTCCTGTGCAAGAAGTTTCCAGAGTAGAGTTATGCGGAAGTGAAAGAAGGTGTGTTCAGAGTTCCACAAATAAGGAAGGCAATCGCTGATACACACTTTCATAACCTACTGAATGATACTGAACGAAATGCATGGGTAGCAGTCAAATTAGTTGTAGTCAATTTACTGGGAAATTATACATCTATTGACCCCGTTAATAAGTAGAGAAGCATGAATGTTTACCAACAGTTGGGTGTCAATATGAGTCTCAAAATTCACCTCCTCGACTGACATCTTGATTTCACCGAACACCTCGGTTCAGCGGTGAGGAACACGGTAAACGTTTTCATTAAGCAAGCTCATGGAGTCACGGTATCAACGTCAATAGAGTGCAGCAATATCGCCTGACTGTTGCTGGACACTTCAGCATGAAATACCACGTGCTCAGCACAGACGCTATGCTACAGCCCAAGAAATTCACACTATACAGACCTTAGTTTAAAAAAGAATTTTCAGTGTGTATGGATTTCATGAGCATTATTTGCTGAACTAGGCATCATCATATATTAAATATATGTGCCAAGCACCAGAATTGCCCCATTTTCATAGCTAATACAATGACCATTATATCTCAAAAAACAATAAATTGGTCTAGTGAAATATGAGGGGTTGAAGGCATAGGTATATATAAAAATAAAAAAAAAAAGTTGGGTGATAGAGACGAATGGTTTTCATATCCTGAATCAGTATGTTTCATATGTCTTAGAACAATTATTGCCTATCAAGATATTCGCCACTCATTATTAAAATTTGTTCATCAGTGTTAGTCATCAATCAAATTCCGTTTCAGATGATCTTGCCTGGAATAACATTCCATAGACAGTGGCGCCAGAAAAAAACTCCGCAGCGGTAATCTATATATATAATTCAAGTCATGTTTTTATTTATTTATTTATTTATTTATTTATATATTTATATCTTTCCTGTCACGCTCTATGGGGATAAGATAGGAGAAAATTCAGATTTCAAAATGTAAAAAAAAGTTGGGTACCTTGCAATCTTTTTCTTCAGTATTAGATAGGGAAAAATAGAACTAATAAGATAGGAGAAAATTCAGATTTCTAAAGGCGAAAAAAAAATTGGGGAGCTTGGAATCTTTTTCTTCAGTATTAGATAGGGGAACAATGAGGAAGCCCAAAAGACGGCGGGGGTTTTGGTGAAGTGTTAATTTTTTGCCGTCATTTATAATGACGGCACGGGCCACTAGTATTTTCATAAGATTCCAGATTATGTGATATTTTAGGCCACTCAACATAATAAACTAGACTACAGTATATGGCAATAGTTTCAATGTGGTGTAAGTTTTCAATTTTTGTACCTAATGTACAAATTTCGATGATAGTTGGATAAACATTTTCCGCAGTTTATAATTAAATGTTAATGCAGTCGGTTTGCCGCATTTCGGATAATAATTTTGGACAATATGGCATTTGTATTCGTGTTAAGAATTGCTCAATTGTGTTCAACTTTTTCTTTGAGACATATTATGTATATTTTCTTAAATACCTAGTCTTCCTCTCTGTGATCGTAAGAAACTTATACGATTACATGACACTGGATTATACAGCCCAGAAACGGGCTGAAGACTCAGATGTGATGAAATAACTGTTCCACTGACTGTATGAAGACCTCAGAAAACTGCCAGTGTTCGAAATTGCCCAAAATCAGGCCGTCCTAGGGCAACCTCCTACAGAGAAATCACGTCTCGAAAAACGAAAGTATTAGAAACAGATCTGAAACTACTCCTGGGATTCAACAATGTTGCAACCCTTTGGAACTGTGCTCCGTTTCTATAATTACCTCCGCCAGTGAGGTCATGTTTTGTCTTGTCTGTATGTTTGTCTGTTATTCTGTTTGTCTGTCATCAAAATCACTCAAAAAGTAACGAACAGATCTTTACGAAATTTACAGGGATTGTTAGGCATCTCAACAGTAACCGATGATTAATTTTTTTATGAAAATCCGGTCATTCGTTTGCTTGTTTGTTTGTTTAATTGTTTATTTGCTTGTTTGCTCGTGTGCTTGTGTGCTTGTTTGCTTATTTGCTTGTGTGCTTGTGTGCTCGTGTGCTTGTTTGCTTGTTTACTTGTATACTTGTTTGCTTGCTTGCTTGTTTGCTTGTTTGTTTGTTTGTTTTTTGTTTGTTTGCTTGTCTGCCTGTCTATATTTTGTCTTAAGGCCATAACTCAAAAAGTTATTGACAGATTTTCGTGAAATGTTTACATGAGTTGCTAGGTACTTTACGAAGAGTAAACGAGTAAACTTGGGGAGTTATCTGTTTGTTCGTTCGTTTCAATTCATGCTTCTTAACACTAAAACTCAAAAAGTTGTGGATGGATCTTTATGAAATTTACAGGAGTTGTTGATGATGTTAAACGATATAAATGATTAAATTTTGGTGATGATCGGTAGGTCCGTTGGTGTGCTTGACTTATATTCGTCATGTTTGTTGGCAGCACAGCTCAGAAAGTTATGAACGGATCTTCAAAAAAGTTACAGAAATTGTTAATACTATGAAAAATCACAAATGATTAGATTTTGGCGTAGATACAAAGAACAAAACATCAGGGTTTCAAAACCATTTGAATTTTCGTTACCGTTTCCTTGCTTGGCGGAGGTATGCACTGTCAGAGTGCTCTCTAGTTAACAATAGACTGAAAGAATTTGGCTTAAGAGGCTACATTGTGTAATGCAAGCCGATGACATCGAACAAGAATCGGACTCAAAACTAATAGCGCACGTGTATTTGGGTTGATATTCTCATTTATTTGTGACTCCGACTACGTAATAGCTTGATGTTTAATGCCAACTTTTCTCCAAACAGGCCTAATCATTTGTCTGTTCGGCTTACTCGGTCGTGTATGTATTGGTCGCTTCAGAAAGAGAGGTGGCTCATTCTGATCGGCTTCCTATGTAAACTCAAACTCTATCATAGCGTTTTAATGCCTGTAAAGTGCTATTCCCACTTTTATGCACAATATTTGCTCCATTATCTTCAAGGAAACAGATATGAAAAGTTTCTTCTCTTGACCTTTCCGGAGATACCTACATATATTTCGCAGAACCCGTTCTTTAGTATTTGTCACACAGATTCTTCAGCACTTCTCCAACTCTTGCTTAGTTTTTAGCATGCTTGTGAAGTTGTGAAGTATACTGTCATAAAACTGAGCACTGCAAAAAGTTGTACTCAATTATTTATGCTTGAAAATTATAGAAGAAAAGAATTAGTGTGAATGTAAATGAGCGGACTGTAACTAGACTCTGCTCGTATGAGTCGCACTTCCGAGGTAAGAGAATGAGTCCCTTGCAGAAATGGCGGCGACGCATTTGCAATGAAATTACGCGCAATGTAAATATCACTCGCTGCTAGCCCTCCGCTGAACAAGGAATGCAGCATCACCTCAGCAGAAGTCAGGTAGCGCCCATATATGCACCTGGACCTTGTCCGAAGAGTTTCCAAGGTTAAAAACAACGGTGCAGCTTGTAGTAAGTGTGCTGTATGAACACGCTTGTGTAGGTAGGTCCTATCCATGCGCTGGAAGGTGTGCTGGTTTTGTGGTAAAGGCAAAGTCAAATTTGACTGCACCCTCCACTGGGAAACCCACACGCACTGGTTCGTTAGACAGACGTAGGCCAATTGGCCCCACAGTAGTAAATACAGCTGCAGCCGACGGCAGGTCGCTAAGAACTACGGCGCCGAAACAGAAGGTTAAAACGACACGCCACTACTCTAACCCTAAGGTAAATACCCACACAATTGCTTCGCGCACCAAGCACATTTGGCGTTTCAGCCCACCGAGCGTCGTGACAAAGTCCGCTCCTGGCTGGGGATCGTTCCCGGCACCCTCGGCGCAACCATGCAGCTCGCAACGTTCGCTGCTACAGTGGCGGCAGCACTTTTCTGAGCGTAACCAGGGCTGCCAAAGCTTGAGATTTTTTCCCCCAGATCTTGGATTTTCGCTTAGCGTTTGGGGTTTGATTTTGGCATTCTCTGTTTTTTTCGCTCTCATGATGATAGAAATACAGACAATGAGATCGTTAAGCATACTAAAGGAAAAAATGTGTTTTTTCTAACATTCAGATATATTTTTACAATCCTGAGTTTGTTTTGCCACATCTTGCCAATCGGAAAATCCGATTGACAGCCGTGAGTGTAACAAAATATTATATTTAGCCAAACTGCAATACTTCATTTTAACGTCTTTTTCCCGTAGAGCTATAATAGGACAAAGAACACTTCAAACAAAGTTACAGCTACAGCATGGTTACAATAGAGCAATATAATTTCTTTTCTTTCAGTATCGACATAAATAAGTACATTACACACGCAATAATAACAGTAATAAGCTGGAGATTGTTCAGGTTGAACTCGATCCAGTCCGTGTTCTCGATGCCCCTGAAAATTCCTTCCAAATAGCAAGCTCCACAAACGATTTTTCTCGTTGAATAAAAGTACCTTCACAATGCAGAATATGCTAGCAAATGTCAAAGGATTGCTCTGTCTACACCTTCGCTGAAGCAAAGCAGAAATGCTTTCTGTTTGTGAAGATTTCATGCATTCCAAGTTCCGATGGCGGAAGACATTGCACTGCCGTGCGCGCATTAATATTGCGGGAACGTCGCAGTGTTGTGTCAAGAGCGTGACGGCCGGGATATTGGTTACTGTTTGCTGCACGGCTACTCGCCTGGATGAAAATGCGTACACTCTCTAAGGCTGGCGACGGCAAAATAGGTGGATATGCATATGGTGTCGTAGGATACAGGTTACTACTTGCTGAAAACTTTTCATCCCAGTGGTACTTATACCCGGAAATATATGTATGTATGTATAGAAGGCTGCTGAGAAGAGAAACTGGTGTGTGTGCTTTAAGGTGTCCAAGGATACTGGTTACCGTTTTTGGGAAGCTTTTCACCCCAAAAGGAAATGGTACAAAGATATACTTAGCAAGCCGCCGAGGAAAAAAACTAGGTACGTGTAGACTATAGTTTGTCCATTTCATCAAAGCAGTTTGGGCGTGGTCAAATCCCTCTACGGCGTTGTCAATTCTATGGGCATTTCTGTGATTTTGTTCGGGCCATGTCTTAGCCCCGCCCATTACCTGCATATAGAGAAATCTCAGAAATGTCCAAAGAATAGGCAACGCTGAAGAGGAATTTGACCACGTCCAAACTCCTTTTATGAAATGGACAGGGCAGAAACGAAATAGAAACTTTGCTCTAGCAGTGAGCATAAATAATATCCGGGTTCACACGACGGGCAAATAACCGTGTTCTTTCAACTCGACGTCCAACTGCGTTGTTGTGTCCGTTGAAGCAGCAATAAATTCTGAGTTCTAATTCCCTTCAAATTAGAAGTGATATCCGAAACTTCACAAACAAGTGACACTGGAGGGCAAACTTAGCACTAAATCATCAAGTGGTTCGACATCGCATCAACGGAGGCCCGGGTTCGATTCCCCGGACGGCACGCTACGGATTCACACTGCGTGGAGCACTCCAGCACCGAGAGGCCAGGCGATGCACGATGAGGGATCCTAAATTGACTCTCAGCACGGACTGCTTCTCCTGCTCTTCACACTACTGGATCTTCAAAATTCTAGAATTAAGGCATAAAGAAAACCTCGATAGGTGTATCCATTGTACCCTGTATACGAGATAATAAATCATATAAAAAAAGTAGATACACTGGTGCTCTTACAAGGACACAGCACACATAAGGCAGCTGAGTTGAGGGAGCACGTTCGTTAGACCATTGTGCGAACCCCCCGTAAGTTCTTGCAATAATTGCGCTTGTTTGCCTAGGAAAAAGTGATAAGGTGAAAAAAATCACATTTGTTTTGGATATAACCCTAGCAACAGATGTTTCATTTGTATCTAACCCTGATAAGAGAGTAAGTAACCCTGATAAAAATATTTCATCTATATGCCACACTTATTAGACAGTTCCTGAAATAAACATCACTTTTCGTAGGTACTGCACTGTATGTAACAGCGTAAAATGGGTAGAATATAGTGAAGAAAAAATAACTTCTCCAAAAAAACATTTCACTAAGAATGCAATAATTAACTGTACACTGTTTCTTTTTTTTAGCATAACATAATGTTTCACAAAATTATTACCGTCAACGGAGGACGCTTATGTTATGCTGTTACCATGCAGGATAAATTCTCATGGGCTGCACATTTTTCTTGAGCCACTGCAGTGATCATCTTTTCTTATAATTCAAAATAATTTGTTGTGTTCAAAAGAGCCTCTAATTACTCAATACCTTGATAAGTGATATCCGCTGTCAAAAGTACCAGTGCTGATGCACATGGGGGTTCTACTATGGCGCTCTGTTTCGCATCTTCCTCGCAAATATCAGATCGTTGAACACGGACAGTTCCAGCCCTCGAAAGCATCACCTCGTCTCTTTCGTCCTCTAAAAATAACCGTGGAAGCAAATTCTGCTCGGCCGCCTAAGTTTTTGCCGCTATAAATATCCGTCGTTGAAGTTTTCCAAAAATTTTATTTGTTGCTGCGCTTGAAATAATTTCGTTGGCAAATCTGCCAAGTCGCTCTCACTGGCCTGCAAACTGGAAGAAACGTACATTCCTATAAAAGTAAAGAAANTCGGCCGCCTAAGATTTTGCCGCTATAAATATCCGTCGTTGAAGTTTTCCAAAAATTTTATTTGTTGCTGCGCTTGAAATAATTTCGTTGGCAAATCTGCCAAGTCGCTCTCACTGGCCTGCAAACTGGAAGAAACGTACATTCCTATGAAAGTAAAGAAACATAGCCTGTGCTCCTAAAATAATCTGAATAAAAACTAGAGTCTTCGGGAAATCCCACAGCCCGTTGCACTGCATAGCAGTTAGATGGGCACTGAGCCCGAAAAGAAACGGTACCTGCTTGTAAAAGTAATGCTGACACCCCAACTAAAAAATACAGTGGCTCGTGCTGCATAAAAATATCCGATAGGGCCCAGAGAAGTGCGCGGCTGCAGTCGACCGTAAACTATCAGCTATGGTAAGCAACACTTAAGACCTATGTGACACATACGACCACCTCTTCCTCCTTCCTAACCGTTACCATCGCTTGTTGGACTTGAAACGTGGATGACAGAAGCGCTGACGCTGTAATTTTGAGCTTCAAAACGTCGCCTCCATGCCTGGGTATCGAGCATTTGACCTCAAGATTAACGGGACTGCGCTCTGACCACTCTGCGTGAGCACACTAGTGGCTACACCGAGCCAGATGTAATTATGCACTAGTCATTGAGCAACTTTCACGGAGATGCACTACCTTTTTCTATCAGCAGATCAGATACAGTGGAAGAAGAAGACAAAGATTGTCAACACAAATATACGAGTAGGAAATGGAAAGAAAGAACGAAATCGAAAGTTATTCCCGAAAGCCTAAATGCGTGAGTGTTCAATACTCCTAATTAGATAGAAGAATTCCGATATCTGACTGGTCTTAAAATGTCCGGAATTTCAACTGTGACCGTTGAATTCACCTTAGGAGACAGTCAAAATGATGAATCTTGCGGAGCAAGATTTTGTTTTACTTTTACTGAAGCGTAATAACTTTGCGATTAACGCCTGAAACATGATCATAAGTACCTAATCCGATGCTTATTAGTGAAAATGCATTCTCAGTCAGGGCACTTTCGATTGGGCGCCGACATTAAGCCTTAGAGGTTTGACTTGCAGGATACTTGAGACAGAAGCTTTGGTTTTGTCACTTTGATATGTGTACATTCCAGGGGTTAGAGGCAACGCGATTGTGTTAAGCCGGCAGAAAACTCCATTTTACGGAGCAAGATTGATTTTTTGGAACTCTCAAGGGCAACCTAGTAAGTGCCAATACCTGAAGCTCAATTCAGCGAGCCGAGGCCAGAGCGCATGCGTGAATTTTCGTACACGTTAAGCCTTGAAGGCTTAATGACGGCGTCCAATCGAACGTGCCCTTAAAGCAAGTTAGATTAAAATGAGGTGATCTCGATCAAAGTAGGGAACTCGAGCCCGCCTTTAATATAACACTAAATGAACGGTGGACTCTTCAATAGCGGCGCAATGCATTTGAATTGCTGTACCCTTAGAAAATTATTGCCTTAACGCCAGCACAACATACCGAGCATAGTCCGTTATTACTAGAGCGAAGACATTGGAGCTGTTAAAAAGAAGCCGTAGTAGTGGTTAAAAGGAGCATTTGTAGCGCTATAAGTGTGCTATAGTAGCGATAGAAATGGGCCTCAGGAGCACTTATGGGAGCGTTTGGTGCAGTTACCAGAGCATTTAGAGCACTTATAGGAGCGTTTGGAGCAGTTACCGGAGCATTTAGAGCGCTTATAGGAGTATTTGGAGCAGTTACCGGAGCAATTAGAGCACTTATAGGAGCGTTTGGAGTAGTTGCCGGAGCGTTTGGGGACAGTTTTCTGAACGATTCGTGCACCAAATTATAATTTACACACCAATCGGAGTAAAAATTTAAATGAGATTTTGCTTTTGAAAATATTTTGTAGGCAAAAAAAAAATGAGAGGTGCAAACATTGAAAAAATCATCAAAATTTTTAAAAGATAAAGCAAAACAAAATTCGCCCTTAGTCCAGTACAATGTCAACAGGTGAAAAGGTGTACCTACCTAACTACGAGGCACTGGATGCACTGAATCGGTATGGCCGCGTCTACACGATCCATCTTTTCGTCGAAGTTTGTGATCGCGGAACGATTTTGATCGACAAACACACGCGGCGAGCCTTCGGAGTTTGTGATTTTTGATCGCCAGCAGTGCTGGAAATCACGATCACAAAAAGTTTGCAAACTATATTTCGCTCCGTAAATTGATGTATCTATTTTGAATATATTATTTAGTAATTAAAGCACAATTTCTTATTAAAATCTACCCGCATAGCGAATTTTGTTTATGTTTGATTCGAACTTTTGTACAGCGGGAAGCATTTGGCAACTATATGTTGCCAATTAGTAATAACTGTAGCATATTCCTCAAGTTACGTCTGTACCTTCTTTTTCATTAGTAAAAGCTACAACGGAGTAAGAGTTACGTTTTAATGGAAGAAACGGATGTACACATTGTGAATTGTAATAGAAATTAAAGGAATTTATAAATAAAAAATGAGAAATTATTGTTCTACCATCTACATTTCTGCATTTGAGTGGATGCCAGTGAGTGAATTTTAGCTATACTTTTCGCCAGCATATATAAACTTTTTACCGCCAATCAGCATCTATAACTAAAATAAATATCTGACCGATAAAGTGAGGGTGGAATATCGATTAATAGTAATGGAATACTGAATTCGCGTACCGTGACCTTGAGGTGTTCGTGGCTTCTGTTTCTGATGCCGTTGGGACAAGGGGGGCAGGGAATTGTTTGTGATTTTGCTTGTCGATTCTTGTGTTTGTGATCGATGAAGCGTTGGATCGTGTAGACGAAGCTTATTGAACCATCATGTACTGTTGTTGTGCCTAGGGTAACTATACTTACCCTAAATGCGTCACAACCAGTTTAGAAGAACCTAATTAAATTTAAAAATTCATCTACCAATTATGCTATTTTGTTCGTTAGTGTGTCATACTATGGGGGAACTCAGAAGAAAATTACCCCACCCTGAAGAAGTTCCCTACTTCAACCATTTTACCACTTTCAAAGTGGCAGAAGTCTCGTCAATGGGTATTGAATATTGCTGTTGTCGTTCATTTATGCTTGCATCAGACTCGTTGATATTCAATACACTTGAAAGTACGGTTCACCACCTGCTAAGAATGCTCCATTTGTTTGAGATTGCTCCAGCTTTGTGAGCAGTTAGAGGCAAATGGAGTACTAAGGAGCACTTTGGAGCATTTGTAGCGCATGGAGCATTATGGAGCATTAAGAGCGTTAGTAGCATTTTACGTATAAATGCTCCAATGTCCGAGCTCTAGTTATTACATTACTGTATTCCACGGGTAGCATCCGCTATTGTCAGCTGTGGAACGTAGGGTTATAGTGCGTTTTCACACTCAGTGCATTGCACGTGATACAGCCATAACAATGATTTTACTTCACAGTTCGAGATTTGGAGCAGCGCCGTCTAACCGTGGTCTGGACTCTGGCAAGAGGCCATTGTACCGCCCACCCAAGCACAGCTCAGCTGCTTCCGCTTCCCAAACTTTAGATAGGAACAGGAAGCTCTGCAGCAGAGACTTCCCTAGGGTAAAGAAACTACGTACGGTCTGCCAAGGTTTTTCTGCTTATGTTGCGGCTTAGAAAACGGGCGAGAAACTTTTCCGGCAATAACATTCTTTGAGGTCCAGAAACACTTGCGTCAGTTACGGCAAATGCCTCGGACATTTTACCATATGTATCTCCATTCTTTGAGGGGGGAGGGACGCTTTGATAGCAACGTTGCTGGCAGTTTTGCTTGTATTTTCCTTTTCAAATGAACTTCATTCAAAGCGTTTAATTTGCTTCATTTTTAATTTACCTATAAGCACACTGTTTGTAACCTCGAATTATGTTCGCTTCGGAAGTAATTTCACTGCATTTAGGGTAACCAAACCTAAAATATATGACAACAAAATTTAACTATTAACTAGACGGCCCGTGACCCGTTGGGTCTTCATCACTATTCAGCCATCCATACCTGCCCGTACTGGTCGCCATCAACAGCTTCTTTGCTTCTCTAACGAATGTTGAACACGCAGTCTGTAAGCAAATTCATTTTATATGTTACGTATTCCAGTTATATTTTCAGTAGCAACTTTGAAATTATCGTGCCAGTTCTTCCAACCGAGGGGCTGGTTCCACGTGCGTATGACAGATACAATAAAATTAAAGAGCAAATCCATGGAAATAGGCCATAGTCCCTCGAATTTCTTCCCATCTAAAAGCGAAGAAGCTGTGTCAAACAAGCACGACAGAAATAAACGTAACACAAGTAAATAAACAAGCACAGAAGCAAGGTTCACAGACTTTTAGTCTAACATAGATAGATAGACCAGATCAATCGAAAGGCACACCTCTGCCAAGTAAGGTAGCTTAAACGAAAAATTTTAGTTGATTCTGAACCCTGATTTCTTTTATTTTTCGAGTACCAAAATCTGATCAGTTGTACCTTTTGACAGTAATAAGAGCTTCTGTAATTTTCTTGGAGATCGATTGGTAACTTTTGAGTTATGTTTTGACAAACATTTTTACTAACATTAGTCAAACACATAGACGAACAAACCGATCATCACCAAAATTTGACCATTTATATCTTGTAACATTTCTGGCAATTGCTGTACATTTCATAAAGATCCATTCAAAACTTATTGAGATTTTTGCTAACAAACATAAAATCAAACACAGAGACAAACAGATAATTTCACAAAAATTTGGTTATTTACTCTGCGTCATATACCGAACAACTCATGTAAATTTCATAAAAATCCTTCCATAACTGTTTGAGTTATGATACTAAAGAATAAGGCAGAGAGACAAACAAAAGGTCGAACGGATATTCACCCCAAAGTTAATCATCTGTTCCTCCTAACATACCCAACAATCCTTGTAAATTCGGTATAGATCCGCAAATAACTTTCTGAGTTATCTTGATGATCGATAAACAAACTCGACGGAAACATAAGCTCCTTGGCGGAGATAATAATTAGTTTGGACTTGGGAAAATTCTGCAGAGCAATGTACTGTTCAGCTATGGCTGCTCTAACAGAGTTTTAGGCTCTTCCTATGTTGTTGTTGTTGTTGTTTGTTTTTTCTTAGCCTCTGGGACGGCCAAGAATTCTGCAAGGGAGACGCATCATACATACGAAGGGTGAAGACCTGCTTCAAGTCCCGCTACTCACCTGCGACGCGCGATCAGCTACCAAAACCATACTCTTGTTGTGCCCGATCCGTTTGACAAATACGGTATTTTTCCCATATCTGATACTAAAACGGAAATATGTGAACGTACCTGCTAACAACGTGACAAACACGACTAGATATACACTCTGAGAATGCATACTTCCGCCAAGCAGCGCAGTGTTCACGAAAAAGGTAAATTGGTCGTCATATCAGTATTTATATTTAATCATCACCAAAATTTTGGTCATTTCAGCCATTTATTTCAAGCAATTCCTGCAAATATCATGAGGATCCGTTGATAACGTTTTGGGTTATATTGCCCAGAAAAATAGATAGACAAACAAACGGCTAGAAGGATCTTCACCAAAAGTAGTCATCTGTTTCTCCGAACATACTTAACAATCCCTGTTAATTTTGAAATATTCCGTTTGCAACCTTTTGAGCTATCTTGGAGAGAGAGAGAGAGCGACAGAGAAAGAGACAAACTACACTGATAAACTCTTACAAAACTAGAACGCCTCGTGACGTAAGACCATCTAAACTCTTACAAATACTAGAACGCCTCGTGACGTAAGACCATCACCAACGGTAGGGGCAAATTCAACACCGTCATTTTTTATGGCTAGCTTACCCTAGAGTGTTGGCATTTTTCACAACTAAGTTAGTCCACCAGCACATTGCTCAACTCCTTCTCCCTCTTTCTGAGTGGAGAGACAAACAAATACACAAATATACATATTATTCTAAACTTAGATGAGAAGCAGTTGAAAATTTTTTTTTACCAACGACGCGCATTTTGCTATTCATCAGGCGGGAGGATAACGTCTCTAAATCTTGCAAAATCATATGAGTGAAATACACCAACTTTGAGCGACCCACCTGATGAGCTGATGAACAGAGAAACGCACGTCGTGGATAAGAAAATTTCAACTGCTTCTCATCTAAGTTTAGAATATATTTGTCATATCAAGAAAAACAATATATATATACATATATACTTAAATCTTCAACGAAAACATTATCACCTCTCTTCGCTTCACTCGCGTGCGATAAACATAATCTCCTTGGTGGAGGTAATTATCATACGACTGAAGGCGTATCCGTCATAGGCAATAATACAACTGTAGTCGATCAATACTTACCTCCGCCAACGAGGTTATGTTTTCTTTGTTCGTCTGTCTGTCTCTTTGTCTGTCACCAAGATAACTCAAAATGTTACGAACGGTTTTCAACGAAATTTCCTGGGATTGTTAGGTATGTTAGGAGGAACAGATGATTAATGTTTGATGAAGATCAATTCATCCGGTATTTTCTGCCTGATTTTTCTTGTCATAACTCAAAAAGTTTTTAATGGATTAAAATGAAACATGCATGAGTTGTTGGGTATATTACGAAGAGTAAATAAACAAATTTTCGTGACGATCTGTCTGTTCATTTGTTTGTTTCTGTGTTTGATGTTACTCTTGTTAGCAAATTAAGTAACTCAAAAAGTTATGAGCAGATCTTCATGAAATTTACAGAAATTGTTGAAAATGTTCAATTGCATAATGATTAAATATTGACCATGATCGGTTGGCCTTTTTCGCACAAGTAAAATCCTGTTTCGTCAATGGAAGAAGTCATATTGGAAAAAATAATTGTTGCAAGGTAAATTTCCATGTTCTTTGCCTGTCTTGTTGTGCTTACTCTAACCGCTAACTTTACCCCGTCGATCGTCTACTTAACTTTTGCGCGAACTCAAACCAGCTGAAGCTTGGAAGTGAGAAAAAAACTAAGAATCATGATGCCTCGAAAAGCTAAGAGGAGCTATAGGTATCTTTATTGCTCTCACTCCAACGTTAGCTACAACAAGAGGTGTATTCCTCTCGGAGGTGGAGTTACAGTAACTTTACATCAGACGCTGGGAGGCCGGGGTTCAAGTCCCGGACGCTGACAGCTCTTGCAACGGATTTACACTGCGTGGAGCACTTCGGCACCGGAAAGCAAGAGTTTCTCTAATTGACTCAAGCCACTGACTACTTCTGCTCTGTACACTAATAGAATTTCAGAATTCTAAACGTAAGGCAAAGAAAACCTCGTTAGTTGCATCAACGGTGTGAGAGATAATCAATTATTAGTATTTTATATTATTATTTAAATACGAGACTTTCTTCTTTTGATATGAATTGCAACCTCGTCAATTTTCTACCTGTTTTATAAAGAGTGAGCAAATTACCACAGTCTCCAACCCGGTTTAATTTTCGCCTGATTTCTTAAAGCGTGTCAGAAATGGATAGATAAACAAATAAATAATCCAACTAACTAGAACGCCTCGTGGCGTAATACCATCACCTGAGGTGGGAGCAAATTGCATCGCCGTCATTTTTGATGACCAGCTAATCCTAGTTCATGGCATGGGTCACATCGTGGACAGCTCACCAGACTCTCTGCAAAAAATTACGAACATAGCTCAACTCCTTCTACCTGTTTTTGGGTGGACAGCAAATTTCATCGTCGTCATTGTTTAAGGTCAGCTAATCCTGGTTTTTTGCATGGGTCACATCGAGGGTAACCCACCATACTCCCTGCAAAAAATTATGAACATTGCTCAATTGCTTCGACCACTTACTGGGTGGACAAATAAATATATATACTTATATATAACCTACAGTTTCCCCTCAGGTCAACATCCATCCGAAAATGTCCAGACAGGGGGCTCATCCGTCCACCCTCATATTTTAATAGAATAATCATTAAGAGTCGAGCCAGGATTCGATCTGAGGACCTAGAGCCTAACACGCCGACACTCTAACCAGAAAGCCAACAACAGCTAAAAGCAGCGCAAGCATGCAAGATGCTTGTGCTGCCCGCTACACGCTGGCAAACATATTAAGGCAGAGCCGTACGCGTATATGAGAGAGCTCATCCGTCTACCCTGAATAGTTAATAACCTGAAAGATCTTGCAGTTTTTTATATACATCTTAAATCCTTAACAAAAACATCATCACCTCTCTCACATCGTTCGAGGGTGATAATAAATACACGTTGGTCTTCATCATACTGCAGATTTTCTTTCAGCTGTTGAGCACCATTTCTTGGATTCGGTAAATATTATGTTGAGAAGCAATTGACCAGACACACTCTAGCTTCTCCGTGCAATTGGTCCATCAAATTTGCATTATTGAAGAGTTTTCGAAATTTGTTCCAAACATAGCTGTGATTCGTGCAAAAGTTCAATTTTGATTCTCTTCCGTAGGTGATTGTACATGACAACCAAGACTTATATTCAAGATTCCTTTTAATTATCACTCAGTTTATGAATCCTTGAACAAGCTTAAGATGTAAAACGTCTCCACGCTGCAACCGGTCAAATTTTACGAGTATTCGAAATTTCATCCCATTGTGGTGGATGTCCTTCGCAGCCTTCAGTTCCGACAAAACATCGTTGGACAGATTTTTGCCATCAATTTCTTCTGAGAGACGAAAGATAGGTTGTTGTATTGGATATTGCGAGGGCACTCAGCTCTTCCAAAGTAATACAAATTTGCCTCTTGATCAAGTCACACTTGCAATTCGGTGCGCTTTCAGCGTCTAATGCTACTAGTCATGAAGACCTATGTTCTTATAAACAGGAAATACAATTCTCTTCTGATAAGTTCTGCTAAAGACCAGGGACAGTTGCTTATTCAAAATCATTCTACTGCATTTCTCAAAGCTGTGCACTAAGCTTTCAGCGGATTTAGGTTAGGTGAAAATCAAATTTCCGAAACCATCTTCAAGGTATTTACAAGTCAAAATGGACTTATACACCAGCTGTCGATGTTATGAACGCATGCATCTTTCATTTTCAAGAGTCGCGTTGAAAGTTTTTTTTTTCTAATTTGATCGACTTAAATACATACAGAATTTTCTAGCGTACGCAAGTTTAGAAAATAACTGTCATGTCCTCACTAACGTTGAATGTTTATAGTTGGAGACCTCTAAGATGTACAGATCTTCTCCCATGGCGAGTCTAGTTTGGTCAGGATATTAGCGAAAAATACATGCGTCATCCTAAAGCCCACAACAGACGAGAAGCAAAAATTGCCGAGAGTAGCACTTCGCCAACAAATGCTCTACCAGATTCGATGAAAAAGTTGCCTGCAGAGGGAATCAAGCAGGATGGGTCTATGCCAATCATTTTCGTTGCGTTCAAATAATTCAAAGCAACTTGCAGTCTAGTTTTCCCTGTTATCCATGAACTACTACGGTATGTAACGCCTGCGTTTTTCTCATAACTTTATATTAAACGGTTGTGATTCCATCTGCAACGTCAGAAGTATGACAGGAATTTCTATCTTAGTTACAATGATGGTAACCAGCAGAAACTGACTTATCAAAATTTCCTCTACAAGCATCAGGATCGTACAAAACACTGATTCGCTGAGTGCTTATATAGGGACTGCAAAACCGACGGCCGATTGAGCAATGAAATTTATGAAGTCAGTATTTTTCAGCTGTATTTGATGCAAATTGTGCAATTTTACCCTAAGGCACTATAACTGCAAGAACCTCTCACCCGCTGGATGAGCACTGAAGTGTCGTTCCAAGCTTGCCGATCAGATAATTTTATCCCGTCGAACGCTCCGAATATGTCGCTCGTCTGCGCATGACAGTTGCGGCTCGTGGCCACAGCATGAAATGGGGGTGCAGCACACTTCAATAACGGATATCAATAATTTTCATTAATCAATAAAGTAATGTCAGCAGCCAACTTTAGCAGCATCAGTACACCCACTTTGGTAGCCACGAGCCGCCACTAGCTGGTTCTCAAGCATCTGCCGGATCAAAGTTGGGTCATATACATTATTCATATAGTAGCCTGGCTATCCTAACGACAAATGATGCGTTAACCAACGACGCAAAATTTTTCTTGTCAGACCATTCTAAATGGGACTGGGGAGAAGTTTACTGCTTTGAAGTAGGACAAGAGAAGCTTTCACACTACGTTAATCGTTAGCTGATCAAATCTGTTGGTTAGCTTATGGAATTCGTCACAATTGGTTAGCAGACTTTGTCTTCTTATCATAGATGCGTAGTATTAAGATCATCACAATCGTTATTACAACGTCAACATAGGTTGAAGTGTTTTCGTCTGCTGTGACACAGTGCGACAATCTCTGCTGCCATATATGTTCCCGGGCTCTCTCGCCGTCCCTTTGTGTTCTCTGCAACTTCAGAACCACTCACCTGCTGCAGCTCGGATTTTGCTCGAATTATCAAAAGATAAGAGCGCCGTCAGCTATCAGCTCGGAAGATTAGCACCGTATGCAGTTTTCGCTCTTGCTGACAGAACGAGCAGCGATTACAAATATTAAATCTTCCCTGAAACTGGCCACCCCCAACCGTCCATAAATACCACTCCCCAGCGGTGCCCACGATGCCGGTGGAGTACCTATATTGAACTTCTTCTGCTGCTTACTTGGAAATTTACGTTTCCTAAGGAAATGCGGTTTGAGGCTAATATTCCTAGATGTGTGGCAGAAACTGGACAGATAAATCCACATTGATCTTGATTATAGTATTGGTGACATCAATTGATCGACTACGTTTGGTAGTTGGCCTAGAGCCAACTCAATTATTGCGATCATGCAGTCGTGGCCGGAAATTCAGCATAACGTTATGAACATCGTTCACTAATTCTTAAAATAATAATCTTTGTGGACTTAACTGATCATAATTGGGAACGATACGTCAAAGTTCACCATTGTCATTTACTTTGGAGTAAAAATTGCGGGAGTCGCTGAGATATTCTGCAATTTTTTATGCTGTTAAATTTTGCGCAAGCTGAAGCCGTACGGAGGCGATGTAAACGGATTAGTTAAATTGCCTCAAAGCTGTTAGCAGCAACGAAAGTTGTTCTGTGGGCATCGGGCTTTATGCGTGTACCGCCGAATATCAACTTCTCTTAACGTTTCAATTATGTAATGCTATTCTTATGATGTACCTGATTTTGGTCCTTTGGTTTAGTTATTAAGTAGCCGCCAAAAGGAACATCCTCACTGCTCGATCAAAAAAAAATCGATCCGAGTGAAGTCTGATGTTTCTGTCGCATTCAAGAAATTGTTAATAGATAGTAGTGATATAGGCCATTAACTAGCTGAAGTGTAGAATTCCCGAAGAACATACAGTTCATATACATTGATTTGCAGCGCAGTTGTCCTTGCTGATCTTCCCAATAATCTTCAAGCTTTCGTCGAGTAGGCAGATATCTCGGTTACCTACGATATGCTTTGTGCTCCTGCTGTTATTTCATGGAGCCGTTATTCGGGTTCTCAATATCACGGATATTCTATTAACAGGGCAAATGAGACAAGGAGGTAGATGCAGATCTATATTGTGGTAACGAGTCTCGACAGGTACACACTGGCTAATGCTTCACCACGCGCGCACCTG
>LQNS02277718.1:9661442-9684443 GCA_001587735.2 Parhyale hawaiensis | reverse complement strand
GATGGCTAATATGAGCACCAGCACGTCGCTGACGCGGTTGGGAACAATATCGAGTTCCTCAGGCGAGTTCCGGAGCAAATACTCCGTAGTTTGATCAAAGAAATGATTATTGGTCTCGCGTAAAGCGGCGACCCAGTAATAGTTGTGCTTGTATTTTTTTAAAGCGTTTCATTTATTTTCTGTATCAACGTTTCTGCTAACTATAGTATCGAATGATTGCAGTTTTAACATAGGGATTTTTACTCACCAATTTCCTCTCGCTGTTTGCCAGAAGGGGTCTAGCTAGGCCGACCAATATCGTCGTGTCCATGCAATTCAAAGCAACTTAAATCCCACTTTTCCCTGTTGTCTGTTGTCTACTACGATATATGTAACGTAAGGAGCCATTATTTCTGTTCCTTAAGTTGTGAGCATTTAATACAATTTAGTAGGATATATTAATTGCTACCCTTAATATTTCAGAATTTTACTTTTACATAGCAACGTATCCTCTGCTTTGCTCTTTATATTTTTCTACTCTTTCCTGACAAAGATTGTGGTCTAGCTTTTACTTTCTTGCAGCGTAAACCTAGCTACATTTTCCCTACAGGGGTCTATTATACAAGCTGGAGTCCTTTGGTGTGGGTGGTAGGGTTCTGTCAATCATTCGCGATTTTGTTTCTGAGCGAATGCAGAGCGTGTCTGTTGACTGCGTTTTGAGCGCCTCAGTCGCGGTGGTGTCGGGCGTCCCTCAGGGCAGTGTGCTTGGTCCGCTGTTGTTCGTTCTCTATACTAGTGACATGTTCTCTTCGCTTGAAAACACGATGATCAACTAAGCTGACAATTCCACTTTGATTGCAGTGATACCTGTTCCTGGCCTGTGTGATGCAGTCGCTCAGTCTCTGCATAGGGATTGGTCGCGCATTAGTGCATGGTGCTCGGCCTGGAGTATGAAGCTGAATGCCAGTAAGACCAAGTCGATGATTATCAGTCGGTCTCGGACACTTGTACCGCAGCATCCCCAACTGGAGATTGATGACNTTGGTCGTATAGTCCTGCAGGCGTTTAAGTCAGGTGTTAATGGTTTTTTGCTGGATTTCCTTTAGCAGCGTTTTGGGCTTCCCGGTGTTGCAAGATGCTTCATTTGGGTTGTATTACCTGTCCGTGGGAGCTCAAACGTGAAGTTTTCATAATAATAATAGTAATTCAGCTCTTACTTGGCAAAAACATTTGCGTCGCAGCTGTTGCTTTCTTACAGCCTTAACCTAGCAACAATTTCCCTACATAGTCTCTGTAGCTTCTCCACGTTGCTCCTACTAGTCTTCCTAACGTAACCTGGCAACATTTCCCCTACCTTGTTTTCTTTCATGTCTGTCCACACTGGCCTGGCAACATTGGTGCCCCAGTTATTTCTTCCAGCTTTCTGCTAAGCGACACTTCCGTGTTCCGCATGCAATGCGCAACTTTGGAGTTCTTGGAAAGCTCGCAACTTCATTACTTTATCACTAAAAATTCGCAAACTTCTATTTGCTTCAGAGACATTCACCTGCTGCCAGTTATCCTGGCGCCGTGTGCTCTTGCCCCAAAAGTTCGGGGAAACAATTTTCTAACTTCTTTACCAGCCCCGAAAACATCAAAGCACTCACCATCGACTGAAATCTTTTAACCGAAAGATAGTATATTCTTATTGTCTGCGGAACAGTTCAACGAACTGTCCTCGAATTCTGCATCATAAAAAAGTGTGCTTGGGGATCCTCAGCCCGATGCATATACATTATTTTATTCAAGAAATTGATGACCAACGGAGTATTTTATTCTGTATAAGAATACATTTTGATACTAAGTAATGGTATAGATATTTATGTGCCCATAGTCCCTGCAATTTGTGTCGGTTTACCTCTTTTTTTGCCGCAAAAAGGTTAAATATGGAAGTTTCCATTTTTGTAGTAATGCACTTTGTAACTTAAATGGCAGACTCTCGTGGCTTTCTTGGGGCAATATCTTTCGTTCGAGCTTAGAAGAATAAAAATGCTCGTTGTGTTACAACTGTACCGACCTGTGTTACGTGATACACTGAAAAACTAGTTATCACCCGCGAACGAAGTGAGAGAGGTGATAATGTTTTCGTTGAAGATTTAAGTATATATATATTTATATTTGTATGTCTGTCCGCCCAAAAACTGGTTGAAGGAGTTGAGCAATCTTCATAGTTTTTTGTAGAGAGTTTGGTATGTTGACCTAGATGTGACCCATGTCAAAAAATTGGGCCTAGCTGGCCATAAAAAAATGACGGCAATGAAATTTTTTCTCCACCCAAAAAATGTAGAAGGAGTAAAGCTATTTTCATGATTTTTTTGCAGGGAGTCTGGTGGGCTGTCCTCGATGGGACTACGCCAAAGAACTAAGATTAGCAAGCCATCAAAAATGATGGCGATGAAATTAACTCCCACCGCGGGTGATGGTCTTACGCCACGAGGCGTTCTAGTTATTGAATTGTGTAAGTTTCTTGAATTAAAAACTTGGCTTTAGCAAGCACGTTGAAGAGAAGTCTACAGTTCGAGGCAGGGCGTGAATAATCACATCTGCCTTTTAAAATAATTAACATTATATAACTGCATTGTCTCGTGTCTTGCGACATGCCTACGGAATTTCTCTTTGCTACCCCCACAAGTCGTAGCTCTACTCTTTTCGTTGCCTCGTTTCAGTCAAACAGTTTCGTTTTGAGCCAAGATTTTTTTGTCGTTATTCTAGTTATTTTTACGCACATACATGTTTACTTGCAGTACCATGTTTCATATCTTTAGCTCTAATTTATGTATATTATGAATTATACCGATTTCATAAAATGATTCGAACAGCCAAATCCGAAAACGGTGCATCAGACAACAACGCGTACGCCCGTCTCCGCTCGTGGAGGGATCGCCTGAATCTTTCATTGCTCAAGTGGAAATGTTCCTCACTGGTCTCAATGAATAAATTTCATCTGTAGAAAGCAATCAAGGCCTACATTTACATTGTGCATCTTTTTCAACGGCATAAAATATGCTCGTGCTCGTTTTTTTACTCTGCGCTCAGTTTGAGGCCTCGAGAATACGAAAGTTTTCCTAAGGCTTTCAATTTACTGAAGAGAAAAATCAGTTATTTCCCATTAAAGCTCAGCAAGCACATAAGCGTTGAAATAAATGCGAAAACCACTGAGCCTGAGATGTGAGTTTCTGACGTATACGAAAAAGAAAAGCAATCGTCCGCTAAGTTTAGTTGGACCGTTTTCCACATTCCCCCCCCCCCCTCTGCTTTACACGAACCTGTCTGGAACGAATTCGACGGGTAATTGAGTGGGGGAATTTTTATAATAACTGGAAAGAAAGGAAACCTAGAAAATTTTCTTATGGTCGCGGGGAAACTCTTTTGAGAGGAAAACAACGGGATGCTTGCTAGAATCAAAATCAGAATACTATACTGAATGAAGGTTATTATACAATTATCTACTGTAGGAACGAGTTTATTACATATATATATATTTTTTACTTCTCTGCTATTTTCTTGATATGGAATTACATGAATTATGGAAGATTACCATGAGAAGCACAAGTAGAAATTTACTTACCCACGACGCAAGGATGATTAACGAGAACAGGTTAGCGCACTGCCGACGAGCGGCGCTTGCGCGCGGCGGACGTAAGAAGCGATGACGTCATAAAAACCTAGCTCGTTTTTCAGTAGCTATTTTGCATTGTTTCTTCCCAATTTCATTTGGGCCTCCAGAGTGTCCTATATGTCCTACAATCAATATAGCCGCTCTAAAACATGCATCAAGGTATCTACGAACTTTTTTAACTCTCTGAAAAATAAAATTTTTAAAGAACTTTGGTTAAAAGGCTTGTAAAACAGCAGATGGATTCTACCAGCAAATGCCCGTATGTATCAGAAGCACTTTTAGAGGCAAGTTTGTCGTCTTTAAAATGCAATAAATCAAATGAGTTTTATCGAGAAGAATATGGCATTCTAAACATCGATTTAAATAAGTGAAAACCGCAATGTTTTCGATTCATTTTCGTCTTCTATATATATCAGTGATCTGCTATCCTCTATAATTTCAAACCGCTGCAACAAAAATTGGCTCAGATGAGAGCGATTGAACGCCGAGATAGAACTTTTTAACAAGATTGTTAAGAGAAACATCAAAAGACAAAAAAAATTACTTTCCTTCGGGCGAAGTAATATTAAAGCAAAAGTCTATATAGAATACGCAGAAGCCATACAATTGCTCGGTAAAGTTAGAAAAAAAATCAGCTGCTGTACGCTACGCGCGTTACTGCAGTAGAACCAGGAAGCAAAGAATGCAACATTACGCTCTTCCTGAGTAGAACTGTAGGGTGGCGTCCGATTCACGTTAGCTAACTTGCAGATAAAAAACTACCTAACCGTATTCCACATACCTAAACTGTCTCACGGAATGATGTTGTTGAAACTGGCGAATGTTTAATCCATATTTTTTTCAATGATGCTGTAGTTTTAACGATTAGGAGAGAACGACGCGTACGCGACGGCACAGCTTAGGCTAACATTTTACCGGAACTCTCCGACCGGGCGCGTGTCTCTTACGGAAAGAACAACCTAAATAATAATACAATTTTATCCTTCAGAGAGCTAAAAATAGTTCGTAGATGCTTACATCAGAGCAATTTTGATGTATCTATCCTTGATACGACCGCAGAAGGGTTTGATAGGAAAAAGTGTCAAGTTGAAATTTAAACTGATACTGCTTGCAGGTCTCTAGTAGAAGATTCACTGCCTGATTTAAATTGTTTTTCACCCTTCGTATGCTTGATACAGGTTTGAGGGTTTCATAATTGAGGAAAAATTCTTTTGTTCTGTAGAATTTCCATAAGTTCCTCCAGTATTAGATGGGCGAAAATAAGGATGATACGGGTCTGAAATATTTCTGAACAACGGGGCTTTTGTTGAGTGGAATTTTCACTGGTTCTAGCTAATTTGTGTATTAATTATCTAGATCGTGCTCCTCTCAAGTATAATGCAAGGAAATGAATCTCTCTAGGCAACATATTCATTCTTCGAACTTCTCTTGCTGGTGTTGGTTTTCGAGGCTTGTAGTTCCAGAACCCAAGCACAAATTTTCATTTTTGGCGAAGTTTGACTCATAAAGTTTGGCGTATCTTGGGTACATCTAAGACACGTTTGTATTTAGTGCCAGAAGTTTCGTTGTTCCGTTCTGTAAAAGAATTCGTTCTAGCGGTAGTGGAAAATTGGCCCCCAGAGTGAACGAATGAAGACAGAGACGCACAGCTACCTCGCAACTTCCTCGAAACAGCTGTGACGTCATCATTGTCTCGTTGAGCCAGCTACGTTATTGCTATGGAAAACAGAAATAGTCTCAACAATTTTAAGTAACAGCGAAATTTTGTCCGGCTGGCGATATCTACGTAACATTGGTTTCCTGGCTAAGAATATATGACTTAAACATGCTAGTGATCAACTACGACATCATCATTGTTGTAAATTTTCTCTTAAAATTGCTTAAGAAATGCCTGTTTGTGTTCATCTATTTGCGTTATAGTGTAGGACCTACTTATAGGGGATATACCCTCAATTGTAGGAGAAATAAGTACTGAAAAACGTAGCGTTTAGTAACACCTACCCCGTGCTCGAGATACAAATTAGCACCTTCGTGTAACGGTACAGTATTTAAACGCAATAAAAATGTCATAGACTGTAGCTGTCAGCTCTATGTATTGGCTGTGTACCGACACATTTTGCAAACTTAGTTATTCTCAGATGTCGTCCCGTAAATCGATCTTGTAAATGGCTGCTCTGCTCAACAGCGCAAGCATTTGTAACTTAACCAAATTCGAGCATACTGGTTTGTGTTTTTGTCTCTCCGTACATCTGAAATTCCGGTATTCTGTATTATATTTTTGTCTCTTCGTGTATACAAAATACGGGCATACTGCATTATATTCCTGTCTCTCCGTCCGTGAAAAATTCCAGTATATGCCAAGTTCAAGTATATGCAAAGCATTTTCATCTGTTCGTAAGTAACAAATTCAAACATACTGTATTATATTAGAGTATGTTCGTGCATAACGCATCTCCTTCATCTGTTTACCTATTGTCGCATCGTATTGTCGCATCTTACGGAATTTGCTTCTTCTTCTTCGCCGTATGAATACACAAAGCATTGTATAAAAGAAGGGTCCCAGGGAATACACCCTATTTTGACATAGCTACTGGAGTTAGGCAGGGATGCGTTCTTTCTCCCTTTCTGTTTATGCTGACTTTGGCCTACGTCATGTGATCCATGAATGTGACAGCTGGAATCCGCTGGATGTTGACAGATCTGGATTTTGACGATGACATTGCATTGAAGGCCCAAGATGAAATGATTCATCAGGACTTGGCAAATCATCTGGAGTGAGTGGCTAGGAAGGTGGGGCTTAAGAGTAATGGGAAAACAAAGGTAATGTTTGTTAATAATGCAAGACAAAACAGAGAAATTAAGCTAGGTGATGTGTCTTTAGAAAAAGTAACGAGCTTCACGTACCTGGGCAGCATCATAACACCAGTGGGAGGAACAACTGAGGACATAACAGCAGGATAGGGTAAAGCTCTGGCAGTGTTCCATAGATTAACAAAAACTTGGTTGTACACGAGTATCAGTACGAAGTTGAAGTTAAAGCTGTATAGTACACTAGTGATCCCTGTCGCCATACACACCTCTGAGACACGGAAAATGACGGAGAGGTTGGATAGAAAATTGGACGTTTCCAACCGTGTCTCAGAAGGATACTTGGTTTATTATGGCAAGATCACGTTACAAACTAGAGCACCTTGTAGCGTAAAACCATCACCCGCTGTGGGGACAAATTCAACCTGATGACCAGCTTACTCTAGAGTTCTGGTATTTTTTTACATCTAGGTCAACCCACCTGACTCCCTGCAAAAATTGATCAACATTGCTCAACTCCTTCTTCCTCTTTTCGGGTGGACAGACAAATATACAAATATATTTACTTAAATCTTCAACGAAAACATTATCACCTCTCTCACTTATTATTCGGGGGTGATACTGAGACTTTGATGGAAATGGTAAACCGCAAGATATATCTTAAGAGGTCCAGCAGAGAAAACTCAGGTCTGCCGGCCACCGTTTGCGTCTTCCCATTAGTAGACCCACAAAGGCCGCGATGGAATGGGTCCCAGCAGGGAGGAGGAGAAGGAGAGGTCGATCTCCAAACTCGTTGAGACGAACTTTTTTATTCAGGACCTCAAATACATTGGAGTCAGGACAGACGATGCTGGGGATGTGGCGATGGATACATCGCCACATCCCCACATCCATCGCTGCCTTTGTAGGAAGACAGTGGAGATCTCTTGCCCAATGCGAAACGACGTGCAGGAGGACCTAAGTTTCAGTCGCCGTCGCTTGAACGTCGTTGCGTTCGTCTAGAAAAATCACCCTAGTCTCTGGCAACGCAGTCTCTGATATTAGTCCATTCATAGTGGATTAGATAGTACGTAATTCTGCCCCAGCTATCCAGTTACCGGCCATCTCAAAAAGTACAGATGGTCTTTTGACATCGTGGACGTGATTTTCGGAAAACACGAAGTAAATAAAACAGGCAATTGTTCAAGTTGCCTTTTAATTATAATTCCAGATTAGCAGACTTTACTTGTCGTGGTTGTAATCACGAAATGAACGCAAAGTTGTCTTGTTGAACGGATGTTCGGCAGGTTGAGCAGATGTTTATTTTTTCCGTACTAGAACACTACTGTCATGTGCGAACGTCAACCGTTTTTAATTTGTATTATATAAATGTGCCTATATATTTTATTGAAAGTGAACATCTTGGATACTCATGAAATTCTTTTAAATTAACTATTTATACCATGAGAATTTCCCTTAACTAATGTTTTAATTGTCTTCAGTTGATAGGGTGAGCTCTTTATCTCTGCGGTAGCACTGCTGTCAAGATACACGGAATGAGTTTTTATTGCGTCCTTTGCTTGTTCGCTGACACCGCACTTATGAACAGGGTAAAGAGATAGAAAGCTCCCTAAATGCGCCTTTTTTCATAAATGCTCCCCGTATCTGAACTTCTTGTTATATGTTGCCATCATCCTCCTACATGAACCTTCTTCAATTACTCCTACATTGGTGTACCTTCTACCTTCTCATATACATACATACATGCGCACGCGCTTATTGTACAGAAGCAGAGGACTTCTCATATGAAGATCTCCATACATAAATTTCTTATTTGTGCATGAGCTTCCTTAATTACCGTATGTTCATATGTATCACAATACACACCTTCCCATAACACCCTTCGTACATATGCCTTCTCCTACACCTCTCACATACGGACATCCTATAATATAAACATCCTCTTGGATACACATTTCATTTATTCGTCAAATATAAACCTCGTAACTGCAACGGTTTCTGTGGCTTTGCCTGTGAGCTGTAACCCTAAAAACCAAGTTTCAGCGTCTCACTTTTTGCACTTTCTCCTTCACCCGGCAGCACTGACAACAAACTCGCCATTCTGTGTGCGCTCATCTCTGTGTGTGTGTTCAAGTAAGCTTTCTTGCCGCGCAGTAACCACCAGAAGCACTACATTAAGCACTACCAAACCTAACCTAGCCTAACCTAACCTAACCTAACTAACACAACGTTACCTAACCTAACGTTACATAACCTAGCCTAACGTTACCTAACCTAACGTTACCTAACCTAACCTTAGCTAATCTGCGATACAGCGAGCAGGCACAGCACACGAACTTGAACGCCGCCCGCACGTACACTGACGCCCGTGCACAAACGTACATAGCCAATGGCAAGTTTGTTGCCAGGGCCGCCCGTCATGAAGCTCATCAGAACGTTCCTCACACACTGTCACGGTAACTTGTTGCTGTGGCCTTGCCCGCGGTCAGGCTCTGACCCTGGAAGTTAATCCAAGTCGAAGCCTCTTTTGTATTCTACCAAAAGAACCGGGCTGGGTCCAAAGTTTGCAGAGATGAAGAGGACGTGATGAGGGGTTATTATTCACTGCACCTTTTTGATGCTGTAGGCGGATATTTGACGCTAGAGCGTACAGCCTGAAATTTCGTTACCTCGTAGGGATAGCGTTGTTTGAAAACATGCCCGTACAGAAAACACTCCTCGCAGTTTTTATTATCAGGAGTTAATCGATTTGAATCCATCTAGAGGAGTCCCTTTGCAACATGTCACACTATTCATTACCTATGATTCTTGACTTATTGAATGACTTAGGAGCATTTTGTTGCTTATTAATACTCATCTATGTACGATTTCCTATTTTCATTCGCCGACGTCTAGTCTACCGACCCTACAGTAAGCTACCTACCCTCGATAAAATTGCACCTGCTTACGAGTATCTCGCGATTAATTGGTAGCTATATAGGAATTCACTATCATCAAATTGAAAAATATTTTACATTTCATTGGTTGGTTTTACTATCACTGACGGATATGTCCTCAAAACTGTTTTTATAAGCGCGCGCACACGTTATTTTCGTCCGACCATCAGTTCTTGAGGAAATCTGAGTATTGCCTCGTGGCGGCACGGCGTGACTATCATTTCAAATGTGGCAAAGATTAACGAATTTAGCGGCTGGAGTCAAACGATCTCGTTTCTCTGATGTCGGCTTAGCGAATAAATTGGCGAAATCAGTTATCCCTTGATTTTGCTCCATCTCTATGGAATAATAATATATACCTATCCTGGTCTTGACCATTCACTCATTATTCATAGTTTATCAAACACGCCCTGGAAATTTACCGTCCATCAAGCAAGCTTTAAAAATTTGTCCTAATTCGTTATTTTTTTGTGTGACCTGAAATTTAAATGGTGCCGTATCTTGGATGTGTCAGGAGTTGCTAATGATTACAAAATATTAACGTGTTTTTTCTGTTCCAGAGTTTGATCTGTGGAAAATAAATCCATTCCTCATTAAAGCAGATATTAAGCAGCTGCCGCTGCGGGTGCAGTGAGTACTTCATGTTTGAGATGCGACCGCAAGCGAGGACACTGAAGTGTGTCGGTGCGAACTCTTAGCTGTCAATTCTTTGTCACTTCTTGCACTCTGATGCAATACTGGAAGCGCTTTTCCTGATATTTTCAGTTCATCTACAGTCCAGGCTCTTGTAGGTGTCTGTGTACATTTCTCTTTCTCGGCTCTACCATGTATTTACCTATTCCATATTATGAGGACATAAAAAAAGTCGGATAGAACTTTCGTAACTGGAACATGTTTGAGAGGGGGCATGGGGGCATAAAATGATCATTTGAGAACCGATTGTTCTCAAACTTGCTCAGAGTATGTATTTTGAAATAGAAACTTTTTCGATTTAAGCCTTAGTTTTTGAGATAATGAGGTTTATACATAAATATATATATATATATTTTTCAAATTTCAAATGAATACAACTCAATGAGTTTTCATGCTAGAGTAAAAACAGTGACCGTTTTGGAATCCTTGAAACATTCTTAACAAAACTATACAGTGGATTCTCCATTTTTGCCCTCATTATATTTTTTATCACAGCTCAAAAAAGAATCCCTCAATTATTTTTATCCCTATATTTTAGTTAGCGATGACAACGAAACAGAAAATGGAGACTCCAGTAGTGATAAAAAAAATAATTTTGACAGAAATAAAGAATCCAGCTCTATGGTTTTGTTAGGAATGTTTCAAGGATTACAAAAAGGTCACTCTTTTTATTCTAGCATGAAAACTCATTGAGTTCTATTCATTTGAAATTTCCAAAATATGCATATATATTTATATATAAACCCCATCATCTCAAAAACTAAGGCTTAAATCGAAAAAGTTGTGGGATCAAGAAGCGTTTCTATTTCAAAATACATACTCTGAGCAAATTTCAGAACAATCGGTTCACAAATGATCATTTTGTGCCCCCCATGCCCACCCCTTAAAAATGAACCAGTTACGAAAGTTCTACCCAACTTGTTTTTAAGGTCCTCATCATATGGAATAGAAAAATACATGGTAGAGCCGTGAAAGGGAAATGTACACAGACACCCCCTAGAACCTGGACTACTATCTAATGTAATGGCTTCGCAATTACTAGAAATGTGTGCTATCGTCAGGTGTACACAATCTCAGTATCAATATCTAATTTACACTACATGAAAAACGTATCCTGAGTCGGTCTTCACTATATTCATACATATGATATTTTGTTACGTGATCTTTCTTAGTCCTTCTCATTGAAATCTGATGTTTAATGTTTGTATATGCAATATCCCGGATAGGGCACGTGGCATTCATTGATTATTTAAGAGTTTCCCTCGCCGTCATTAAATTGAGGAGGAAATAATTATTCTACGACACTCATGATAAAGCATGTAATATGAGGCGGTATAATTGCTAATTTTTTTTGCTCTCATTTGCTTAGTAAAGGACACACTGCTTTATAAGACTATAGTGTACTCCGTCATTAAATAATGACGGTAGAGGGATAGCACTGGCCCCTCATCCACTGACAAAGGTACACTTACTTTTTCGTGTGTGATTCATCATCGTTCGCACTTGAGCCGTAGAGCCTGCAGCGCATCCACTTGCTTGATCGTCCATTTCATTTCCAATATCAAAAGAGATGAACGCTTCTCTTATCCATTGCAGGAGCAGTACCGGTGCTGAACATTAACCCCCAAGCACATGGGGAAATGAACTTTAACACCAGAGGACGCTAAGAGAGCATACCTCCGCCAAGTAAAGCAACGTTGAAGAAAAAGTCAAATTGGTTCTGAAACTATGATTTCCTTTTCTTCAGCACTAAAATATCATTTGTGCTTTTGACAGCAAAAACAGCTTCTGCAATTTTCTTGGAGATCCGTTCATAACTTTTCGAGTTATTTTACTAACAAACATTCAGACAAACGACATTAGTCAAACACACACAAGCAGATCAGCCGATCATCACCAAAATTTGATCATTTACTCTTCGTAAATATATCTAACACCTCCTATCAATTTCATGAAAATCCGTTCGAAACCTTTAAAGCTATTTTGCTAACAAACATTCAATCAAACACAGGCACAAACGAACAGACAGATCGTCATAAAAATCTGGTCATTTTTTCTTCGTGTTATACCTAACAACTCAATAAATTTATAAAAACCCATCCATAATTTTTTGACTGATGACATTAACAAAAAGGAGGCCGACAAACAACCGATGGGTAGAGTTTCACAAAAAGTGAACTAACTTCTGTTCTTCCTAACAATCCACGTAAGTTTCGTAAAGCTCCGTTCATAACTTTTTGAGTTATCTTGGTGGCAAACAGACAAAGAGGCAAAGTGACAAACTCGATGAAAACATAACCTCCTTTGCGGACGTAATGAAGCCGAGGCCACACAATATGATCGCTCGCTCAACTTGATTGGCGGATTTGCAGTCCACACGCGTCCATTGTGCTACCGACTTAGACAGAGGGCGACACAGATGCGTAACTTCTAAGTGCATATCCAATCCACCCTTGTGACGTCATCGTTGTTTCTTACCGAGGTGGGAGACAGTTGAATCCCACTGGCATCATGGATGGGATTTAATGCACGTAGTCAGTTGTGACGTCATCGTTTTCGCTAATTGTCTCGAAAAAATACTAAAGAAATGCCCGTCTGTGTTCATTTATCTGTGCAGCTGACCATGCTACTACTGACCGACTTGCCCTATGCATCGGGACGCCGTGCGAGCTCCACATCCGCTAATCAAGTTGAGCTTGCGCTTGTATAGTGTGACATTGGCATTACAGTTGGCGACCAGCTGTCGAAAAGTTCATTCTCCACGCCACAGCCAGCTGTATCCGAGATGCGGTTGGTGCCGCAATTAGGCTACTACGGCTGTCATTTCGAAAATTTCCCTTCCAGAAAGTTCCAGTTTAGAGAAAATCTGAGCGTGACAAAAAGGGGACAAATAAATAAACAAGTAAATAAAGAAATGAGTGGATAAAAATTCAGCGGCGATAGTGTTTTTTTTTATGGTGAGAGATTTTTTCAAATTTCTCATTTGTATTTACAGGAGTATCTGCAACACATCCCATATGTACTTGTTTAAACTTTGTCTAGTAAAAACGTTCTCGAGCCTAAACATGCACTCAGCATTTATGCCCAAAGTAAACAAACGATACTCATTAACTGACCCGTTTCCATCGGCAGCAACTTCAAGTAGGTATCCAAGATACGCCAGTAGACCTAGTAAGAAAACCCTGAAACCTTTCAAATCGAGTTTGAATTTCAAGATCTTCAGAAATGCCGCCGCCTGCTAAGCTTCTCTGCACCACAGCCGTTCTTTTCACGATGCTGTGCGGCTGCTGGAGCGATTACACGCCGGCTGTACTGGAATAGGACGCCGAGAGACTCGAGGCGCACCACGCCATGCTGGCCCAGGAACGCCGGCTGTCGAGGATTAGAATGATTGAAGCCTACAGGACACCCCGGACCGCAGCGCTCGACACGATGCTCGCCACAGAAGAAGGCCTTAGACAACTTCCTGTTTCCAACGTGATTTTGCATGCCAGGTTCTTTAACCTCACAAAAGCAGTGTACGACTATATCACTCATGAGGTGGCTGAGCTCAAAGGGAAGCAGAGGGAGAGGAGGCCGTAAGCTTTCTTGTAAGCAAATGAAAAAACGCAAAATACGGTTAATTAGTACAGCCAAATGTCATCGGCTGCCTTGAGTAACTTTGAGAGAGCCTTGCCTGAAGCGCTGTTCCCTCATAGTGTTGCCAAATAATCAGATGATCTTGATAACTATGAAATTAAAAGAAAGCAGGTCATCAAGAAAGCCCTGGAGACGATTAAGGCGCTCCCGAACGATGCAGCTGTTGCCCAGTACCGCAGTGTCGTGTAAGCTGAACTGAAGCAGTTATTCGATCAGAGGCCTCCCAACATTTTCGAAAGCGACTGGACTCTTAGCTTTCAGAACGCCATCGTTGAGGATACCAGGAAGCGCCATGCTCTGTACAATCTTCAAAACGATCTGAAAAGGCTAAATGAAGAGTCTCTGCGGGATATGAATGCTCAGATTCAGCAGTACGAACCGCTGTGGCAAGCTGTAATTGGTGCTATGCACCAGAACGTCAACACCACCCTCGAGACTAAATCTGTTTCTCTGAATGGACCCGAGGACGTCGAAACCGTCATAATGGCCACTGATTTGTACGTAGAAAACGAAAGTTTGCCAACTGTAATGACATCGATCAGCGAAATTTTAGAATCGGTAATAGCTTACTTATAATTCGTGTTAGTATTTCTGTAGCAAAATAATTTTCTGGCCCTACTACTCTTGTCCATCGTATTGTTGCTTGTTATCTTAATACTTCTGACGCCCATTGTGCTTTACTTAAGGTACAAGTGGAACGAGTTCCAGGTACAGCGGAAAAAATATGAGATGTACAGAGCTATGCGGAACCGATCCAAAGCTTATATGTTGTGATGTCATATAGCTGATAAAAGCCTATAACAGGTTAAGCCTGCCCTATTTGACGTAACTTTTATTATTAATTTTTTATCATTATTTCATAAGAGACGCCTAATACTCTACAGACAACTAGCATTACAGGGGAAACAAAGGCAATGTCTATTTATTCCGCATTGCATCATGCAGTAAGCTAGATAGAAATGGGCATGATGGTACGCTATACTTTATATATCGATTTCCATTATATGCATTGCTATCTATGATAAATAAACATCTATTCAGCCTATTTGTCACTAGAAAACACCAATTACATGTGGACCAAATATGTGACAAGCAAGAAGCTGCTGGTTAAGTTGCGTTACCGCTTGCAAATTAGAGTAGAGTTTACTAGCCATAAAGGTGATGCTTTCGAAATTAATTAATTAAATAAATGAGCTAATTAACTGAGTCCTATTTCCTATAACATTTCTTCGGTAAATCAAGAACTTCATCAATCATTTCATATATATATTGATTTCTTTTCAGTTAGGCGTAATGGAGCTGTGTACATATGTTTCAGAGCAGAATTATAATTTAATTTTTGTCTTCGAGGCTCGTGTGCAATTAGGTCTGTGATACATGCAAATTACAATCGATGAAAGCAGCTCGGAAGGTTGCGCCAACTGATGCGCAGAAAAAGATATACCTTAATAATACTGAATATGGTGTTATAAAACTTGCCTTTCAAATTATGGAAACCTGTGAAAAGAGCCTAAAGATAAAGACTATTGGCACCAAAAGAAATGTATTACCTTCTAAAGCTTCCATTGAAGTACAAAACATTAGTTATCATTATTACAAATTCGTTCGTTGAACAGGATATGTCATATGACACGTACTGGCACAGAAGTACATTAGAAGTCAGTGTGTTCTTAACCTTAACAGAGAGCAGTATTATAGCGTTCTCTCGTTACCACGATGTTATAATGTGAGAACTCACTGTATTGTCGCTTTTGCGCAACAAACACAGTTCATGTGACAAATAATGAAGAAATATTTTTTTTATGCTGCCAAGGAGGTTATGTTTTCGTTGTAGTTTGTTTGCATATTTGTCTATTTTACTGTCTGTCGGTCATCAAGATAACTCAAAAGTTACAGACGGATCATTAAGAAATTTGTAGGGTTTGTTAGGCAGCTATATTAAGAGGAAGACCATATTTTTGCGATGCGGTGTTAGTCACTGCTCTCGTTCTTAAAAGTTTCCTCTGGAGATTGTTGCAAATGCGGTTTTTATCATCTACACGCTTTTTGTGACTGACATTTCTCGATTTTTCGGCCCTGAAGATGTTGCTTTTCAAGATTAACATAACTGTTCGTGTGATACGTTGGGTACACAAATTCGTAGGGTTTCACTTTTCATCACCCGCGAACGAAGTGAGAGAGGTGATGTTTTCGTTGAAGATTTAAGTATATTTGTATGTCTGTTGAAGAAGTTGAGCAATGTTCATAATTTTTTCTAGGGAGTTTGGTGGTTTGACCAAGATGTGACCCATGCCAAAAAAACTAGACCTAGCTGGCCATAAAAAATGACTGCGCTGATTTTTCCTTCACCGCGGCGAATTTGCCTTAAGCGGTAGATCGTCTGGAGCACGGGACGTTATATTTTTACCACCCGAGAACAAAATGAAAGAGGTGATAATGTTTTCGTTGAAGATCTAAGTATATATATTTGTATGTATATGTATCTTTGTCTATTTGTCTGTCCACCCAATAAGTGCTCAAGGCAACTGAGCAATGTTCACAATTTTTTGCATTGAGTTTGGTGGGTTGCCCTTGATGTGACCCATGCCAAAAAACTGGGAATAGCTGGCCATTAAAAATGACGCCGATGAAATTTGTTCTCCATCCAAAACCCGGTATGTAGAAGGAGTTGAGCTATGTTCATGATTTTTTGCAGGGAGTCTGGTAGGCTGTCCTCAATGTCACCCATGCAAAATAAAATAGGATTAGCTGGCCATAAAAATTGACGACAATGCATTTGCTCACCACCCAGAAACAGGTAGAAGGAGTTGAGCTATCTTCATGATTTTTTGCAGGGAGTCTGGTTGGCTGTCCTCGATGTGACTCATGTCAGAAAACTAGGATTAGTTGGCCATAAAATAATGACAGCGAAGAAATTTGCCGCCAACGCAGGTGATGGTCTTACGCCACCGAAGCGTACTAGTTTTCCTATGTTAATATTAAGAGATCTAAATAGGGAGGTGACCCCAGCGCTAGCCTTGGTGGACAAAGCATCCATATGAAAAACCAGGTTTAGCTGGCCATCATAAATGACTTCGTTGAATTGGCACCCACCACGGGTCATAGTCTTACGCCACTAGGCGTTTTAGTTACCTCCGCCAAGGAGGTTATGTTTTCGTCGTGTTTGCCTGTCTTTCTGTTTGTCTATTTGTATGTTTGTCTGTCTGTCACCAAGATAACTCAAAAAATTATGAACCGATTTGGATAAAATTTAGAGGGATTTTTAGGTATGTTTGGAGGAACAGATGATTAACTTTTGGTGAAGATATGTCTATCCGTTTGTTTGTTTGTCTGCCTCATTTTTCTCAATGCCATAACTCAAAAAGTTATGGATGGATTTCGATGAAATTAGCATGAGTTGTTAGGTATATAACAAAGAGTAAATGACCAAATTTTGGTAATGATCCGTTTGTTCGTTCGTTCGTTCATTTGTCACTGTTTTTAATTTGATGCTTGTTAGTACAATAACTAAAAAAATACAAATGGAACTTTATGAAATTTATAGGGATTGTTAGTAATATTGAAAGACATAAATGATTAAGTTTTGGTGCAGATCGGTATGTTCGTTTGCATGTTTGACTCATGTTTGTCAGAACGTTTATTAGCAGTATAACTCAAAAAGTTATGAACGGATCTTCAAGAAAATTGCACATGCTGTTATTACTATCAAAAGGCACAATGATTAAATTTTGGAGTCTATATAAAGAAAATTTTGGCTTCAGAGCCAATTTGAATTTTTTGTCACCGTTGCCTCGCTTGGCGGAGGTATGCGCTTTCAGAGTGCTCTAGTTGTTGTGTGTATTTGTCAGCTCCGATTGCTTTCGATAGATAATGCTGAGGAACCTCCCTACATTTATCGCTACACGTGTCTCCCATCTGTCATATTGGACAACTGCTGTACACAAAAAAAAGCGTTGTTGTCATTTTACGTTTCTACTGGTTGTAAGTTAGCTATTACGTAATAAAAAATGTTATGCAGTGCCTATGCAGAATGTGTTATCGATCAAATTTTGAGACACTAGTTTGTCAGAAAATATTCTGTTCTTTAAGTTGTTTCGTCCACGAATGAAATCAAGTTAGAACGATAACTGATACAATAATATGTAGGAAGAAACTAAGAATCAGGATTATGAGAGTGTAAGAGAAGCTGCTGATATCTTCAGTGCTTCGATTGCAACATTGGCAATGCAAGAAATGCATGCAAACATAAGGTTGCCGTTTACTTTTGGCATCGTCTGATACCTGGCCTAATTTTTGCCGATCTGTTGTCTTCAAGCGTGGGAAAAATAAACAGACATACAAATAAATTAATTAATAAACAAATATATAGACATAAATAATACAAATTCGACTGTATTATAATATAGATATAATTAATGAGGCAGGCCTGCTTCACGTGCTACCTGAACGAAGTGGCCTGTAATAAGGCAGTAGCGGGGTTTCATTACGAAGTTGTAGATTGTGAGAAGATCAGCGAGCCAAGTTCAGTCTAATCAAGGCATTGACCAATTGTAGGGCTTCTGTTTTGTTCGCTAAATCTCATCGAAGAACTTGCGATAGTTGTTCTATTACTTCTAATCTGTTCTATGGCGGGGAATTGCACGCTATTGCCACTATGAGAAATGCTGCAGTTACATACCCATGAAGAGCAGAGTGCGCAAACCCAGCATCAACCCGAAAAAACGAAAAGCGTTATAAGACCTTTATTGTGCTCATTGTGCTTGTACAATAAAAGTGCGATAAAATATTTGCATCAAGAGAGAACGCACCCTCTGAAAGCACAAACGCTTATGAGGCACAAAATCATGGGAAGACATATTTCAGTTAAATGCGAATCATCGCAATGATGCATAAAATTTACCAGTACATATAGATTAATGAGCCATTTCGTTGCGCTACGTCACTATAATGCTAGGATAGAATGGAGGATCAACGAAAAATTTTGACAAATTATACATGAGAGTTCATGTATCTTCCTTCCACACCTCAATGCTGTATGTATGTACAACGTAAACAAATGCGCTAAGTATTACACAAAACCATTGCAACGCACACGCATGTCACGATAGCCAAGGTCGGAGCCAGCCTCCTGTTGCAATGAATCAAAAGAATAATTTGCTACATCCCCTGTGGGCAGGAGGCGCACTTACAGACAAGAATAATTAACCGCTTACTGGACACCTGAGAAACGCACTAGTGGGATGAACTATATATATAGAAATAACCATGTATGATGACAAGCCCTAACCCGTTAAATACTTCATCATTCTTGATGTTCATACTAGGTTTCAGTGCTCTTCTTATGCTGTTTATTGATAAGGTGACACAACTAATTCCTAAGATTGAAATCTGAATTATTTCAGATTGAGATATTTCAAATTCAGCTACAGCGGTTATCGTTGATTACCGAGTATTGCAGTGAGATTTCTAGCCTTTATTGTGTGAGACAGAGTATAGCTATTTAACGGTGCTTAACACCAATAAGCAACAACTCACATTCGTGGCGACGTCGGTACATACAATGAGCAATTTAAGCGGACCGTTGAATGCAAAAGTGTCACTCATGCATTCCGTATAATATCATTATTGTTGTTGTTGTTGTTGTTATTATTTGTAAACATTAAAAACCCGGGCACTAAGGGAACTCGAATACAACAGAACGCCCAAAACGTTCATGAGCTATTTTGGGTTTGACTCGAACGCTTGCAGATGTACATGGCCGAACACGGATCCCTCAATGAATTCGATGGAAACTCATCGGGTGCAGAACACCAACTGAACTGATGAGATACCTAAGAGCCTCCAATGTCAAGGGATGTGCTTCAACTGCAGCTGAAGTATTTCTCCCATATATATGTGGCAGAGATAGAGGAATGTAAAGAGGGTCTCTCGCCTATGAATACCTTGTAAAGCATACAGAGAAAGTCATTGCTCTGCCAATGGAAGAAATTCACAAAATCAAACTTATCACACATACGGCTAATATACGCTCCAAATTAATTTCAGTGACATTAATGATGAAACCGTGGCCGGGCGAGGTGCAGTAAACCCATGAATTTGTTGACGGCAATTGAATAAGAACAATTCAGAGATAACACAACTATTATGGTATACCCGTTAGTTTTGAATGATATTTGTGCTTTTTTAAGCGATGTGAAAAAATCGTCAGGAGCAGCATGGCGGGATCCTGTAGCTGCAGTGTGGTGACCTACCCCGCATAGGCAATGTGACCTATCCCGCCTAGGCAATGAAATTAAGCAGTGCTGGGTGGTCCGCGATTCGCGACCGCGGACTGCCGAAAATCGACTGCCAAATATTCAACAAATTTACACTGATTTCGCCATCGCGGTACTTTTCCGAGAAGCCAAATTTTCGAAAGCGGTATAGAAATAGTGGACCTCCTGTTTTACGATCGACTGTCCTGCCTTCAGCCGAGCTAGATACTGTCGTTCCACTAATCATGAAAAACACATTTTGTGTGTGTGTTTGTGTGTATATGTATATATTATATACAGGAGTACAATATGTGCTTTACCTCTTGCATTCCAGCTGCGCATGCTCAGTACGTACTATGCTGCAGAATAATCCCTTTCTTGGTCGCTACGACTCCGCTTAATTATCTTGTGAAGTCAAGCATGCTGCGGTGTGGACATCTGAAGTGCAAGTGCAATGGCAGCACTGCTGCCTGATGGCCATGGCTCCATTGCATATACTGCAGCCTCCGTATTTGACTAAAGAGTCGTGATGCTCGCTTCACCGAGCAGTCTTGTGGTCCTTGCTGGCTGCCGCCTCTGCAGATGTCTTAGACTTGCGACGCAAGTGTGGTCTATCAGCCATGCAATTGGATTGTCCGCGGCAGTACAGTTTCGATGTAAAGGTCCGATATCAGCTTTCATATTCGTTGCTCCTGTCGCCTTGGGGTTGTACCTGAATACGTGCATGGGTTACAGCCTATATATAGCGATCGATGTCCGTTATCCCCAATAGCCTCGAGATATACGTTGTAATAGGATTATCTTCGGATTATGTTTCCCTTTGCTCTTTCTCCGATGAATTAATCTGCTTTTCTAGTAGGCATAGAACTATTTTAAACGTAAATAAGCCACAGTTTGAGAGAATGGGTGAATTAACTTTCTAGTGGCGTAAGTATGGAAATACAGTTTTGGGATATCCATTTCTCAGCACCATACGTATCATACCGTAAGGTTAAATAACTGGCAGTCTATCAATGGGACGTCATTAATAGTGTATAGGGTTGTATACTCCAGAAACTTATGTATTGTTTACTAATATGTTAGATAGAGAACGTATTCGATCCTCAATCGAGCAATGTAGTTGACATGTTTGCGCTAGTACATATTACACTTATCCAGCTCCTGCCAGCAATGCACCTCTCACGCTTTGGTTTTCTGTAATGACGCACCGTGGTATGTCAATCAAAATCGATCCCGATTCCGGAGCCTCGCTGCAAACAAGTGTTGCATTTTTTTCTACGACAGCGGAAGTGCATTTGCAGAGCTCCCTGGGGGATGGTCGACAACCTGCCCAGCTACAGGACAAGAAGATTATGAGACGCGTAAGTGCTTACTTCGATACTTCATATGTCTTCAGACCAAATCCTACGTGTTTAGAGGTTCTCGAAGGGCTCTCCACAAGTGAATCGTTGCTTAACAGAGTTATCTCCACAGTGTGCGTAACACTAATAGATTTTAAAAGAACCCTTTATAAGTAAGGGGCTACAAACTTTTGAAATTGCACGATTATCTTATCAGTCAAAATTCTACAATGCCGACGTATACAGTTTATATATTAGGCCGGATTACTTCCTTGCGTAGTGCAACTAGCTGCCAGGAAAGTCCTCAACACACGAAGAAATCTTCATATCAGCAAGCTAACATTTAGCATTAAAGAAGTTAATCTATACAGGAGTCTGGTTAGATTTACCCCTTGAAAGGTAAATATAAAGTTACTGCAATAGGAATTTCACTCTGCGTACGTATCGATATGTATTAATGACACACTGTATATCCCAAAAGGCGTACTTGCAGCCCAGCAAAACGAGTAAAAAAAGGCGGTATCCCCAAATTTCTCGCGGCGCTTTGGTCATTTCTTACTCCTACGGTTGTACCCAAGATCGCCGCGAGGCCACGTACCCGCTGACAACTCCCACTTTAAGTGACGAACCCACACGCTTGTCTCCCCCTCCTTAGGTCGACTGCCCGGCTCATTGTGATGCGTAGGAAGTTCGGAGGCGATAACGCGATTTTACTTCATTCACGAGCCTCCTTTGTGCCGGCGTGTTTGCAAGGGATGGCAATTTTTCCGTATTTCCACGACGCCTGACTAAAATAAGAAATTGAGCTCGGTATGCGGAGTATATTGAGTTAGTGAGGATACTTGTTGCCTCAGCAAGTTCTTCAGAGTCCCTCAAGTGTTGCAGTAATTGCCTGCAGGGACTGCAGCAGCAGCTGCTGGCGGAAGAGGCAGGTAAAGAGATCCGCTGCAGATGCTGGCTCATTTTTTAAGGATGGATTGTTGCAGCTTGTTTGGTCTTAGTTAACTTGCTTCCAAGCGGTAAAATAGGTACAATATCTTCTTGATTTTATATCGGGTTGTTGTAAAATATCAGCTTTTGTATACATGCATATGGCAAGCTGAAGTAAAATCTGTATCTGCTCTTGTATAAAACTGGTTGGCTGCTGTAAAATCTAAACCTGCGCAATGTGCGTATCTAAAAGGTTAGTTGCGAAATGTTAGTTATATATGTTAGTAAATAATCGACTGTCGTTAGATGTCAGCCTTTGTAATGAATGACTGTTGCTGAGAAATGTTTGTTTCATAAGTAATGGCTGGCTGTTTTAAAATACCAATCTTTGTGTACAGAAGACTGTTACAAACAGTCAGTCTTCGATCATTGAATGAATAAACCAAAGCGCACTCGCCAGTCAACAGTCTTTCTAATAGCATAAATGCACACAGTCTACGATGGTTTTTTCTTTTATTTTGTGTGTGTGTCTAAGAACGACCTGATCAGCAAGCAATGTTCAAGTAAGAAATGTGTAAGTCTAATACATATGTTTAAGTACGACCTAAGTACGACCAGAACGGACACACCAATTATACTAGGGTATAGGTGTATACAGATTTTATTATTTTTTTCTAATGTCTAAGTTACGCCGTTTTCGTTTAACGTGATATTAAGCAGTGCATCTTGGACTTGCAAATCCAAATAAATTGGTTTTCTATAAC
>LQNS02277718.1:9644878-9660984 GCA_001587735.2 Parhyale hawaiensis | reverse complement strand
ACACCAATTATACTAGGGTATAGGTGTATACAGATTTTATTATTTTTTTCTAATGTCTAAGTTACGCCGTTTTCGTTTAACGTGATATTAAGCAGTGCATCTTGGACTTGCAAATCCAAATAAATTGGTTTTCTATAACGGATGATTCACACTCTCGTCTCTCTAGCGTCTCGTGTCTGCAAATTCTCCCCATGCGTTACGGTGTCATTTCAACAGCTGGAAGGTGAATAGCTTTCCTGAACAACTATAAGAAACATCGCTATTGACTTTTACTGAAGTGAACAGACTTGACGGCTAACATTTTAACAATATTTTGAATAGACAAGCAGTTGTGTTTACGAATATTCAATAAAATAGTCGGACAGTTAGCTGAAAGAATTCATTCAAAAAATTAACGTATGATCCTGTCTTATGGGTCGGTCACTCAGAGAAAATTCAATCGCATGGTTACTCTTTTTTAGTTTAGCCTGTAAGTGTATACTTTACATATAAGATAAATAGAATGTCTGCATTCCTAAGGAACCAGCAGTGCATATATATATATATTTATTGTATATCCATATATATATAAAGCTATGTCTTGCTGAGGAATGCTTCTCTGGCATGACTTTAAAATTAGAAAACTAATTTTTTGCAACCCAACCTAGTTGTTTGTTGTAGATCATCCGCAAATGTAATGTGGAACTTGAGCACTCTGAGAGTGCATACCTCCGCCAAGCGAGGCAACGGTAGTAAAAAATTCAAATGGCCCTGAAACCATAATTTTTATTGTATCAACTCCAAAATCTAATCATTTGTGCCTTTTGATAGTAATAACAGCTCGTTTAATTTTCTTGAAGATCCGTTCATAACTTTTTGAATTATGCTGCTAACGAACGTTATGACAAACATGAGTCAAACATACAAACGAACGAACCGATCTGCACAAAAATTTAATTATTTATGTCTTTCAACATTACTAACAACTCCTATAAAAAATTTCATAAAGATCCATTCATTATTTTTTATTTATTGTGCTAACAAGCATAAAATTAAAAAACATTGACAAGCGAACGAGCGAACAAACGAATTATTACCAAAATTTGGTTATTTACTCTTCGTTATATACCTAACAACTCATGTGAATTTCATAAAAATCCATCCATAACTTTTTGAGTTATGGCATTGAGAAAAATGAGACAGACAAGCAAACAAACAGACAAACGGATGGACGGATTTTCACCAAAAATTAATCATCTATTTCTCCTAACATGCCTAACAATCCCTACAAATTTCGTCCAAATCGGTTCATCACTTTTTGAGTTATCTTGGTGACAGACAGACAGATAAACACGACGATAACATAACCTCCTTGGCGGAGGTAATTAAGTGACACAACGATACCCCGGTAGATGAAAGATTTTTGTGTTCCATGTGTTCACTCAGACTTAATGAACAATTGGTGACTAACGTTGTCAAATAATAAATGCTAGATACAGCATTCATTGGATGGAGATGGAACTTCATCAGTACTGATAGTGTGATAGTCTTTGCTTTTGCTACTGTTCCATCGTTTTTTTTTTTTTTTTGTGAGGGTGAAGAGCAGGGGAGGTGAAGGAAGCCAGACGTTGAATGCTGCATTTCTGACTTGCGCAAACAAATCTCGTGCAGTCTGCAACAGGAAATAGAAAACTTGTGCAGTACAGAGCGAGTGGGAGAGATGCAGCGCCACCGAGCAGAGCCATCCATCAGCGAAGGTACAGAGTAAATGTACTGCAAACCCGGCCAGAAAATGAATGCTGGTGAGGTCTGTGGACTACATGAATTTCAGATGTAGTTAATATGTGTGGTCTACAAGTTAAGTTAGACATCTATTCTAGCTCAGCCGAACGTATCCTGGCCTATGCTTAACTAGAGCCCTCTGAGAGCGCATTCCTCCGCCAAACAAACCAGCGGTGACGAAAAATTCAAATCGGCTCTGAAACCATACTTTTCTTAGTATCATCACCAAGCTCTAATCATTTAATCATTTGTGCCTTTTGACAATATTAGCAGTTTCTGTAATTTTCGTGGAGATTCGTTCCTTACTTTTTAAGTTAGGCTGCTAACAAAGATTTTAACAATCATACGTCAAACACACAAACGAATCAACCGATCATAACCAAAATTTAATTAATTATGTCTTTTAGTATGATTAACAATTCGTGCAAATTTCATAAAGATCCATTCATAACTTTTTGAGTTATTGTTCTTATATGTGCGCCCTGTGTTACCTTCTTGTGAGGGTAGATTTCTCCTTCAATATGTCCAGATTAGTACTGTAACCAGGTACGTCGCAATCACGCTGGTCCGTTGTCGAAACTATTCTCTTGTTACGAAAGGTGAATAATGCGAAGTAGCCACAGTACATATACTTGTTAATGGTCACACTGTATATGAGTTACAGAACAGGCTGTTCTTCGACTGCTCAGGACTGCTCAGCCCTACGGGCTATTAATAGAATATGCTGGGGAGTATACTTAGAGACCGCACACAAACAAACATAAAATCAAACACAGCGACACACGAACGAACAAACAGATCATTATAAAAGTTTGATCATTTGCGCTTTGTAATATACCCAACAACTCATGTAAATTTGTTAAAAATCCGTCAATTACTTTTTAGGTTATAGTACTAACAAAACAAGGTAGTTAAACAAACAAACGGATGATCAGATCTTCACCAAAAGTTAATCATCGCTTCCTCCTAACATACCTAACAATCCATGTAAGTTTCGTCAAAATCCTTGTATAACTTTTTGAGTTAACTTGGTGACAGACAGACACACCCGATGAAAACAATACCTCCTTGGCGGAGGTAACTATCCAAACCTACTCTAACCTAACACACATTTCGAAGTAAGCTACATAGGGGCCCAAGGCACGTTCGATTGGGTGCCAAAGTTAACCATCGAGACCTGACTTGTTTGAAACTTCAGGCAGATGCGCTATCTTCGACCTGTTGAATTGAGTTTCAAGCATTGACCTTAACAAGGTTACTTTGGAGATTTCCAGGAACTCAATACCGCTCCATAAACTTGGCATTAACAGCGGGCTCAACGTAATCGGGTTGCATCTAACACATTAAACACAGATTCAAATTTTAAAGCCAAAGCTTCTTTATGCAAGTTCGGAGAAGTCAAACCTCGCAGACTGAAACTGGCGCCCAGTCGACTGTGCTCCTACCGTACCGGCAATGGACTATCATTGGCATTTACCTGATGATTAGAGACAGCACCGAGCAATACCAGATAATCGCCTTCAGATTTCCAACTGAGAGCCCAGCCACCAGGCCGCGCTACCAAAAGGGGACCGCAGGTCCAAAGAGAAGGGCCACAGGCCCAGTTCCACTGTACACTGAGTGCACAGTAGGCCCTCTGCTGAGCAGTGCAGTTCTTGAGCACAGTTGATTTCAAATAATGGCTCCCATGCCGCGTGTTCGATTCTCTTCTTGGGTTGACATTTCTTCGTGGGCGGTGAATTTCGCAACTTTGGATCAAGTTTCAGGCTTTAGTTGCAAATCGATTATGGCTGAGACGGCTAAATACTCAATCCTGCGATTTACTAGGATCGAATTTGGTTGGATAACTTAGCTTTCGGCTGTCTCGAGCGTAATCGTCCTCACTTAACACCTGCAAATTTATAGCAAGTTAAGAATCCAATACTTAAAGTTGGAGTTCCGAAAGAGTTCCGACCGTCATATTAGTTTATCTCAATCCAATTCGGTAAATCGGCCACTTCCTTCATCTATCTTGCAACGGTCATGACGAAGCCATACTCTTACACTGTGCACAAATTCCCTTGTCGATTTTAGATAACCCTAACTTCTTACAACTAATTTACGAAACAATTTGAGTGTACCTTCGAATATTCTACACGCTACATTTCTGTTTTTCTCTGATAAGTTCATCCTGGTACCGTGGAAGTTGAGCAAGCCAAAATCTGTAAAGTAAAGGGATAAAACAAACTAAAGCTTGTAAATTTTTCGATGGCATTCTTTCGCTCTGCATGCTTCATTAAGCCCGCTGCTCACGAGAGTCGAAAAGCAAGAACGTTTCACTTTCTTGGAACAAAAGTTTCTGTGGACGTGACTACATCTTAACGTGTTTGAACATCGCAATAGAATCTACGATATTGCGAGCTAAAACTCACTCGAAATTGAGAGAGGTATTCCAAACTGCGCAGTTGGCACTTGCCGTAGAAGAATTTTTGCAATGGCAGCTTAGATTTTAAGCCATTGTGGACCGTTGAAATCTTGTCAAGCGGAAGTTGTGCTGTGCCCCGTACATATATATAGCGACAAAATTGGATGTGTATAAGGAGAAACATTCCCGTGTTTAGACTCTCTTCTGCAGCGGGCATTAGGTAGAGTAGAGCTGAATGCCACCATGGTCTTAAAATTTTTGCCTTTTCCGTAGCTAGTTACAAGTTTAATTTCGTGTATGTGTATGTATATATATATTTACTGTACAAGTCCATTGTTTTATCGCTTTTTAAAGCTCTCGCTAATTTAATTCCTATCTGCCCATGTTCCTGAAATATTCCAAGACCAATTTAGCCAACTCGATGCACGGTCCTCTGAGTCTGTTTAAAGAGCTGCCTCGGCTAGAATCAACGACCATAATTTCTTGAAATTCGCCGCAATAATCCAGAAATAATCTCCAGCAGGGCTTGCTGCTCCACGAGACTACAGCGCCAAGTGCTGCGGGGCTGAGATAGGGGCGATGTGTCCCGAGTTCGCACTTTAAACGGATTGTTAGAACAAACGGCGGCTGCACTGGGCTCTTTAGTGCCATTATATCGCCGCTTTAGAAAAAGAAGAGAAGTGTAAAGTTTGGGTAAATTACCTGCACATGCTGCTGCCCTATGGCTCGTTTTGTCTTGTGGGAGCAGCAAACATATGGCGTAGCAGATCAGCGACCGTACATATATACAAGCTCGCATTTAAGGTATATTCTTAGCAATAGGTACCGTATAGCTAACCCATCGCTCTTGTTTTATGGGATTTTATTATTTTGGTTCAAGATTTTTAAGTTCAGGTACTGTACTTCATATATATGAATGAAAAGTGCATATAGCGAGTGCGGGGCGATAAAATTTTCCAACCTAAATAATAAAAATAATACAACTGCACAAATAATAGGTGCCTGTTTCTATATCAATGACTACCTGTACTCACCGTAGAATTTAAACTGGTCTTAAAAATATATTTTTTTCTTATCTGTTGTATATTTAAGAACTTCTTTTACTTTTCTATAGGCACAGAGTTTAGATCTTCAACTGCATTGCAACTTGCGGTAGCAGATCGTGTTCTTTAGACGCTCGTCATTGAGATTCTAGTGGAATTTCGTCTGTATAAGTTGGAAGCAGATTCCTCAATACACCCTAGAGCAGGGGATTTTTTTGAAGCTCGGTGCCTCCACGCAGTCCACGGCAAGCTTGTTCACTGGACTACACGCATGTTACGCAATAGCATTAAGCTCGCTACTGCTTAAAATATAAACTGCAGGATATTTAGTAATGCAGAAAACAAGAAACATTGAGTATGTGGAAAGAGACCTGAATCTATCGATTTATCGCAGGAATAGCATGATTTAAACGTCACTCTATGCTCAAGTTGCCATTCTTCAGGAAAAAAGTTAACGAAATAGAGGAAACCGAACTTGGCTAGTTAAAAACGCGAATTGAGGATCAGTTTCATAGTCGATGAGAGAAATCGGAATTGATGACAATACAGTTGAAAGAACAGTGGGAGTAAACTGCAAATGTCGACCGGAGCTAGCCAACTGCATTGCAGCGTCTTGAGTACCACAGGGTGCTGTGCCACAGCTATTTTGAGCACAGCATCCAGAGGAGATAATTAATGAGGTTATCTCTTTCTTTTTCTTATATACCTAAAGTGAGTAATTGCAAACTCTAGTATCTAGTGGCGTTCATAATTAACAGCTAACTTTTGTTGTTGGGACAGCACACCCGTGTGCCTTGGACCGTCAGAAAAGAGTGCACTTTTGACTCTCATCATGAACAGCATCTAGAACTTTTGAAAAATATTTTCAGATAGGTTAGTACTAAGATATGACATTCGAAAGAATTAGTCTTTTACAAGTGACTTGCTTACCTTTAAGGTACTCAGTCAAGCAACGGAGATTCGAGCGCTTCAACATCATAAGCGCAGAAATAATTCTGGAAGAAAATACGATGAATGTAAATGAGCAAATTACCGCTTAGCCACTAGTTATACATGAAAAATATGAAGAAATGGAGGTTACAGCTGGAACAAAATAGTCTATTTTCTTCACCGTTCGCGGAACAAAACTGTTCAATAATATGCCCCATCATATCCGAAGCGCCACCATAGGCCTAGCGTTATAAAGCTGTGAAGCGCAGGAACGTACTGAACTCATATTTACCTATACTAAACTGACCAAGTCAATAAGTGGTTACGTGTAATGTGGAGAAAATTCGCTGCTGGCTCCCACGCGCTTCACGGAATGCGGTATCACAGATACACACAGGATGGGTGCCGTACGTTACGCCACATGGACCTCGTCAAAAGAGCTTCAAAGTTATGTACCTGTACGTTCTGCCGTAATTAAACAATGTACGTACTGTCTACTCCGCTGCATCTGTAACTAAATCTATTGCTTGGTNACACAGGATGGGTGCCGTACGTTACGCCACATGGACCTCGTCAAAAGAGCTTCAAAGTTATGTACCTGTACGTTCTGCCGTAATTAAACAATGTACGTACTGTCTACTCCGCTGCATCTGTAACTAAATCTATTGCTTGGTACAATATTTAATATGACTAGAGATAGCAAAGGCTATAGAACTTCAGTTAATTGAAGCAATTCAGCTTTGTTTATTAATTATTTTGCCTAGTGCAGCTCTGCAAATTTTATTCTTTAAGATCTTTAATATTTTTTCACTAGAATGTTTTTAATGTCTTTTTGAGCCCAGCAACAGGTATAATCACGTATAATATAAGAGAAAGTAGGCGTATCTGAGAACCTATTACTATCATGGTTACTGCATTCCTGGTAAAGACTTGACATTTTATCATTATCATCATCAGCCCTGCTTCAGACTTCATGATAAGCGATCAGACAAAAACTACTTTTTCTCTGTTATATTATATTATTCTGCAGAACCTGTTGAATTTTAGCATATTTACTGGTACAAAACTAACCGTAAACATGGACTTACCGCCGACCATTTTGCGAGAATCTCCATTTTGTAGAAGGCGGTGTGCGCTTGTACTCGATGCCTGCAAATTTTTCTCTTTATTACTTAATGGCGCACCTAGCTGCTGACTTTCATATCCTTTGTAGGGTTCAGATTGCCGTGTAGGGTAAGTGCTCAGACCGGCCGTGAAATGATACTAGAGAAATTGAAGCTGCCGAGGAACACCAGCTGCAATACCGAGCTTTCATTTTATGATCCAAATGGCCCTGCTTCTTCCCACAAAAAGGCTTATTACAGGCACTAAAAGTCCACTTTTAGTGGAAGCTTCTTCTCGTTACCGTCCTAATGTTTTAAGAGCGCAAAGCTGCACGTCTTTCATATCTTTACTCGTCGTGTAAATCTTCACGATTTTAGATAACAGTCTTCTCCGACTTTGCACTTAAGTGATGTATCTTCTCGTTAAATATTATAGCAGCTTCGATCAAGCTGTGATGCTCCGTCTATCAAATGTTACGAACGCTTGCCTTCTACTTTCCTTGTTTTTGATTTGTGAAATTCATTCCCTAAAGCACCCAAGTGATTGTGTTGGCAGTCTTGCGTTGTACAACATTAAATTATTTTTGTGCAACTTGACGTGGTACACTATTTATTATATTGAATGTGTATACAGAAAACTCCGTTGTTGCAATGTTACTCGATCAACAATTCAGCCAAATATAGCTGTTCGTTAGGACTAAAAAATACTGTTCTTGTATACCAGCTACAGTACCAACACAAAAATGTACCGTAATGACTCACCCAAAGGAATTTAGATTTTCACAGAGTTCAAAGATCAAATTGTTTTCACTATTACAGTACGTTACCGTTGATTATGAAAATACAATTTTTTTACTTATTTTTCAAGATAAGCGTCAAACATTTAAAATGTTAATAGTAAGTTAGTGCACAGGTATGTTGTAGCTATAAAAATATTTAGAGAAAAATGAAACGGAACCATTTCCCACGTTTTAGCAACATTTGCTTATCGCACGGGTTTTTGCTGTTATGCCCGATTATGCAACATCACTCTCTAGTCAACATGGGCAAGAAAAGCGGTCTAACCAGTGAAGAAAAGATCAAGGTGACCTCGTTACTGGCTTCTGGTAAAATAACACTCGAAGTTTCCAAGGAATTACAGCGTGGTCACCGAACAATTAAGGCCTATGCAATTGAAGGTAAAGTCAACTGGAAAACTTCGGATAGAGCTTCTACTAGGAAATTGACTGTTCGGAACATGCAACATCTTTGAAGGTTTCTACAAATAAGACGATATTTGAAGACGCTGGAGCCCCAATACTAATCAGAAAGACAAGATGTGAGGTTCTGCAGAAGTTAGAGAAAGTACAAAAGGCAATTAAACGACCACTTTTAACAAAAACTCATAAAGAAAATAGGGTTAAGTGGGCTGAAGAGAACATGAAAATTGATTTCTCCAATGTCATATTTACTGACGAATGCATAGCCACTCTTGATGGTCCAGATGAATGTGCGTCTGGAAAGGTCCTCCATGACCGACCTCAACAGACACGGCTTAACCGTCAACAAGTTGGTGGAGGTATAATGTTTTGCGCCGGGATAGTAGGTGACACCCTTATTGGTCCATTTGAAGTGGCAGAAGGAGGGAGTTAAGCTGAATGCAGAAAGGTAATGCCAGTTTCTTGAAGCCAACTTGATTTCATGGCTTGTTGACCAGACTATCGCACGCAGATTCAAATTGGTATTTCAGAACGATAACGCTCCCTCACACCGAGCATGGCACCCTGCTAACTGGCTTGCAGATGGTAAATCAAAAAGAATTATGACCTGGCCAGCGAATAGCCCCGACTTAAATCCCATTGAGAACCTCTGGGCAATGATCAAAAGGAAGGTCTATGAAGGTGGTCGGCAGTTTTCAAGCAAAGTAAGCCTATGGAATGCAGTAAAAACAGCTGCAAAATCTATTCCACCATCTGCAACATCAAACCTGACAAAGTCTGTTGATAATCGCCTTATAAAAATCGTGAAAAATGGAGGTTGCCATGTTCAAAATTAGCTTGTTTTGTTTACCACTACTGAACACTTATTTCAGGATTTATTGAACTGTTTTGGCTATAATTTCTTGGTTTTGGACGTTTAATAAAAATATTCCTGTTCACTTGTATTTATTTCCTCTTTATGACATTTTTATTAAGGTGTTGCATAATCTGAAGTAACAGTAAAAAACTCGTAAATAAGCAAATTGTATGATTTGTTTTACAAGTGCTGTTTATATCTGCAACATAACCATACATTTAGTAGATATTGATATTTCAAAGTTAGACACTTATCTTGGAAAGTAATGTAAAAATTTGTATTTGCATAGTCAAAGGTAACGTACTGTACCTATACCTATAGTATGAAAGATGTAGCTTTTTGCTCTTCGCATCACCAAATGAGCTAGGTTGCGCTTCCTAATGGGTTGTCAGGGTGTACAATTCAATTTCTGTGCTGGACAACTTTTTTCGCGTACTGTACACAAAACTACTGGCAAGCATGTATGCTATTCATGTGTTTTTACTTTCAGTGCGTGCTGCGTTATTTTCAGAGCTGGGCCTCTGATTCGAAGTTCGCATCTCCACAGCTCCGACTCCAATTGGATTTAGTGTTTTCAAATCGAACTAGAAATTAAGAGCGAATTCCATTTAGCGCCGAAAATAAGCCTTCGAGATTGTTTCAAACTTCACACAGAACATAAACTTTTGGCTTTGCAACTTTGAACCGCGCAGCAAGTGTTAGAATCAAAGAATCAACCGAATTACGTTGATACGGCTGAGAACTGCATTTTAAAAACCAAGAGTAAGTTCCGGAAGTCTTAATGACATTCAATTGAGAGTTAATGCCTCAAACTCAATTCATCAGGTCGAAGTCTTGCAGGGCATCTGCCTTAAGTTTCGGACAAGTCAGGGCTCCATAGCTTAATTTCGGGGTCCAACCGAACGCACCCTAAGATTCGACCTCGCGCGAATTGCCCCGTCGCAGGCTCAAAAGTTAAGTCCGATCCGATTCGGAAAAACAAAGACGATCTCGAAACGCTCTATGGGATTCCAGATTTTTCTTGCGTCGTCTTAGTTCAATCGGAGCGAGTTTAGGCGGGTTTATTCTTTATTTACAGCAAGACCAGCTCCGCGCGTCTCCTGCCTGCCGTGCGGAGCACCGTATGCATAGCATTTAAAATGCACACGCACACTAACAAAATTCTAGTTTTAGCGGCACACCCTGAGAAAAAAATAGAGCTCTAAGAAGACGCTGTGTTCGCTCACATCTACATGTGTTGAAACGCGTTCCTACTCGTACCGGTTTTATAATATGATTTAGACTATAAAATATGGTAAAAAATAAAATATGGAAGATGTAAAAACCCAAAATTAACCTTATACATAAAATTCAGGCTGAAATTTTTAGTTCTTGCTTACTTAGGTAGCTACCTAGAATTTTAATAATGGCCGTGGACAACACGGTACCTTGACTGTCCACTCCTCGTCAATGAGGCTGATGGCAAATTGAAAAATCCTCGATAAAATTTGTTCCATTCAACATACCGACTTGAAGCAGAGAAGTAAAATATTCTTAGAGACGCAAGAATGTATCTACTGCAAAGAAACACGCATGCGTGAGCACTGGCCAACGGAAAATTTAAAAATTTATATTAGTCAATTCTAGGTCATATTGTTGTCCCAAACTTCAGTTATCGTCGTCCACAGTTGGTACACAGCTACGAATTTGTGTTTCTTGCTGATAAACACATTTCACGCATCACCGAAAACAGGTTACTTTTTGTTTGAGGTCGTTCTGTTGCTTGAAAAAGATTTTACTGAAGTTTATTCTATGGACAATCAGCCTTATTTGCAAATTTCAGTGGACAGCCAAGGTATCGTGTGGTCCATGTAATAGCTTATAAAGGGTAAAAATGTCCAGAAATTTCATGCATGTGTTGGAAATCATTAAAAGAAGCTTATGAAGGGTAAAAATCCCTTTTTAATGCTGGTGCGGGGTCGAATCGAACTTGAATCGCTTCAAGAAAATCAACCCGGGGGTGTGGGATCCGGAGCGAAGAGACTAGAATCTAAGAAGAAAAGAAAAACCGCGAAGCAAAATGTGACGAACGCTTAGCTTAGCTTGCAAAAAAAAATCGACGCCAAGGACACTGGCGTCGCTTTAAAGAACAAGTTTAAATATACGTCATATCATCGAGTTAATTTTGCTGGAGATTAGATATAAACACAGCTGTGAGCTGCGCGCAATAATAACACCTTTCATTGTTGTTTATGTAGAATTACAATGATCGATTATGCCACCGAACTTTCGGCTTTTCATGCATCACTAAAGCGCTGACAATTAAAGCTAGGGTTCTTCCCCAATACCTTGAGTTTTCGCGCAACATTTTCGGGTCGATTGCAACAACGGTGTTTTTTAGCGCGTTCTTAGGATAATGGAAGTGTATATGATGAGTACGCTAAGCATGATAAGTAAATTGTTAAGTAAGCTAATTCAATATTTTTTTCATTAACTTTTCACAATCTTGTTTTTTTTTCACAGCCTGATTTAGGATTTTCTCAAAAATCCCATTATGAGTTCTGGCTTGTGTACAAACAAGACGTGATTTGCCCGGTTGACACCAGAGGGCAACGGAAATAAGGACAACAATTTTGCAAGTACTTTCCGCTCTTATTGCATTCTAAGCTCTTTGTTCGGACCGAGGGTTTCTCCAGCCGAAGCGAAGGTCCGGAATCAGATTTGGCTCGGCGCCGAATTGGATGTGCGAATGCGGACTATATTTTTCTGAACCGATGCCCACCTCTTACAATGCATGCCAAAGCTTTGTATATTACTTTACTATTAATAATCTTTATACGATGTCTTATGTCTTGATATTTTATAGTTTATAGTGACTAAACTGACGGTGTGTTTCTGGTGTCCCATCTTACAGTAAGTGCAAAACCTTTTCTGATTTATAAGAGAAGATTTTACATCATTTAAATTGAAAATTTTACCGTAACCTCTCGGGAACTTGCAAACCAATTTAATGCAACCCATACAACTGTGGTAAGCCAGCTGAATAGAATAAAGAAGATTTCAATATTCGGAAGATAGGTCTACAGAGAACCTACGACAACGAGTTAGTTGTTATGAAATTTGTTTTCACAATACCTTCAGACACCATTTTTGGGTAAGCATGTCACAGGTGATGAGAAGTTGATTCTTTACCATAACGTTAAACGTTGGCGATCGAGGATGAATCGAGAAGCGAGACCAGTTCAGTAACCGAGAACAGGACTCCACCCCCAAAAGATCATGTTGAGCATCTGGTGGGGTACTAAAGTGATCATCCGCTACCAACTTTTTGTCAGCAATCAAGCTTTTACAATACTGCTAATCTTTATTGTTATCAATATAGTTCTTCGAAAGCTTCTTTACTCCAAAGGAGACCTTCTTCAGTCTACAGAAAAGGAGTCCTCTGCCATCATGACAATGCTCGCCCCCATACAGCGCTCCTGACAGAAGCCCTCCTAGGAGATTTGGTTGGAAGTTTTGCTCCTTCCGGCAGGTGCTCCTGACGTAGCCCCACGGATTATCACTAGCTTTTATTACAAGAATTACAAAAACCATTTAGATGGCCTTAGATTAATATCACCGGAAGAGATTGAAATTGGATTAGATTCATATTTCACATCAAAGCCTAAAGATTTTGCAAGTATATATTATATTTTCGTCAGAATATTCTTAAACTTAGTTATGATGTTTTTTATGTGTATTCCGTTTCTGCCTACAATTACGGTAGCGTGCTTGGCCCACTTCTGTTCCTAATTAACGTCAGTGATCTAGATATTAACATCCGCTGCAAAATCAGTCAAATTGCACATGACACTATACTATGCCATCCTATCAGTAACAGATTCGAGCTCCAACAAGACCCCAACCGCCTTATGCCAAGTTATGGTATGGTCCGCAATTTGGCAGATGTGCTTCAATATCGAGACATGTCAAGTCATGCACGTTAGCCGGAGACTAAGAACCCATCAGCCCCATTGCAAATGAACGGGGCAAGCTGGCAGCAATCATCCAACAACTTGACTTGGGAATGACCATCACAAACGACATACAACACAGTCAGCAACTTGTATGGCCACATTTAGAATACGCTGTTCGCTTCTGTCGCCACACAAGTGTAAAGATATCGATAAAATAGAAAAAAATCCAACGCAGAGCGACAAAATTGATACCACAGCTGTGAAACAAGCTAAATATTTTTGTTGGCTACAGGAAGTGGGACTCATCTCTGTCAAGCAAAGACGACTCAGGGGGCAACTAATAGAATTAAACTTTCAAATGCTTGAATGGCTTTTACGATGTGACAACAACGGGACTTTTTGACAGAGATGGTAATGTTTGCCTGCAAAATAACCACCAGAAACTCAAGTACAAAGATCGAAGAACTACTTCCCGTGCTTCATAGTGAACAAAGAACTACTTCCCGGACTTTATAGTGAACATGTGGAATAGACTCCCCCCTCCTCTTCGCGATGTTGTCAGTGCTGAGTCGGTCAATACGTTTCAACATCATCTTGACAAATATTGAGAGCAACAGCCTCCACGGTTACGAACTCCTCAAGGAGTCCCAAATTCGAAAATGTCAAAGATTCTAAGCCACTACATGTAAAGCACTTTCTTTCATGCCCCAACTTACTTAAGATCCCCGAGATCCGCGAATCTGCAGCATTTGATTGTTCTTGCACGATCAACTTTTGACTGAGTTTACTCTCTTTTACTTCTATTCTTCTCCAGTTATCTCTATGATTTTGACGTAATGGCAATAGCTCATAGAGAGTCAGAGAGTAAATCTCGAATGCTCTATGTAAATTATCTAGTAAGTCCGTCCATTGTCCACTGACGATACACGAATACTAGCTGCGGTGCAATCTGTGGAAGACGTGCTGTCTGTGCAGCGAGTTTTGGAAAGTAACTGCCAATGGTCGCTAAAAAATAAACAAAATAATATGACCTCTATTGAAGCAAAATTTGAACTGCTGCGATACGGAAAAATTAAACACTTTGAATCCACGCAATATACCACCAGCGATGGGCATGAAATTGAGAGAAAGACAGTTTTAGGAGACCTCAGAGTGAGAATGCAAGACGATGCTACGTTCGAAGAACGTATTGCTAGAGTTATCGCTGTGGGAAAAGATGGAGTGGATGGATTTTGCAAAATTTCTCGTCACTATGGAAGCAATTAATTCTTCCGAGAATAGAATACTGTTCCCCACTTTGGATGCCGAGTACAAGAAAAAAGCTTGAACAACTTGAAGGTATCCAAAGATCGTTCACGGCCAAAATTCGGGGCATGCAGGAGTACGATTACCATAAACGATTCAGCTGCCTCCGCTTGTATTCAATACAGCGCAGATTCGAACGATTTACAATCATATATGTTTGGAAAATTCTTGAACGTATCACTGTGAATGTGAATGAGCGGATTGTCGCCAGACACTTGAAAACAACTGGAAGGACTTGTGATATTCGCATCCCAAACAGAGATGGTGAAAAGCCGTGGCCACAAAAATATTCTAATAGCTTCGCTGTACGGAGAGCAAGATTGTTTAACAAAATGCTTCGGCATATTCGAAACGCGACTGATATCAAAATTGTAGAGTACAAAAATTTGTTGGATTCTCATTTAAGAAGAATAGCAGATAGACCAGCGGCCAGCGGTTACGTGCACTGTGGAGATAATTCGCTGCTGGTTCTCTCTTTGGTCGCTAACTGCGGCACCACAGAAGACACCCAGCACAGTCACTCCACACACGTCAGGTTACGTCAAGAACGTCACCTGGACTTCTTCCCAAGACCCTCAAGGTACTCAAGGTAGGTACTATCTAATCTAATATATGTATTTTTTGTCCGTTAGCGCTTTTATTCTTTAAAAGAACATCACTGCTCACAGGTACAGAACTACAGAAATGGTCACGCATGTGACCACTGAACATACTGGGCTGATACTCGTATGATGTCATCGTGAGTCTGACTTTGATGGGCTTATCCACTTACCCAAAAAATGTGCGGTACTCACTTTTGAGGCTCTTCTAAACCGTTCTTCGTACGAAATGGGAGGAATATGGCACAATGTGGAGTAAAATCACTGCCTTCCAGGCGAAAATAATTACCGGTGTGGAAAATTCCATAGTTAGCAAATCATCGTATGAAGTGCGTTATAATAGCAAATTTTAGACTCTAGAGAAGGCTCATAACTGTATTAAGAGTATCATAAATACTTATTGGTTGGGGTTTCTTTTGACTCTTAAAATCCCGTGGATTTCAGCCTGCCAAGCCTAACAGCAAATCTGACTCTGGTCAACATTTCAAGACGTAGAAATGGGCCTAAAAATGGGAGAATGAGACAAATATATATGAAGAATATTTATAAGGATCACGAGTCAAATGAATTTTTTTATGACAAAGGAGCTCGAACACAATTATTGCTGATCGATTATGCGTTGGCTACAATAACTGTTAATATTTTCAGTCATATGCCTAACAGCCTGGAAGGGATGCGGTCTGGGAGTACAATAGTCTGCAGTTCTGGCTCGAGAGCGACAATCGAGGAGTCGTTTGAAAAAGAAGCTACAAGAACTACGTTCTAGTTTCAAGATAAATATCGATAAAGAAGAGCAAAGGACAGCCGACTAGTTGCACTAGCATACATTGGCAGACGCACAGCAGATCAAAGAACTTCTAAACTTTACTTCTCAAATTTGACCATGTTAATTGTCATCAGTTTGTGTATATCAGACCATGCTTGATAATATCCAAATTTTACTCCACAGAAGCTAGTTGTTTCTACGGAGC
>LQNS02277718.1:9592513-9616449 GCA_001587735.2 Parhyale hawaiensis | reverse complement strand
CAGCAGATCAAAGAACTTCTAAACTTTACTTCTCAAATTTGACCATGTTAATTGTCATCAGTTTGTGTATATCAGACCATGCTTGATAATATCCAAATTTTACTCCACAGAAGCTAGTTGTTTCTACGGAGCTAACCGCACTAACTTCCCAATGATTCTGAAAACTGCTGAGTCCGTGTTATGCACAAGTTTATCTAAACTTAACATGAATCACCTTACGTTACAGTTATGTCATATGAGTTCGAGCTGAAAAATTGTATTCGAACGTTAGGGGACAGAGTTCTAATGTCGTTAGATTCTCTGGATCTTTTGCCTCACGGGGATAACCACATCACTGTATAGAATATTATACCGTCCTCTAATTTATAATATGATTGCTTCTTCAGCTATTCTGTAAGTCCTTATTCGTAGCATTAATATGTGACAGTCATTTATTGCTTAATATTTCTAATATTGTAAAACCAAGGAAGCGACAGAATTGCTGTGGAGATTGGAGTTCATCATTTGACATATATGTACTTGTATTTGGTATTCTGATATGTAAACCTAGGATAAGAGTGAACCACACTTACCAATGCATTTTTTTTTTATTATGATGCTATTGAATTTAAAACAAAGTCCTTAATGTTTTTCTAATTAAATATTTTTGAAAGATTTAATAAAATTAGTGATTAACTAATCAATAATATATTCTCCATTGCTGTTTGCAATTTTTTCCCAACGTTCAAAAAGATTTTCAATCCTTCCTTGGTAAGAACGACTCTGTTTTGACTCGAAAAGCTCATCCAACCTGGCCTTCAATTCTGCATCAGTGTTAAACATAACTCTGTTCATAGCAATTGAAAGAGATTGAATGATGTGAAATCAGCTGGTGCCAAATCGGGAGACTAGGGCGGGTGAGGCAGGACTTACCAGCCATGAGTTTGAATGGCTAACTTGGGCGTATTGGCGATATGAGGGAAAGCATTGTTGTGCAGCAAAAGAGCTCCATGCTGCCGATTAAGCCTCTTCCCTTGAATAACCGTGTTTACTCATTCCATCAGTTGAACATAGAGTTCCGCATTGACCGTTTGATTTCGTTCAAACGATTCGTCATGAATAATCACCCCCAGTCCACCATACACACAACATGGTTTCACGCAGATGAAGATCTTGTACGCGCGGTGTTGCTTAATTGTATGTCGGGCTAAGCCATTCCTTGCGCTGCTTCTGTTTGATGTACAGGCACCAATTTTCGTCTCCAATAATGTTTCTGCAATGAAATCGTTGCTTGTGTCCATGAGTCAAGCGGTGACGAACAAGCAAACCAGCGGAGACTGTGGCTCGTTGATTTTTGTTGGGGTCACTTAAGGCATGCGGAACCCATGATCAATACTCATGAACCATTGCTATCGAATGAAGATGCTTACATATGTACAGCAGTGTGGGAGTCTTCTATTTTCTCTGCCAGTTTCCTTGTCGTCTGACGAGGATTTTCCTTGCAAAAAAATGGTTTAATCGTTTCTCACCGATCAGAACTCGACGACCAGGACAAACTGAGTCTTTCAAGTCAAAATTTCCATTTTTGAACTTGGTATACCAAAAACGAGCGGTCCTTTCAGCTATGGCGCCCTCTCCATCCACAGCGCAAATATCGTGAGCAGTTTCTGTGGCCTTAGAACCTTTGTAGAAAACAGAAAGGAGCTGTGGACAGCGCTCATTTTGCTCCCCTTAACATTCCATTTTGGAGGGCTGAAAATAAACAGAAATTAAATAAAAATTCTTCAAAGAAACAAAAAAAAGACTGCAAATGTTCTAAAAATATAATTTTTGAACAAAAAATAGATTCCTTTATTGAAAAATACAATACCTACCAAAATATAGAAAAAAAAACGCCAAGAACCTAGCTTCCAACCTAATATATGCTGTGTACATATTAAATGGTGCAGAGACGGACTGTATCGTTTCTGTAAAACTATTGATACTCTGAGGCAGCTGTGACACGCTTTCCTGCAAAATATTACTGTTTGCTGAGGGTAATGCTGGATATTCCGCATATATTCACATCCACAGAACAGAGATCAGCCGTAACGAGTAAGAGGAAATGAAAATTATCAGAACAGCTCCCATGTCCGAGTGCACCAACTTGTGATAGCACGAATACTAGGAAATTGACTCGTAACTACGTCTTTAGTAGCTACGTAGGTATCTCATTATGTACGTTCCATTGCAATATGAATATTTTTACGGGAATTGTCTCTCGTTTGGAGACATTAGGCTTTAATTAGGGCGGTATATATTTATCCCGCGTACATCTACTCGACACGTACTAGGAACTCCATTCTAGTTCAGAATTTACCCGATATAATATTGATAAGTAAAATATGAAGCTCTACGAGTCATGTATATATTCGAGAGTGCGACAAAATCATCATCATTAGTGGAAGGTAAAAGTGCTGCAGAAAATACCATCAAACGTCGGCCTCCAATTAGCGGTTGGTACACAGCAATGTAATGTAGCGGTGCTCGCTCATTAACGCTCGAATATTATTCACTGTTTTATGGGACACTGTCCCAAGCTTGGCCATGGTGCCAAAGGAAAGGTCATACAGGCGACGGGAAATGTCATTTATAGTCGGGCAGTTCTGGCCCTGCAGCTTGCAATTAATGGTTTTCATTTGACATGCCTGACAAAGCACAGCTTACCACGTGTTGAAATAACAATCAATAAAGAATGTAGAAGTAAAGGAAAAAGGGGTAGTTGCAGTTGTGGATTGACTGATGCTCATCAGATGCAAACTAGTAGCTTCTAAATTTTACCCCGTTTTACCCCATAAATTTGATTCTTTTTTCCCTGACTTGTATTTTTGTAGGTAATACCATGCGTGATGGTATTGAAATAAGTCTGTGTAAAGTTATCATTATATTTTCGCATCAGAGTCTCCCAAAAAGTTGTAGAGTCCATGACGTATGCAGATGTTCATATATACTAAACATGAGTCAACTAACAGTGTAATAGTGACACTTGAAGTCATGGCCGAGCGATACATTCTAACCCTCACTAAGAAAAGTGTTATTCCAAAATCAGCAAGAAGACAACGCCAACGATTCTTTTTAAGCAACGTACAGCATGGCACTGCATCGCAAACTGCAACTCCGCAAAGCTGCACAGACTCACGGCCCAGACATGCACAACGTGGAGATGATTGCCTCAATTTGCGGCCGAAAGCCTTGCAGGGGGGAAACTTGCGCCTGATTTCCCCCGACAGACAAACGATGTGAATATTCTTGGGGTTACACTTGCAACTGAGTTGTGGCAGGCACTGCTGTTCGGACGGGGCAGTATTTTTGGATCCGCTTTGCCTTCTGAGAACAGTCCATATAATTTTCCAGCATTTGAGAAGCCTTTGTCTTTAAAATCTTTACAAGTTGTGGTTCACTTATTTCATGTATATAAATGGAACTCATTTCCAAGCAGGCGATGATATTAGATCAGACAAAACAGTTCTCATAGCTCAGCTAAAATAGAAGTGCTTTCGTATGAATGTTACGTTTTCGAAGCTAACTTCAATGAAGAAATCACATCAGCTTTCTTCTAATTTTTTTTTTAGTCCGCTATAGCGGAAGCGTTGCAGTATTGGGAACAGTATGTGTATTTGTCTGCCTTTCTGCACTGGTCTGTGTGAGTGACGGTGCATCCATCAGTTCGTCCTAACAGACTCTGTTGTATGAACTATTTTCAAAAATTAAAGTAAAATCGTAGAGTCTTGGTGTCTGGCTCAACAGTATGTGGGATCAGCCTGCCCTGCCAGTTACCTAAAACACTGCATCGTTTAAACTGAATACGCTTCTAGTGTGCCTTCTTTGTAAAGCTTAAATGCCTCCCAGGAATTTATGTCCTGATGTCTTTGGAATAAAAGAAGATCCATAACTTGCGTGGGAATCGAAATGCTCCTAAATTTCAGTTTTCTTTGTCTTAAAAAAGTCAACTTTAGTGAGATCTATAAACGCTTCAACGACAGGCTGTGCCAGTGCCAAATATATGTTACTAGTACACATTATAGCTAGGGCATTTAGTACCAGTAGACAGTTAATTTCGACGGACCCGTCACCTCCCCCCCCCCAATCATGTCAACAACATATACCTAGAATATTTTCGCCTCACTTTGAAATCCTGCGCCCCCGGGACGGCGGGAACAGATGGCCCTCCCAGTCGCACCCCATCCTACCTCCAGCCCCGCTATTGTTTTCATATTGATTTCAGTTTGATACGAATAGCCTACGAACAGTTAATTTCGACAACTACTGGTGGATATTTTCGGGTTAGTTCTTTAATTATTGGGTTAAGTTAGCCATTCCGTAGGTATAACACTACTAGGTACGTATTAAATACTAGTGGCCCCGTGCGTGAAAAAAATTCACGTAGTAATCGATATGTTTGCTCTCTTCTCTGACGTCCCGTTTCCACATTTTCCCTCTCACCATTATTTGCCGCTCTTATTCCCTTCTGTAATCTCTCTACTTCAAGTCTTTCTTGTCGCTATGTCGTAGAGGTGTTTTATTTCTCTCCATTGGTAGCACGTCTTCGTTCTTGAGACTGTAGTAGTCTAGTTCTTTTTTTACGTTCCCTATCCTCTTTCTTCATCAAACACGCGTCTTCCAAAGTAAAATCTTTAGTGAAACACTGCAATAAATTTTAATACAACTCTAGTCTGCTTATTTATGCAATGTGAGTGCACCTTATCCATAATGCTGTCTTCTATACTTAAATATCTGCATCATTGAAGTGCTGAAACTTTGGCCTCTGAAGTGAAATCTGCTTTCTCAGAGAAAGGCAGTAAGCTAGAAGATATAATTATCTACTCCCCGTGAAATAACCGTCTAGTACCTGTCGTGAGTGCTCCGTTGATCATCTTCCAAATTTATATGTTGTAACCCAAGAGAAAAAAGTTATAGAATCGGACTCCAAAAGCTGCATATACGGTATATTCTTCAGAATTCAAGTAATGTTTCAAGCAAGAAGTGCATTCAGATAAAGGGAAAAACGATCCAATCTTCGCCATCTTCTGCAACCTGGTCATCGATCTCTATGAAAACGTAACTTAATTACAAAATCTGCAACCTGGCCTATTTTTCGCCTATCCATTTCTTTAAGAGCGTAGACGAAATAAATAAATGCACGAAGCGTTTTATTAAATTAGGATGATAAACCATGTAGTAAAGGGTTTAACTGCGGCCATCCTCATGCTTCAGTTTCATATTTTACTGCCAGAAATAACAACTGTTCAAGTCCTGTTACGTAGTTGATGCTTCCTGTAGAAAAGTTACCATTGGTTCCACTTAAGCATGTCGTCATGCGGTAAATTATGCTGGGACCACTCTATGCATTCACACGCACAACTTGATGCGAGGATGCGATACTCGGACGTCATTGAAGTCACGATATCTATACTACCGAGTTTAAATTTGTATCGAAATGGCCCTCGAGCTGCTAAGTCCTAGCAACCATTTGTTCGTAGAAATGCTTATATGCGGCCCCGGCATAATAGATCACTAAGATTTTCATCGTATGCTAAACTTCAATTTTCATTTCGTATACCAAGTGTAAATTGCATTTTAAAAGCATCTTCTTGTTTAATGTACTGTTCAAACTGTAATTTTAATTTCGCATCATATGTAAGTTTACAACTCCGTTTAAAATGTTACCGCCATTGCCAAGTTACCGAGTGTGTCAATCATTAGCAGTTGTTTCTTATCTAAAATTTACAGAAACTGTTAAATGTTCACAGTGTGTCAACCTTGCCTCCATGTTCTTATTTTTGTTCTTTGCCCGGTGCAAAACAAAGATGGCGAGTTTTAGGCCACGGATGTCTATTACACTCGGTCTATAGAAAAAAGTGCGGCGAATATAAAAATCCCGTCTGGTTTTTTTTTTTTGTACTGAGTGTGATTACAAAATAGATTTTTTTCTGCCGTTTGTTAAACAGAACTGGACTGGTGTTATTCGATGATTGTCCTTGCTAATATATTATTAGTGATTGCCAAAAGTGCTTAAAGCTTTGGAAAATTAATCAAAATCTTGTGCGCAGTGAGTGTTGATCTAAAGTATTTTTCGTTGACTAGCTGAGGTATGGAACAGATGTTACAACTTCACATGTTTAGAATCATTTGCTTCGTCTTCTGTACGCATCAGTCGTCTCCGTATGGCGGATTCTCTCTATTGCCTTTTGGCACTGTCACCGCCCGTCACTTATGCGAAAATATTATGGCTTCCTTGCTAACAACAGAAAAGCGCGTAGCTTTTCCTTGAGTTTCAATTCACTTCAAATTCTAAAAGCCGTCCACAACTCCCGCAGGGACACTTGCTACAAGCGAACTGATATAACAACTAACATTTTCACAAATCTTTCAGCAGACACAACTGTGTTTCTGCACGGAAGCGATGGAGCTTTCGAGCATTCTGTGCCGCGCGTGGGCAGTAAGCCGGTCGCGTAAAGCCGACTGAAGCAAGCCTACTTTGAGCGCTATAGATCTCGTATTTAAGCTGAGCTCACTAGTGCCGTGGATGCACCGTTGGTGCCTAAAGCAAAAGTCACGAGTATACACTCCACTATTTCGTATTACTCGTAGAAGTGATTTAATGAGTTGGGCATTTGCGACCACCTGCAGCCCATGCACATGATTTAAAAAGCCGGGGGTTTATGACCCCAGCTTTTTCAGTGATGTCACTGGGTCGCACGTGGCCGCAAGTGCCCACATCAGGTTGTTGATCAGATTGCTTTTGATTTCTTTCTGCATTCTTCAGCATACTGCGGACAGTACGATTCCGGCTCCCTGCCAAGTAAATCGTTTTTTATCACCGGCGTGAATACCGTCGTCAGGGCCTCGTCCGAAATATCATCAAGGCAAGGTGTAAGGCAGGAGGTATGCAAGGCATAGCCATTAAAGCTCTACTGCACGGCACGAAATCCAGCACGTTATCGGAAAGCCTATCGATACATAGAGATAATATCTTTCCTGCCCGAGTAATCCGAGGTTGTGGATACACACTCTGCAAATAACTGTAGAAGAGTGCCAATTTGTAGTCGTAATTTAGTTTCTTAATTTTCCTAGCGATCTTGTAAAGCTTCTGAACTTGCTAATACCTATCGCGAAAATATTCCCATCCAGTTCAATGTGTCTATCAACATGCATGTACGTATGCGCTGCGGATTATATTGAACGAATATTCCAAGGCAGTGCGTAATGACAGGCAGCAGGGGATCCGAATAATCATGCACCTCCTCTTACAGCAAAAACGCCCGGTCTCAGAGCAACGACGCGATATCTTTCTGGGAGATCCATTAGCACTAATGCATTGAGGCTCAACAGAAAGCCTCACTCTGCTCCTGTAGCTCTGCAGTTCCAGGGTCCGCCAGTAAATGCTTTTCTAAAGAGGTCACTGGTGAGCCTCACACCTGCTCTACAGCTCGGCCGCGCCGTCCCGCCTGCTCCATTTGCGCCGATGTATATGCCACCGCAGCAGCAACATCTACTTCCTCCTTTTGGTTTGTTCTTGTAAGCGGGGAAATTTCGGTAGATACGATGCCAAAACGAACAGCATTTAACACAGGTGCAAATTATATTCGAAAGATAGTGCAGCAGAGAGAGTATGCAAGTCAACTCATTGACGCTCCATATGATTACTTTTCCTACGGTTTCTCCCCCAGGAGCTGATGCTTGCATATGCTTAGGAACGCGATATGCGCCGCATGCACCACTGGCTCTCTCATTCCTCTCCAGCCGCAGCAGTCTGGCGTTAAGACCCCGGAAATGCTGAGCTGAATGAGCGAGTCGAAAGACTTAGCGCAGTAGATATTACTCCATGTATTCTCTCACTGGCTCTCCGCTATATGATTTAAAGGGATAAGATGATTAATTTCTGAAAAAGAAGAACATAGAAACAGCGGATATGAGAAAAAATTAAGATTAGATAAAATGATAGATATTGCATTCAAAATATATTCGCAGTATATAAAGGTATACTTCAATTAACGGTCATGAAAATGCGGAGTCGAACGTATTATCGAAGTCACACGTTACAGTCGCACGCACAGCTTACGCGCGGATGTTCAGCTCGCACGTTGTTTACCTTCCCTGCGATGTGCGTATTGAGCATCCGCTCATAATTAGTAAAGCATGCGACTGCATAGTGTGGCCTCGGCATAGCTCGTCTTTGATAGACGAACTATTTAGAGCGAAATTCTCCAGGAATTCTTGAGCAAATAAATTAATTGCCGCTCGTTGCAGGCTGGAATAGCTATTTGCAAATTTATGAAAGATGCGAGTAAATTCTGTTCACTTTGAATTTGTGCTGCTGGCGATGTCGACATGACGTCACGAGCCCTTGCTAAAAAAGAAGCTCGACACTATTCTAAAAAACGGCCTGGGGTATTTATTATACAATTAGCAATTAATGCAGAAATTAAAAAAATTGTCCTAGTACCACTCTTTCAACTAGCACACTGCTACAGTACGTACGTTATGCGCGGTAGCAGCCTGCATATGAAATTTACGCGCATACAGTACTTATAGCGGCACTGCAATATTGTCAACTGACAAAATTGTGCACAGCAAAAAAATATCACTGAAGACTCAAAACGTTCGCCGTACGAGAAGCTACACGCAGACAAGAAGTTCATTTCCGGTGTTGTAGAGGAACCAATGAAAGTTAGTTCAGTAAAATAGTATAGCAGTATGCTTGTCTGTTTCTGTCATTAAATGTGTATTACAATGTAAAAAGTTACAGTAAACTTCACTCAAGAAACAATTAAACATACACTGAAATATGTATATATCTCTCCCAGTTAACGTCTGTAGCTAAGCTATACAAAAATACCCAGAGCGTGATCATAAAGAATAAATAAAATCATTCAACATTTTATATCCTTCTTTAGTACAGGCATGCTGCGTACAGCCCTTGGTATACTGCGTACATTTTTACATGTCAGTAATATTTTCTACACATTTACAGAGTTTGCCTCTCTCTCGCAACGTTATTTCTCCACAAGTACTATGAAGTATCACGCTGCATCGAAGCAATACTTTCCCGTTTTCGCTGCTGCCGAACATGCCATAGCGTGTGCCTAGAAGACAAGTTCCCAACTTTTCCGGGGAATTAAATAGATTGATCTTTGTGCTCGTGCTGCTGCTGCTGCTGCTGCTGCTGCTCGACTGCCAAAACGGATTGGAAATTGGCTGTCTTTCTGCTCTGTCTCTCTTCCGTGACTAAAAAGTTATTTCCCTGAACTATAACTTATTATTATAGCCAGCACACATATATTTTCAAGAAGGTAGATGCGGTAGATAGAACGAAACTTTTTTTTTTTACAAATTCAACGCAGGTAAATAGGTTATATTGAAGTGATTACATATATACATCATGTGCCGTACTTCTCTGTTCAGGATTCAAATGTATTTCCTATGCTATGTATACTTCCATTACCATATTACAGTAGTAAGCTTCTGAGTCCAGTCGTTCGTTAAACACTGATCATCGAAAACAGGTCATTAATTAACCTCGCACCGCCCACGACCTTGTATTCACCAGCTTGTAGTCAACTGAAAGATCCTCATGGAAATCCGTACACGTCTCAGGTTCAAACGAAGTTTGTTAGCCGGAGAGTGCCTCTCAATCTGACGCAGCGCCGTCGAGAAGTCGATCTGTTGAGAGCTGCGAGAGATAGTTAACGATGGCCCAACTTCTTGAGAAAGGATCAGACAAAGGCAACTTCCAACTGAAGGTAGAGCAGTGGCAGTTTGACATAGAACATGGCGAACCGTAACTGGAGCCAGATCTACGCAGTAGTCGCTATCTGCCAAGCAGCAGTCTCCTTACTGCATGGTCGCTGCCTGTAGAACAACAGGGAGTTTGAATATAAGAGTGCATTCCTAATGTGTGCGCTTTAGACAGTAATAGTAACGATTCCAAAACGAAGCTTCTCTGTAATAGTAAAGGCAAGATCTCTCTGAACAGGATCTCTTCTATCATCTCAATAAATAACCGGTCCCGGTATAGTATGTATTAGAATAAGTTAGGTTTGTTAATTGGTTACGCTTCGCGAGGATAGGTTTGGTACAGCTAGAATATGTCTATTTTGACATACAGACACATGTGCACCTATTGTACTTGAATCTCAGGTAGGCCCCAGCATACGAAGTTCGGTGCAGACATATTGCCACAGCCAAGGTGTGATTGACTGGCTCTTCAAAGTCGCCAAGTTGAGTTAGCCGAAGCTCACAAGGCTACACTTGTCCGAAACTTCAAAAGAGAGCGTTGGCTTCGCCACTTTCAGTCGTGTTCCAGATGGTAAAAGCAGCGGAAATACGCTTCAAAGGGGGCCGGAAACTCCAAGTGACGGCGCAAGATTGAGTTTTCGAGTCTCGAGGGCAATCGCTCAAGGGCTTGCGCTATAAACTCGGTTCAACGGGTCGGAGCTATAGGCACACTTATTTGAAGTCCGGACAAGTCAGACTTATTGGGTTGAGTTTCGCTTACCAATCGATGATGCCTCTACTTTCTCTATGTTACGTGTGTGTATCGAAATGACGTCAAGTAGATTTCTCCAGATAAGAGTCGAAAATGTGTGTTTTGAGTGTCAACTATCTTGTTTATATAAGCAATGTCATATACTAACCACACTATACCGGACGGCCTACTCAAAAATACATGTATGCGATACACGACTGATACATGAAACTTCTACTCGATGTTTTACAAACAACACAGGGACCTCAAACAACAAATAAACTAATCATAGTGATGCAGGAAATTGTTATTTCCAAGAAACACAAGTTCATAGCTGGTGGGTGGTAATCACTGAATTCTAGGTCATTAAAAATTACCTGGTCGTAAAATTAGTTTTAGAATTTACCGGTGTCTAGATCTCCTGCCCGCGCACTTCCTGCCAGCAGATGAACTTGTTGCGTTGCCATGAACAAATTATTTTATTTATGTATTGTTTGCGGTAGCTCGGACAAGAGCCTACTTGAGAGAAGTGAGCCGTCGCGGGCCGTGTGTAATCTATAGGGTAACGCTATAATTTGCAATTGCTATGTCACCTAATGTCGATCCTATTGTACTGCGCAAATACACTGTGAAATAAATTTTATTGTCTTACCAGTTAAAAAAAATCACTTCTGTGAGTCAAACTACAAATGATGTCAGACTACTGTAATGAGCCCAGATGTCGAGTCTCCGTTAAGGCCTTTGACCAAACAGCAAGCCTTGTTTACGGGGTCAGTGTCTCCAAAACTGATCGGTTGCAGCCTCCTTCCAGCCCCAACCCTCCTTGGGAGCTAGAAAGATATGAGGAGGCAGTGACGCAAATGGGGCAATGGAAAGGAGCGACGGGGTGGCAGGAAAAGCATTTAATACAAAATAAAGCAAAAAAAGTATGCACCTGGTTCTCGTTACGTGAAAGTTTGTTTCGTGCGAATTCGTTTTTATTCGACCGGACGATTGTGACCACGAACTCTCATTATGCGAGAAACTTGGCTGTTATGCGATTTGCGAGTTGTAAGCGGGAGGAATATAATGCCACGATACAGCATCTTGTGTTTTTTTCGTTTTTGCATGACTTTTTATTATAGTCGGTTATAATATACCATCAGTGTTATATTTTAGTTGTGCACTAGTGCAGTGTTATTATTATTATGAAAAATGCCACATTTTCCAAAGCGGAATAAAAATGGGTCATGGAACGTAACTCCCCTCGTATAAACAAAAACCATGCACCTGGTAATACTTTACTCATCTGGATGCAGTGTCCAACATAATATTAGGAACGCAGCACCCTTAAGTATTCATTCTTAACGAAAACATAAGAAGAAATTTACAGTTGCCTGCACTAGTAGAGAGAATTAAGTGTTCACCCGTTATGAAAGACATGTGTAAAACAACATTATTTTGCTCGGACGTGTTATTTTAACATTATTTATTTAAAAAAATTATTTTGTATTTGGTAAAAATATGAAATATTTAGAATGAGAATAGTCGTATTTGAATAAGAACAACAGCTTGCGTTACTAATTAAACTTAATAAACTTTACATACGCGGTAGTAGCAGCCTAGAGTGCTAAGCTCATGGCACTGAACGTTACAGGTTCAGATGCCAACCCAGGCCGGCGAGCTCTAGCGACGCTCGATACGCTGACTCTGCATTTAATATCTGCACAGCTGCCATGGAAGTACTTACCTTCCCCAGAAGTGGGAAGAAGGGTTCGCGAGCCGTTACAATAGAGCCTTCTGTCGATGGCGCCATAGCACATGACGATCCGTGGTCGACTACAGCCGTACACTCCTCTCAGGCCAGTTGACTTATATCTGTAGCACGAACCAGTGCGAGTGGGTTTCCCAGCAAAGTATGGGGTTAAGTTGATTTTATTTCTATCTATGATATACCGAATGTAGATACATTCGATATATGCGAGCTTTTTCGGGACCGTAACCTTCTCATATAACGAGAATCGGTCGTTTGTTTGTTGGTTTGTTTGGTTTCGTTTGTGTTCCTCAGTAGGCAGCTCAGCACGGGAACCCCAGATAGAAGCCAAGTGGGGAGGGAAGCGGCAGCCATGGAGCTTTAAACTATAAGCTCCTTGATGTCAGCCCAAATATATTCATTGTATGCAATTGGAATTCACTCGTTATGCCAAATAATGAAATGTAGTTCGAGCTGCCGATCCCATCAGCACGTTTTCAACCGCCAGTGACAACCCAATAATGCGGTGAGTTCAATACGACTTCTTGTGCGTTTGTCGGCATGCATAGATACCATAGACGTGGCCTGTTACCCGGTAATATATTCGCATTGCTCTCATCAATAGAGCGGAGAAACAGAAGAAAGGAAAGTGAAAAAAATCATTTGTTGTATCTCATCTTGATGCTGAGTTCATCATAAGAAAGGGTACAGTGCCTTGAGGTTTAACTTATCTTTAAATTTGAACCTGGGGAGAAAATTAACAGTTGTTATATAGGTTTACAGCTATGAAAAAGGTTCACACGTAATTTGCTCCGCCCATGAGGTTATATTTTCGTCGTGTCTGTCACCAAGATAGCTCAAAAAGTTATGAACCGATTTGGACGAAATTTAAAGGGATTGTTAGGTATGTTAGGAGGAACAGATGATTAACTATTGGTGAAGATCCGTCCATCCGTTTAGATTAGATTAGATAGGCGGCAGTAGACGAACCAAGAGGCCCATTCCCAAAGAGACACGGGAACTTACGCCTCGGCCCTCTATGAACTATTGCCATTATGTTAGTAGGATGTAGAGGACTGGGGAAACGAGAGGAGAAAAAATTGAAGACGAAAAAAAAAGAAAGAAAAAAGAAGGGGGAGAAGAATCTCAGCCAAAGAGATGATCATGAATGCACGCAAGCATGATCGATAGCCGCTGATATGCGGAGCTTAATGATATAGAAGGAGCGGAAGTGGAAAGAAGTCGGCTTAAGATGGCCTGGGAAGCTGTGGCCATTAAGTGCTTGCGACTCGTGGAGGAGGAGTTCTTAGCTGTGGAAGATGTCTCTCCCAATGTATGTCAAGACGATTTTTAAACGAGTTAACCGGTTCTGCACCAACAACGTCAGAAGGGAGTCTATTCCGAATGCTGACTATGAAATAGGATAAGAACTGCTGAATTAAGGTTGTTCTGCGAGCTTTATGCTTGAGATTTTGACCGTTGTTTCGCAAGCGATCATTAAGTTCTCTTTCAAAGAGTCCCGTTCTAGGTACGTCGTTGAAGCCAATCAAGTACTTGATTGTTTCTATTAGTTGCCCTCTGAGTCGTTTTTGCTCGAGAGAGATCAGACCCAGTTCTTTGGGGCGACGTTTATATGACTTTTTTCTCAGCTGAGGTATCAATTTCATTGCTCTGCGTTGGACTCTTTCCATGTTATCGATATCTATTCAGAGATGTGGTTTGTTTGTTTGTCTGTTCCATTTTTCTCAATGTCATAACTTAAAATTTATGAACGGATTTTTATGAAATTCACTTGAGTTGTTCGGTAAATAACAAAGAGTAAATAACCAAGTTTTGGTAATGATCCGTTTGTTCTTTTGTCACTGTTTTTAATTTTATGCTTGTTAGCACAATAACTAAAAAAATAATGAATGGATCTTTATGAAATTGATAGGGTTTGTTAGAAATGTTAAAAGACATAAATGATTACATTTTGGTGTAGATCGGTTTGTTCGTTTGTATGTTTGACTCATGTATGGCAAAAGTTTGTTAGCAGTATAACTCAAAAAGTTATGAACGGATCTTCAAGAAAATTGCACAAGTTGTTATTACTATCAAAAGACACAAATGATTAGATTTTCGAGTTTATACAAAGAAAATTATGGTTTCAGAGCAATTTGAATTTTTTGCTACCGTTGCCTCGCTTGGCGGAGGTATGGGCTCTCAGAGTGCTCTAGTTAAATATATGCTCACAGCTATAAGATTTCCCTCAAAAAGAAATGCCTGTTTTAGAAGGTGCAAATTTACTTAAATAGAATTTCAACGGTTAAAAAAATACGAACTGCATCATTGTGCGTGAAAAGTACAATAATAATAACTACATGCAACAAACTAGAGCACTCTGAGAGCGTATACCTCCGCCAAATAAGGTAACGGTAACAAAAATTCAAATTGGCTCTGAAGCCATTTCTTTTGTATCAACTCCAAAATCTAATCGTTTGTGCCTTTTAATAGCATTAACAGTTTTTGTGATTTTTTGAAGATCCATACGTAACTACTTGAGTTATGCTGCTAACGAACATTATGACAGACATAAGTCAAACATACAAACGAACCAACCGATCTGCACCCAAATTTAGTCATTTTTATCTTTTAACCTTACTAACAACGCCTGCAGTTTCATAAAGATCCATTCAAAACATTTTGAATTATTGCGTTACAAACATTATGACAAACACAACTCAAACATAGAAACGAATCAACCAATCTGCACAAAAATCTAGAAAGTTTTGCCTTTTCACGTTATAAACAGTTCCTGTAAATGTTATAAAGATCCATTCAAAATTTTTTGAGTTATTGCATAACAAATATGATGACAAAAACAACTCAATCATAAAAACGAATCAAACGATTTGCACCAAAAATTAACCATTTTTGCCTTTTAACATAACCAAAAGCTCCTGTAAATTTCATAAAGATCCATTCAAAACTTTTTGAGTTATTGCGCTAACAAGCATAAAATCAAACACAGTAACTAACATACGAACAAATAACAGATCATCGCAAAAACTTGGGCACTTTCTCTTTGTGATATATCTAACAACTCATGTAATTTTCATAAAAACCGACCATAACTTTTTGAGTTATGGCAATGAGAAAATGAGGCAGACAAACAAACAAACGGATGGACGGATCTTTACCAAAAGTTAATCATCTGTTCCTCCTAACATAACTAACAATCATAGTAAATTTAGTAAAAATCCGTCCATAATTTTTTGAGTTATCTTGATGACAGACAGAGCGATAGACAGACAGACAAATAGACAGACAGACAGACAAACCCGACGAAAACATAACCTCCTTGGGGGAGGTAATAAGCTTTATTATATATCATTATGTACTAAGGTCTGATCTTACCCGGCTGTTGCCGTTAGCCTTCCTAAAAAATAATTTCTTACGAATTTGTAACCACGACTCTTGCTTGAGTGAGCCATGTAGCCATTTAGGGTCTTTTTGATATTTTGTTGTATGCGGTTAATTACCTACTTCTATTATTTTAATTTTATGATATTTGATCAGCATGTGTAACAATGTAAGTCAGACGTAGCTATCATTTTTTCATTTTGTTGGAAAGGGTGCATATGTACTTCCAGAGGCGGCTCCTTTGATTTAGACTACCCTCGTCTTCAGCCAGTTGCAGCTAAATCTACATATCTGTAGATCTGACGCTGCTCAGCCTTTGTGTTAAGTGGGTGGTCAAGTACTAAGTCTCTATTTGTATTTTTCAGGCAAAAGATACAGGTGCGTGCAGTTGCCAGAAGCAACCTTGCGTTAGTGATTAGTAACATGTTCCAGTCCGTGATTTTTGTTTATAAAAACATAAATTCAAGAACTTAAAATCATTGCGAACTATTTATTTCGAAATATACACCATGAAATTATTTTCATGTCTCCGTTGCCAATTTCTATTACGGCCTACTGTTGTATTTTTGGAAAATATGATACCATCCCTTGAAGTAGCAGTGTTTGTCAGGATACGTCGGTGATACTGTATAAGAGCACTGCAAGTAATTTAAGAAACTTGTACCTCGATACAATAAATAATTTCCTTCTCTATTCTATGCTGAGGACATTTTTATAACAATTACTTAGTAGCGCGAACATGAAATGCTTCATCATTGCAAGAAACTTATAAATACTAGATAGTGTCTAATAACTCTACCCTACTGGCGTAGTACCTTTCCGTGTGAGCAACTGTGAGTCACAGAGTATAGAAGACACGGTGACCGCATCCCGTAGTCACATTTCACAATGGAGGGGCCTTTTCTTATTTTGGCGGGAGGGGTGGGGAAGGAGAGAATCCGAGCAGCCAGAAACAAGTCGGCAGGGGCTACAACAAAGATGACAGCTTCAGGAGAAAAAAAATGACGGTGCCCAAATTAAGAGTTTGGGTATCTCCTCTAATTGAATTTACGTTTAGGCCTCAATATTAATTTTCTTCTGAATTTATTGCCAGGTTTGATAATTATAATAGTATGCACGAAAGTCCATCAAATTGCTACATCATCTGCAAATGACTCAGAGGACTTTGGACAGGGAGCCAAATGAATACGTACACCGCAAGATGATTAAAAAAATTCTACTTTTTTATCTTGTCTATTACACACAACCAGAGCTCAGTACATACTGTATGTCTCTTTTCTAAATCATCAAACTGCGTACGTTTTTTCAGTCACTAATTATCGTTATACCTCCTCAACCATAGACCACACCATACATTCACTGGACACTGAAATCGGACCTCTCGCAATTGGGCCTGGAGGAAGATTCACGTAAGTGTTAATAAAATGAGTTCTAATAATCACAGAGACCTGAAATAAAGATTAATTTCTTCGTCGTACCATAGGAAACGCATTGCCGAACATGGAATCTAAATTCACAGTCATATATCTTCAGAATGCGATATATATCATACCTTCGGACACCAATAATAATTGAAAATTCTTCATAATTTCTAGGAATATTATATTTTATAGAAAGAAATTGGCACATATATACTACATGTAATGTTCTTTAGGATCATTACAGTTGAGTCTTTTCCAACAGCCGATTTGAAGCAATAACCTCAGGAGCTGATGTATGTAGAGCTTTCGGTAGAGCTCTTCCCTATAGCCACAAGGAAAGGAAGGTTGAGAAATCCGAGTAATACTGAAAAACCTAATTAAAACCACAGTAATACTACAAAATAAAACCACATTAGTAGCCATGAACTAAAAATGTATAATTAACCATGAGATTATACCAGGACAGCCGTTAAAAGACATTAAAAAGATATTTTAGTGCTGATACAACCCTTCATCACTGGAACCATCGACAGTTGCACCATGTCATTTCACATTACTATCTAGGAATACTACGCCACTTTGTGGTTGCCTACGTTACATCACTACATGGTTGCATATGTTATATCACTTAATGGTTGCCTAAGTTAAATCACTTTCATAGTTGCGTAAATTGAATCATTCCATGGCTGCCTAAGTTGAATGATATCATGGTTGTTCCCTACATTATAGGCTATCATGTAATGGTTGTTTGCGTTATATCACTTTATGTTCTATATGTTAGTGGTACATCTCATCATGGTTGTTTGCATTACAGGATTTTATGGATTATGGTTACCTACATTATCTGGTTACCTACATAATCACTTCATGGTTACCTACATTACATAATTAAGTGAACGACTGTTTTACATCGCTTAATTCATTGTTACCTACATTTCATGATTTAATAGATGACTATGTTACATCACTTCATAGTTGCCTCCATTACATTTATGATTTAATAGATGACAATGTTACATCACTTAATGGTTGTCAGAGTTAAATTACTCCATGGTGGCCTACATTACGTCACTTCACAGCTACCAACGTTAGATCATTTCACAGGTACCAATTTTAGCCTTCGCAACTGCCAATGTTAGATCACTCTAGACCTGCCAATACTACATCATTTCACTGTTGAAGATGCTAGATCATTGATCATTTTACGGCTACTAATGTTGTATCACTTTACTGCTACTAAAGCTGTATTACTTCACAGCTACCGATGCTGTATCACTTCACGGCTACCAATGCTGTATCACTTCACGGCTACCAATGCTGTATAACTTCACTGCTGTCAATGCTCAACACTACACCACTTCATGGCGGCCACTGCTTCATCATTCAGACCACTTCACAGCCGACAATGCTATATCACTTCACTGCTCCCATTGCTATATCACATCACTGCTTCTAATGCTAGATCACTTCATGGTAGCCAGTGCTTCATCACTTCACTGGTGCCTGGGCTGCATCACTTCATATCNCATCCAGGGTGACTATTTACGATGGATCAAGGCATGGCTTACGGGTCGACAGCAGCGAGTGAAGCTTGAAGGAGAGTCAAGCGACTGGACGCAGGTTTCATCAGGGGTTCCACAAGGTAGCGTGCTTGGCCCACTTCTGTTCTCAATTTGTATCAATGATCTCGATCTTAACATCCGTAGTAAAATCAGTAAATTTGGGGATGATACAAAACTATGTCATCCTGCAATGAAAAGAGCTGAGCTCCAACAAGACCTTGACCACCTCAAGGAATGGAGCACAACGTAGCAGATGAACTTTAATGTCGACAAATGCTCAGTAATGCACGTAGGGCTGGTGAACTCTATTAATCTATTAAATCATGAAATGTAGGCAACAATGAATTAAGCGATGTAAAACTGTTTAACATCGCTCAATTCATTGTTGCCTACATTTCATGATTTACTAGATGACTATGTTATCACTTCATAGTTGCCTCCATAACATTCATGATTTAATAGATGACAATGTTACATCACTTGATGGTTGCCGGAGTTAAATTACTCCATGGTGGCCTACATTACATCACTTCACAGTTGCCAATGTTAGATCACTTCACAGGTACCAATTTTAGCCTTCGCAACTGCCAATGTTAGATCACTCTAGACCTGCCAATGCTACATCATTTCACTGTTGAAGATGCTAGATCATTGATCATTTTACGGCTACTTATGTTAGATCACTTTACTGCTGGTAAAGCTGTATCACTTCACGGCTACCGATGCTGTATCACTTCACGGCTACCAATGCTGTATAACTTCACTGCTGTCAATGCCCAACACTACACCACTTCATGGCGGCCACTGCTTCATCATTCAGACCACTTCACAGCCGACAATGCTTTATCACTTCACTGCTCCCATTGCTATATCACATCACTGCTTCTAATGCTAGATCACTTCATGGTAGCCAGTGCTTCATCACTTCACTGGTGCCTGGGCTGCATCACTTCATATCTGCAAGCTGCTCCGACTCACCCTTCAGCACTACTGTCTATTCTGATCATCTCGCTTAGCCCGTTTACCAAATACCTTTCATTAACATTTTCATCAGCTGTTTACTTGGCATTCCATTACAAATCGAGCCTACCACAAATCTGAGGAGCTTCTATTCTACAAAATGAGACTCTTTATTTCACAAGCTATCAGAGGATGTCTAAAATAGTTGCTCTATGTAATTTCATTTCAAGCCTTAATGTTTTTGAGAATTTGTTGCGTATAGGAGTGGGCTATATTTAGGTGTTTTGTAAGTTCCTTAGTGGTAATGGTAGCGCTCTCTAAAACAAAAGCTTTCAATAATGCGGAATCATGTTTTCCTTAGCATTTTAAATTTTTACAAAGTTAAATCACTCACTACTTCGGAAGCGAGAAAACCTCCTCCTGCAACTTTTTCCATTCACTACATCAACCTCATCAGTGTTCTGAATAGATTTTGCAACCGCAGTTGCATCAACACCTTCGTGAAATTCGTCGAGTAAATCTTCTCTTACGTGACCGTTAGGTGGGACATATATGGGGGTAAAGTTTTTGAAAACAGTGGGCAAACGTTAGAAAATCTCTAGAAAATTATGCAACTTAAACACAGTTACTTTAAATATTCAAGAAGAGGTTAAAAATAAATAAATTCTAATTGAAACATTTGTCCTACTACTAGCCAATCAGAAGAGTCAGTAGATTCACGGTATGTGCTATCGCACGATTTTTTATAATCGTCCTTGACCACACCAACAGAGGCGATTGGCAGACCTCTCCTCTTCTGTCGCTTTTACTCACTGCTGTTATGTCAATACCAGACTATCTTGTATGCACATATCTTTCCTAACATAAATACTTTATGAATTTTCGTATTCTCACTAACAGGTTTGATACAAAATAATGTTATCATTTCCTAATCATTTTCGTTCTTTCGTACGGATATAATATGAAAATGGTAACTGATTTAACGGGAAGATATAGGAATATATCAATAATGTAGCTGGGACAAAGGTGAAGTATTATGATATACAGTGGGGGAAATAAATATTCGTACACCAAGAAATTGTTCATTAAAAAATCTAGCGAATCGAAAAAAAATATATTGATACAGTTTTTGTATTTAATTGTCATCTAAGCGTCATTAATTGATCTATGTCAACAAAATAAAATTATAATGAATCATATTTCACCCATCTTGAGTAGGAAAATGCATTCGTACAAAACGATTTTTTCATTTCAAAATTGATTTGACTATTCAAGAACTTTCCAGATCATTCTTGATTTTACGTTAGATATCCTCTATACTCCATGAATACCATTGGGATCATTATTTCGTGCGACATCGTAGAAGAAGATTGTAACCATGGCAAAAAGCAAGGAGCTTACGAATTCTGTAAAAAAGAGTTGATTATTAAAGAATGGATATCCGGCAAAAGTTATACGACAATATCACAGACAATCAAAATACCGTATACCACCATCGGGTCATTTATCAAAAGGTTTAGAAGTTCGGAAACCGTCGAAAACCAACTTAGGTCTGGCAGGCCGCGGAAGACATCTCCCAGAGCTTCAAGAAAAATGGCCAGGAAAGTTTCCGAAAATCCCATGACTATTTGCAAAGAGCTGCAGGAGGACTTGCAGCAGCAGGGACAAGCGTTAGCCTTCGTACAGTAAGCCACGAGCTGCACCAGAACCATTTAAGTTCTTGAACTCCTCGCAGAACTCCCTGCTGTCGAAACGAAATTCGGAAGCTTGTATGAAATTATTCCGTGACCACAAGGATAAGCCTGAGTCGTGCTGGGATAACATGTGGTCGGATAAGACTGAAATAGAGCTATTTGGAAGAAACTCGATCAAAGAACCATGTGTGGAGGAAGGACAAAACGGCATTCGCACAAAAAAACATACCATTCCCACTGTGAAATTTGAAGGTGGTAACGTTATGCTTTGGGGATGCTTTTCATCACGTGAAACAGCTTACATTCATATCATAGAAGGGAGAATGGACGCTCACATGTATCAGAACATTTTGAGGAAACCTTCGCATGCGTCGGTTCAAAAACTCGGGCTACCGCAAGAATCCGTTTTTCAGCAGCACAACAACCCAAAATATGCGGTGAACACCACGAAGAAATGGTTCACCAATAATCATGTACAACAACTAGAATGGCCAAGCTAGTCACCGGATTTGAAACCGATAGAAAATTTGCGGCGATTTCTGAAATTAAACGTTAATGCGAGGAGGCCGAAATCCATACCGGAACTCAAAGAAATCTGCCAGGAAGAATGGACTAAAATCCCTCATTAAACATGTCAAGGATTGGTAAAAGAAATATAGAAAGAGATTAATTACCCTTGCACTGAACAAAGGCTACGCCACAAAATATTATCTCGTATTGTAATGGCCTCAATCGATAAAAACTTTCCTATTGAGAGAAATGCATGCTTTAAATTTAATATCTATTTTAATGCGTGCTGTACAAACTAATTAGTCTAAGTCTCCTCGTCGATTTTTGTGTTGCACGAATGTTTTTTCAACCCAAATTATATAAATTGTTATTTAATTTGTATTATATAGGAATTTACTCGTTTTGTTGTTGCATCTGTATTATTTAGTGTTTACGCAAAATACAAATATTGAATCAGTATACTTATTTTTTATTAACTAGATTTTCTAAATGAATAATTTCATGGTGTACGAATATTTATTACCCCTCCCCCCTGTATATCCTCTGAGACTGATATTTTGATGCAGTGCATTACGTTAGCATATAGATATATAATATTATATCCTCCAGTTACGGCAATACCTACGGTACATTACCTGCTTTTCATTGCATTTTTTGTATTCTGTACATGCTTTACAAAGCCAGGATAATAGACGTACGCATATATTACTCAACAATTAAAGGTATGCATTGGGTAACTTTAATGTACTCGTATTCATCAGTACGACAAGTTTTGAAAATTGATAACCTAAGCTGAGCTTCACGCTGAAACTGAGCTACAAGTTATTCGCAACTGCAATTAATGTCCATTTTTGGCATCTACTCTTACCTCACATGGCGTTCTAGCGCACTTGGTGTATTCTACGATGGTGGAAGATTATTAAACGACCGTAATTTATCTCTGCCAACTCTATCACTGACTTGGGCAGGCGCAAGTCATTTTCATCATCCATTAACTCTGGGCCAATTCTCTGAGGTGATTGCCATGCAGCAGCAGCCCGTCTATCAACCTGTTTTGGTGAATTTCGTATTTGCGATTGTGGTGTTGTGGGGATTGCTGTATAAGACACGTTCATATGTTACCTTGAATTTACAACGATCAAGTGAAACTATACTGCTTGAGCTCAATGAACGCACCATTGACTGCTTAACAAACCGGTAGTATGTTATATGTATCATTCATGTACAGTTATTTCTGGAATAGCTATCATTTGAAATTCCGTTTTGTGTCACAAAGTTGGCACAATCAAATACTGGAAAAGCAAACGATTTTCTTCTCAGATGCAGCTGAAGTTTCCATAATATAAAATAATAAATACTACGTTGAAGGCCAGTCTAATTAGTCTACAATTTATAAATGGGGATTAAAATATTGGCCAGGAGACTCCTAAGCCGATAGAATCCAACAACAGTTCATATGCAGCAAAGTACAATGTTGCAGAAACTGAAATACACATTGTTTCGGCGCTTTCTATACTGAACAAAACGTGAAACATCGTAAAAACTAGAGCACTCTCAGAGCGCATACCTCCGCCAAGCAAGGCACCCGTAACGAAAAATTCAAATTGGCTCCGAAACCAAGATTATCATTGTATCAATACCAAAATCAAATCATTTGTCCCTTGACAGTATTAACAGCTTCTGTAATTTACTTGGATATACGTTCATAACTTTTTGAGTGTCACGCCACGCCAGGTGGTCACTCACCATCCGACTTCAGTCACTCTTCACGCCGCTCCGAAAACAGCATAGTCACACCTAACGCCTCAATAGGCCTACGTTTACTGGGTGCGTTGCTCCGCAGTCTTCTCTACAGCGCGTAGGCTTACGTCGCTGTGGGCTACTGCCTGTCATACGTGCTGCGGTTCAACTCACGTCGCGCACGCCTGTAACTTCGTTCAGTCACCGCTGGAATGTATATTTAACGCTCGTGTTTGTTCACTAATGTTTTCAACTGTATACGACAGAGACAACTACTATTCTTCTGTGTAACCTTAACTAGTAGTCTCTGAAGTTTATATTTTGTATTGTGCGAACAGAGTATTGTTTCTAGAATCAAGTGACATCATGTATTTGATCATCTGTGATCTGATACCAGATACGGTTTGAGACCTGCTTGTTGCAAGATGG
>LQNS02277718.1:9519077-9530151 GCA_001587735.2 Parhyale hawaiensis | reverse complement strand
ATCCTAAGCTCCATTTTCGCTTCGTCTGGTCTTCCCCGACAGCAACTGCTGCACCCAGCATGCGACACGCATGGTGCTTAACACTTTACTCTTGACAGCCTATAGTATCCCATCATTGAGATTGGGACCTGGCTGCCGATACTGAGACTTCTTGCTCTCCCCCTACCTTAGCGTTATAGGCACAGGGGGGAGGGGGCTAGATGACTTGCTTCACCCCCCTTCGCGACTGGTCTCAGCCTACTCCTGAAGTTTTACGGCGAGCAGCATCTTCCACGCCCTTTGCTACAGAGGCCCGGGCTGCGGGCAAGCTGGGACTCATGTCCTTAAACAACCCACCTACACTAGCCTTTTGATAACTGGGAAGTGCTCAAGTTCACTTGTCTTATTATCTGGCACCCTTAGCACGTTACGAATTCTCGGCATCGAAACTGCATTAAGCGCTCCCTTACCATGGCAGAAGGATGCGTAAACCTTGTTTACCAATATCTGCAAGATACATGGTCTCCTGAGAGAATGAATTATTATCATTATATTCAGCAGTTTAAGTCTCCGTTTCTACAACAAAGGCGATATCACAGACGAAGAATGAAGGGACACATAGTGTGAAGATAGACACGTGGAAATCATGCATGAGGGTGTTCCCAAACAGGATCAACGCGCATGGGAACAGCAAGTCGGGAAAGAAGAGGAAGAACAGATGGAAGAAAGATCAGTAGGAGTACAAGATGGGAACGAAGCAAAGTGGGCACGAAAGACAGACATCCCGAAGGCCTAGCTAATGGCTAAGGTAACCTACAGGGTCCACCTAGGGGCGCTGCTCCCCATAACTGAGAGAAAGAAATCCCAGGCGACCTTCAAGGACTCCCAACCCATTGCACCCTCCATTCCAGTAGCGTAGAGCTCACACTGGACTCCGATTTGGAACCAGCCCCCATACTGCGTCGGGCCATAAGCGCTGAACGCGGTATCACCACTCGGGAGGGGAGCTTATCTCCTCTTCTCAACCAACCCTCTGGAAGCAGAGCTTCGGCCTCTGCTCCTGCTGCCTCACTTCTCAGAGCACTGCGGCTCGAATCCACACCAGGTCACTCGGGTTCGGAAGACGCAACTCGTTCTCCTACGACCTCGAAGAAATAAAGGACCCCTCCAAAGCGGGTTCCTACGCCATTTGAGGATTCCTCGGTACAAACCCTGACTACCCAGTACCTATCAATGGAATTTTCTCCCCGGAACCGAGCGAATGTTCCGTCCTCCTAAAAAACTCGCGACCAAGCACTCTCCCGCTCCTTCGGAGCGCAAACGAACACGCCCGTCAGTTCGTTAGTCTGGTTCAAGACTATCCCAACCCAGAGCCAGAGAGCGATTCGATTACCCCAGACAAATCTTATGTGCTAATTCCCCGTACGGGGAAGGTCTCGCTCCCCTGAGCAGACAACCTACCTATCTCCTCCACAGACACCAGGGACGTCGACCACTAGCAGTCTGCCTCATGCCTCAATACCTACTACCAGCGAGACCAGGACCCTCACCCGTCTCACGCTGATCTTGGGAACCATAACGGAGAACATCACTTTACCTCTTCTCTTCATCCGAGTACGAGTAGCTCCCTTCGCATGACACCTACGTCTCTCCCTCAGAGAATATATATGCCGATTACCAACAACGCTCAAGCGAGATGCACAGAAGAGTCGCAAACTGGTCAAGCGATTGGGCTACCTTTACGTAGTTATACCATGATTGAAACTAGCAATGAGATTTATGAGACGGAAATAAATACAGCACATGATTATAAGTGCTACTTCTAAGCTGTAGATTCAATGTCGATATAATTTCACGGTACTTTTATTAATAATATTATTATTAGATTCAGTGTTTTACCACCCTAGACGCAGCGAGGCGATTCAAGCGTGAAGCTCAACTGAAAAAATATACGGTAACGCTTTTCATAAGTAGAAATATTTTATCTCGGCAATCCTACCGGAAAAACTCGGTAGGCTCAGTGCACTACTACTGGCGGGAAAAAGGCGCAAAAAAATAGAAAAAGAACTCGAGTGGACAGCCCCATGTGAGGCCTTCCACACGAGAGAGAGTAGAGAAGTCGTCCCACGAACTAGGTCAGCTGTCTCGGTCGACAGCCCACCTCGAGGGACAGAAAAGGAAAAATAGAGAACCTACTTAACTTGATGAAACTAAACTCGTCAGCAGGAATTGCGGCCAGATGCAACATCCCCTGCGGAAAAAGCACTTGGAACCCTTGGGTTCGTGAGACCCAGATATAGGCTATTGTGGCAAGGATAGGGCCCGCCAGAATATACCCCCGAGGGCCACGAGCGGCATTTCTATGCACAAGCGCCGTACGGCCAAGTTGCATTTTTTGGAATCAAAAATCACAAATGTAAATATTTTATGAGAGTGCTATGTTCTAACAACCGCCCTAAAGAACTGATGGCGTAATGCTCTTCACATGACTCTTTATTATCACAACCAACTGGAATACCGCGATTTCTTGGCATCAAATTTCAGTTTCATTTCTAATGATAATGTATAAGTTTTAATTTCTACAATTAAAATAAAGCGTTCACATTTCAGAACTTATTGTCATACTAGCAAAGAAGGCAGAGTAATCTTCGATGGAAGATGTGTTGAGTTACCTTACGCTAAGTAGCTGCTTCCAGCAGATATTTTTTCCACATTAGGCACAGTTGAGCATTTGACGCGGGACTGCGAGTTCGGCAATTTTTGTCACTCGTGTGCAGCGGCCTTTTGGTATAATTTACCTTAAAACTGTGCAGTACTTCGGCCAAAGCTAAGAACTTGTCAGCACCCTTTCGTAAGAGCTCCACGCATACAATAAAAACAATAATTTCTGACTAGAACAATTGGAACGTCCTCAAGCAAAGGTAGTAGCAACACCGAGAGCGCAGCTGCAATGGATAACATAAGAAATTCACTTATAATAATCAATGGATATGATGGTTCAGCAACATAGCAAAATCTTAAATCACTAGTGCAGCTGGTGTAGTGATGAGGCATTTTCTTTGAAGAATTAGGTAATACTAGAATCATTACGAGATAATCATACACCTTCTAAGTATCAGAGATCATCGAAGAGAAGTAGGAGTGCATGAGAAGAGGAAGAAAGACACGTAATGGTAGAAAGAAGGTTTATAAGCGTTACGGAGATTATCTTTTTTTTCGCCGCAGGTCTCCGTGATTTCTGTCTTGGCATTTCTGCCGGCAGGTCTCCAGTTATATGCCAACTCATGGGAGTTTTATTGGTCTCAAGATTGGCCAGTACGCTACTGCTAACAGAAAATAAGGCGCAAAGCATTTCCAACACTATACGGCAAAGCTCAACGAAGTCGCTGAACCATGCGAGCAGGACCAAAAGACGAAAAAATGAAAAGAAGACAGATGAAAGAGAGATTTGTGTGGAGGGTCCCGTCCGTGGCCCCGCACATGGGACCAGGTAACGAGTCCCATGGGATGGGTCGCTTACCACTAACGGCGGCCCACTTCACGGAACAGAAGGGCGTTTAATTCATGTAGAGAACCAACCTACCTCTACAAATAACCGACTCAGCAAGAACTGCGGCCATACGCAACATCCCTCGCGGAAAGTCACTGAGAAAACCCAGGGAGCGTCGGGCCCCATGATATTCTAACAAGAATTGGCTTCGCCAGAACACCTCCTGGTACGGAAGAAATACAAGCGTTCTATATCATCTCGATATTGCATTCATCATTTAGAGCTGTATTCAGCTGCCACAACAGCCACTGCGTACATACTGGGTATAACCACAAGTAACATACTGGGTATAACCACAAGTAACATACTGGGTATAACCACAAGTACAGTACGTGTGCTTACTGTATGAATAACCAGACACTTTGCAGCGCGGGTTACATACTATGGAATCAATCACACGCTCAACTTAATTACCTACCGGTTGTACAGCCCGCATGTCGTCCCGATACATAGTAATATTCGGTAGCAAAGATAGGGTGCCATGAACGATGCATGAGTAACATGTCCACTAATCAAGTAAAGCGTGGGACTGTACAGCGTGTCCCCGTCAAAAGGGTGTGTTGGATTCACCCAAATGGATTGTGATAAATTTAACACTATATAGATTTCAACTCGTCTTGAGCTTTCATGTTAAATTTTAGATTCGTCACTTAGGAACCAGTGTCAGACGTTAGTAGCAAACCAATTATGCTTGAGGCGGACAAAAACGCGGTCAATCCTGCTTTGCACTGTCAAGTTTTCGGGTCATCTATTGGAGATTAGCGCGTGAAATTCGCATCTGAGTTTCGAATTCTAAATTCAGAAATGAAGTTCTAGACCAGTTAAAGCTAGAGATTAAATTAGCCCGGATCAAGCGGGTGACTAAAATACAGCCTTGGTAAAACCTGCTCTAGACAAGGTATATCAACGCAAAGAGTCTCTCACACAAGGCAGTTAACAGCTTTCAGTAGCATGGAATGTAAAACCCCTACCGTCAGATGGGGTGTAAGCTACCAAGGGTGGGCTAAAAGCGGACAACTTTTTCTTCTGCTGAACCAAAAGAACAATGGGATACTAAACCTATCAATTTGAGGGTACACTTCCCTCCTTTCATACCGTACATTTGTTCGGTTGTCAGTGGTTGCTACCAGGAAAAAATAGTGTAATATTTGTCTAACATTACCTCATTTGACGGCAGCATTCTCTAAAATTAGCGGTAAATAAACCAGCACAAATGAAGATGTGGCTGACATATCTTAATAATAATAGTTGAGCAATACACGGAGTTAAGTATGGGGCGATAAAAAAGAATATGCTCCTGGATACACACAACCCCCATCAAAAGCACACACTCCATGGTATGAGTTTACAACACGCTGGCCGGCATGTGTGCCACGTATGGTACACAGCGTCACAGGAAGACCGTTACCCATTCTTGAACTGACGGTCAACTGCTAACAGGGACTGATCTCCGAACAGACACTGACCGTGTGGCACGGACCCACGAGTAATCACAACACAGTCGCTAATACAGCGTAGCTTTCGCTTCGCTGCTGCTAGCTGTAAAAAAATACATACAGATTTCAACAAGCGGCTTTTTTTTTAAGTCATCCGGCACGTTATGAGGGACGTTGCCTTTAATACGTTACTGAGTTGTCACCGTGCAGACGTATCTGCCAGCTCTCTATAGCCATGTGATAACAACGGCGAGATGAGCAAGGCATGTTGGAACAGCCATAAGAAATAATACGGGGAGCTATTGAGAAATTTCATCAATTCGAGATCAGTAGAACTAGTAAATATTTGAAACGTGGTAGCTAGCTTAAAGAGAAAGGCGACACGAGACTGATACGAAGAGACGTAGGTCCGATCAAAGCACTGAACTGAACCACAGATGAAACAAAATTCGAAATAATTCGCCTTGAGCTAACGAAACGTTAGTTGAGGCGAAAGTGCTTTGTTTAGACGCCGGATGGAAGTTCAACTTCCACTAGCCTCTTGCCCCCGTGGGCGGGTGGCTCTCACCCACTTTAGCCTGTCTGGGGNATACTGGGTATAACCACAAGTAACATACTGGGTATAACCACAAGTAACATACTGGGTATAGCCACAAGTAACATACTGGGTATAACCACAAGTAACATACTGGGTATAACCACAAGTAACATACTGGGTATAACCACAAGTAACATACTGGGTATAACCACAAGTACAGTACGTGTGCTCACTGTATGAATAACCAGACACTGTGCAGCGCGGGTTCCATACTATATAATTAATCACACGCTCAACTTAATTACCTACCGGTTGTACGGCTCGCATGTCGTCCCGATACATAGTAATATTTGGTTGCAAAGATACGGTGCCATGAACGATGCACGAGTTGCACGTTCACTAATCAAGTAGAGCGTGTGACTGTATAGTGTGTCCCCGCCATAAGGGTGTGTTGGATTCGCCCAACTGGATTGAGATAAATTTAACACTAGATTTCAACTCGTCTTGAACTTCCATGTTAAACTTTAAATTCGTCACTTAGGAACCAGTGTCAGACGTTAGTAGCAAACCAATAATGCTTGAGGCGGACAAAAACGCGGTCAATCCTGCTTTGCATTGTCAAGTTTTCGGATCATCTACTGGCGATTAGCGCGTGAAATTCGCATCTGAGTTTCGAATTCTAGGTTCAGAAATGAAGTTCTAGACCAGTTAAAGCTAGAGATTAAATAAGCCCGAACCAAGCGGGTGACTAAAATACACCCTTGGTAAAACCTGCTCTGGACAAGGTATATCAACGCAAAGAGTCTCTCACACACGGCAGTTAACAGTTTTCAGAAGCATGGAATGTAAAACTCCTACCGTCAAATGGGGTGTAAGCTACCAAGGGTGGGCTAAAAGCGAACAATTTTTTCTTCTGCTGAACCAAAAGAACAACGGTACACTAAACCTATCAATTAGAGGGTACCTACGCTTCCCTCCTTTCAAATCGTATATTTGTCCGGTAGTAGTAGTAGTAGTAGTAGAAGTTTTACTAGCGCTTCAGTGGCACATTGCCTATATCGCGCCGAACAATTCCTGTGTTTAACCACAGGCTCGTGCGCCGACTAGGGCGCGTTTTAAATTGTCAATGATTTTGTCTCGGCTGTTCTGCCGGTAGGTCTCAAGAGTGGTCAGTGCGCTACTGACAGGAAAAAGGCGCAAGTTGAGCATCACCNAATACAAGAAGGTAGAAGTCTAGCGGGAATAGGTCAGCCACCTCGATCGGCAGCCCACCTCCCGAAACAGAAGGGGAAGTATTGGGAGCCTACCTAACTTTACAAAATTAACCTTCTCAGCAGGAACTGCGGCCAGATGCTACATCCCCTGCGGAGAAGGCACTCGGGACCCTTCGGTGCGTGATGCCCAAACATATTGTGGCAGGGAAAGGGCCCGCCACAATATGCCCCTGAGGGCAATATATTTGTCCGGTTGTCAGTGGTTGCTACCAGGAAAAAATAGTGTAATATTTGTCTTCAACATTACCCTATTTGACGGCAGCATTCTCTAAAATTAGCGGTGATAGCAAGCAGCACAAAACATATAAATAAGCAGCCATTAAATAAACCAGCACAAATGGAGATGCGGCTGACATATCTTAATAATAATAGTTGAGCAATACACAGAGTTACAACGTAGAATAAGTATGGGGCGATAAAAAAAGAAAATGCTCGCGGATACCCACAACCCCCATCAAAAGCACACACTCCATGGTATGAGTTTACAACACGCTGGCCTTCATGTGTGCCACTTATGGTACACAGCGTCACAGGAAGACCGTTACCCATTCTTGAACCGACGGTCAACTGCTGATCTCCGAACAGACACTGACCGTGTGGCACGGACCCACGAGTAATCACAACACAGTCGCTAATACAGCGTAGCTTTCGCTTCGCTGCTGCTAGCTGTAGGAAAATACATACAGATTTCAAAAAGCGGCTTTTTTTTCAAGTCATCCGGTACGCTATGACGGACGTTGCCTTTAATACGTTACTGACTTGTCTCCGTGCAAACGTATCTGCCAGCTCTCTACAGCCATGTGATAACAACGGCGAGATGAGCAAGGCATGTTGGAACAGACATAAGAAATAATACTGGGAGCTGTTGAGAAATTTCATGAATTCGAGATCAATAGAACCAGTAAATATTTGAAACGTGGTAGCTAGCTTAAAGAGAAAAGCGACACGAGACTGATACGAAGAGACGTATGTTCAATCAAAGCACTGAACTGAACCGCAGACAAAACAAAATTCAAAATAAAACAAACCGAAAGCTCTTCTTCGACAACTGCAAGGCGGAGGCGAAGTCTGGGTTCCCTTTCAGGGCCGCCACAAAGCAGTAAAACTTTCAGCACTTCAGGACTTCGTGCCAGCAGAGAAGTACCGATACAGTGGAGAAAGCATCCAAAACTTTCTTCGGGCAAATGACAGAATGAAGAGACAAAAGGAGGCGCAGTAGAGCAGCATGACGGTTTGCTCCCGAGGCATTTCGCATCTGTAGAGGCTGTGACTGCTGCCTGTGAGACTCACCTGAAATAAGGATACAATTACAGTATATGCAAGCAGGCAGCAACAAGCAAGGTCGCAATACTGGTTCCATTCTTGAGATACAAAGAGGGCTCAACAGTCGCAGTTTTTAGAAGTTTAGACACGTTAAGGGACCCTGAGTCGGAGTCAGACTCGATTCGTCCGAGTCTACAGCCCTGGATACGATTAGAAAGCAGCACATTTTACTTGTTTCAATGACGCCGCACCGTCGGTTGGCGATCAGCTGACAGACACCGCTCTGTCAACAGCAGGGCATATAAGATGGTGTAAGAGTCCCTAATTCAGTACTAAACTGTTGTGAGAGAGGAAAAGGAAGGGACATACAGCAAGTCGATCGACACGTGGAACCCAAGCAAAAAAATGTTCCCACACAGGATCAACGCGCATGGGAACAGCAAGTCGGGAAAGAAGAGGAAGAACAGAAATCAGTAAGCGTATGAAATTGGAAAGAAGCAAAGTGAGCACGAAAGACAGACGTCCTGAAGGCCTAGCTAATGGCTAAGGTAACCTAACCAAATCTCCTGAGACGCTGCTCCCATAACATAGGAAGAGCGAACCTAACCCTACGGCCCATCCTTGCCATTTCAGGGGCCATTTCGCGAACCTGCATTCAGATCTAGGAACTGAAGATGCAAGGAGTTAATGGAAGGGACGTTCAGTGCGGTACAGTAATGTCGACAGATAAATATAGATGTTATTCTAAGCCAACCCTATTCTTACAAATGGCGTCTAAGAGATGAAAAGCAAGAGACAGCATCGTATACGGTAATAGCTCACAGAGGGCAGGAGCGTGAGTCTTGGCTGCTCTTTGGGAATAGGCCGGGTGGTCGGTCTACCGCCAGCTATGTACTCTAATCTAGAACGCAGCAGGTCGGGAGAAAAGAGAAACTTATAAACGGAGCTGTTCTCTCAATAGGCCACGGCGTATGGGAACAGCGAGTCGAGAAAGAACAGAAGAAAACATTATCAGTAGTTGTGTGAAATTAGGGAAGGACGCAAGGTCATCACAGATAGAGATGTATACGCATCTAACTAAGGTTACTAGAACCTGTTGAGTAGCTACTGATGCACGGCGACACCGATGGCATAGATCAGTCCAAAGTTCTAGTCCATGAAACTAAAAAATGAAAATTTGACCTACCTCGTGACATTTATTGAAACTACTGTACAATATTGTCTAACAGTCTAGCATGTGCAGAAACATATATACCGGGTGTTTTTTTTAAGCGGACAAATTTCAACCATAGGTAGCAAAACTCAAAGCAAAATAAATCGATTTTCAAAGCTTTAAGTATTTTACTACGTGCGCGCCAATGTTAGCGCTAAAATTTATGTTCAGCACGTTTTCTGACCACATTCTTGCCCATGCGTTTACTGTATCGATGTTGATGACATGAGGATTATTAGGCTTGAGTCCAATGATGATTATTATGTATGTTAAAAACCCCTTTGTGAGTAAAATACGCTTTATCTGTGGAAGAGAATCAGCTTGGAGAAGTTGGGCTCCCTTGTTCTCTGCTGCATGAGCCACTCGGGAAATTGTACACAAGGTTCAGAATCTGGTGGCAGCAACCCTTGCATATTTTTTGGGAAACGCCACGGATGTAAACTCTGACAACATAGTGTCCGCCATAGAGTAGTGTAATCACGTCAAATGCTAAGTTTGAAACTGCAGATATTTTTTCCTAACCATGAAATATTAGCAGTTTTTATTGTAAAAATAATGTAAACTGCTTTGGTGGGGTCAGAAACGTGCTGAACTATCAAAACTAGTGCTAACATTGGCGCGCACGAAGTAAAATATTTAAAGCTTTAAATTGCTTTGTCATTATAACTCGAAAACTAAGGAGTTTTGGGCATTTTATCATTCATGAAAGTCGAGTTATTTTGAGTTTTTCTACCTATGGTTGAAATTTGTCCACCTAAAAAAAAAAACACCCGGTATAATCAGAGACAATCGGCCTACCTGCCTCTGATGTAGCTACTGCTCTGGATACCGTAGACACAATTTTCCAGGGACAAGTTCTCACACAGAAACATGTTCAGAACGATCATGGCTGAACCGCTTCTCCATACTCAGAACAACACTCAACTTCACTTCAAGGCGCGTTCGCACGTGAGCCATTCTCTCACGATAGCCGAAATGTTTGGCGCTAGCGTCAGTAACGTGATCGATACTGCTTCAAGTTTTGATTATCGTGAGAACGTCCTCACGCTACCGTCAGAAAAAGGCTCGAGTGTGAACACACTCTGACTGCGGAAGGTTAACAAGGCTGTCCAAGAGGTATTGAGGCCTGCCAATCAGTGGGTGATTGATCATACAGTGGAACTAACAAGCCACAAGGAACGTTCGAGCCTGTCTATATCTGTACCAACTAGGTCAATAGATTGCTGGTTCTCTACCAAATCATAAAAAAGTAGGTAGCGAAATCTCGTGTAAGATTTACTATTTACGAATTATTTCCCTAGCATCACAAACTGAAAAGCTGCAGTTATTATAAGTGTAACACTGAAATATTCGACACTAAGTAGGTTAACCAGAGACTTTATAAATCCGAGGTACTACAGAACAGAACCTACAAGTTGCACTTTCCCTAACTGCCAAATGCTTTACGCATTGAAATCAATTGGTTAGGTTAGCATGTATTATAGTATAAGCCTCCCTAAATCAGTAGGCCTACTAAGCTGTCCTCAGAGAGGAAATAGAAGAGACATATAGCATGCAGAGATAGACGAGGAAAACATGCACGAGGGTCTTCGCACACAGGATCAACGGGCATGGGCACAGCAAGTCCGAATCTAAAACGATCAATAGCGATCTAGGATGAGAGATTTACTCGGCCCAGGAGCACAGCGGGAGAACAGAGTCAAGTATCATGATCATGAGTAGGAGTATGAAAGTGGAAGGAAGTAAAGTGGACACAAAAGACAGACGTCCCGAAGGCCTAGCTAATGGCTAAGGTAACCAACACAATCCCTTGGGGGGGGG
>LQNS02277718.1:9493845-9512009 GCA_001587735.2 Parhyale hawaiensis | reverse complement strand
GAATAATTTAGCACCTACTTGCAAATTTTAGCACTTTTTAGCATATTTTTTAGCACCTCTGCCATTTTAGCACTTTTTAGTACTTTTTAGCACTTTTAGCACCTTGTAGACACCTTGCGGCACCAGTAGATCCTCGTAGGTAACTTGGTATTGTAAATACGATATATTCCAGGATGGGTTCGGTGTTCAACAGTCAGTTTCAACGTCATGGTTGCTATGGAAGGAAGGATATCAACACCAGTGCTTCTCTTCTAGTTGATATTCAATAAGGAAGAGCACACAGTAATTCCAGGTGTCTGTAAACTTGCGATAAATACCAATTTCAGTATAGTCAGTGCAGAGATCTAAGTGTGTCTCTATGCAAGTGTGCTACACACAGTAGCTCGTTGCGGTTAGGTGGAGGTGTTTCTGAATATGATCCAACGCCAGCTCTAGCTACGCAACGGCTTATATAGATTTGAGGGTGCAGTGCATCAAGCGTGCACATGCTTCCCCTACAAAAGTAAATTGGAGCATAGACTCCAACTGATTTTTAGGCATAAGGCCCAAAAGAAAACCTTGAATCAGTTATATTTGATTTTTTATTAATTTAAAGTCTTGCGTAGTAGGAGTCGTTTATACGGTTTTAGAAAAATATGAAGTTGTTTTAATTTAACGGTGTACATATGTAGGTGATTTCCTATTAGACATGGTAAGGTATGGAGTGTCGTAATATTTCGACATAAGTGTTGCTGTAGTTGGAGTCGACGCAGCGGACAATGTTTCTAAATTGGAAAATAATTTGGTTGTTTGAAAATTATTTTTATAGTTTTGGATAACTCGGTATCACAGCTATATCTTTCTGTGATAACCTGGCTAAATTTTCGGAAAATCTTAACGTCTTCAGATTCGACAATCTTCGACCCTCCCACCTGATGAGCCGAGGTACGGCGAAACTCGTCGTGGGTAACAAAATTTCTAATTGTGCTTCTCTTAGTTTCCTTCAATATTATAAATAACATAACAAATCAATCTATATCTCTTCGCTTCAATCTTATGAATTGAATTCAATCTTATGAATTAAGTGCGTTCGCACGTGAGCCATTCTCTCACGACAGCCGAAATGTTTGGCGCTAGCGTCAGTAACGTGATCGATACAGCTCCACTTTTTGATTATCGTGAGAACGTCCTCACGCTACCGTCAGAAAAAGGCTCGAGTGTGAACACACTCTGACTGTGGAAGGCTAAACAAGACTGTCAAAGAGGTATTGAAGCCTGTCAGTCAGTGGGTGATCGATCATACTGTGGAACTAACAAGCCAGAAGGAACGTTCGAGCCTGTCTATATCTGTACCAACTAGGTCAATAGTCTGCTGGTTCTCTACCAAAGCATAAAAAAGTAGCGAAGTCTCTTGTAAAATTTACTATTCACGAATCATGTCCCTAGCATCACTTACTGGAAAGCTGCGTTTATTATAAGTGTAATACTGCAATATTCGACACTAAGTAAGTTAACCAGGGACCTCATAAAACCGAGGTACTACAGAACAGACCCTACATTGTGCACTTTCCCAAACTGTCAAATACTTTACGCATTGAAGCCAACTAATTAGGTTAAGATGTATTACAATAGTTTAAGCCTCCCTAAAATCAATAGGCCTACTAAGCTGTTCTCAGAGAGGAAACAGAAGAGACATACAGTATAGTATGCAGAGATAGACGAGGAAAACATGCACGAGGGTCTTCCCACACAGGATCAACGGGCATGGGCACAGCAAGTAGGGAAAGAAGACGAGAAGAGAGTTATTATTATGTTAGTATTGTCCTGCTATTTCCGAATCTAAAACGATCAATAGCGATCTAGGATGGGAGATTTACTCGGCCCAGGAGCACAGCGAGAGAACAGAGTCAAGTATCATGATCATGAGTAGGAGTATGAAAGTGGAAGGAAGTAAAGTGGACACAAAAGACAGACGTCCCTTAGGCTTAGCTAATGGCTAAGGTAACCAACACAATCCCCTCGGGGGGGGGGATGCTCCCCACAACATAGGATGGGCGAACCTCACTAACCTCACCCTATGGCCCATCCTACAAGAGAGGAGTCGACCGGTAAACTTACCATAGCAAACGTGGGACTTTTCTTATTTCTCCAACTAAAGGAAGGCACGGAATATTCCGGTACGATAAGAGGTGTGCCAGAATCGCCCCGTATGAGTGCGGCGGCGCGCTGTTGCTGTTCCAAATATTCGCGCTCCTCTGCAGCATACTCGACATCTTCCGGGGACAGCTGGTCAGCTGGTGCTGGGTCCTCCACCACCTGCTCACCAGTACAATATTATCTAGTGGTAATATTATAGAAGTCGTAGTCTCTGTTACCACTACAATAGCGATATAGCAGAAAAAGAAAGAAGACATATACAGTATGTCGACAGGTGGAACTCATGCACAGAGATGTTTCGAGACATGATAGTGGGATGGGAACAACATAAGTCGAGAAAGAAGTAAAAGGACAGAACAGAAAGTGATAAGTAGGAGAATGGAAATGAAAGAAAGCAAAGTGGGCACGATGGAGAGACGTCTCGAAGGCGTAGCTAAGACTGAGGGCACCAACCTATGGGGTTCCCTAAGGACCGCTGCTCATCATAATATAGTAAGGGCGAATGTAGCTAAACTAACCCAAGGGCGGTCCATCCTACGCCTCCCCCCGGGGAAGCAATTATCCAGCACTAATTAATTTAATACTTGACATCTTTAACAAATTGGGATACAATGGTACCCTGGTTATCCCCAAACAAGGTTAATCTATATAGTTCATGACCAAACTTGTAACTTAATTTCCCTATACATCAAATCGCTTAAAGAATTATTTGAAATGCTCTGCAAACTTGTGGCGGCGAATATGAAATGCACGTTTAGTGCTGGTTATTCAGTGCAACGCAAAGCAAAAAAAAAATACAATTGTAAAAAATAATCAATATTAAACGGCTTGCATTGTAATTCATAAGACTCGTAAGCTGCAGTACTAGTGCAAAAGTACCTCTCTTCATAGCCAAACTATGGATTATACTCCCAAAGTGATACTAGCGAGCTACCAACAGATACGACACAGAACGCTCACGTATAGACAAAACGTGACATACCCCCTCCCCCACGGGTCGAACTTTCCTTACATTATTTACCCCGAGCGAATAATGGTCGTGGTAAAAAGGGTAAGTGGCGCTTTGGAGATGCTCCGTTTGGGGCCGCTCGTCTCGGTGATTTTTATCTCGGCTTTTGCGTAGGAAAATATTAAGTTTGAAGACAGAAGAGACGCACGTATTTTTTGCAGATGTAGGGGCAGCACAGCCTACAAGTACAATGACGCTCCAAAACACAGACGTAGGTACAGCAGCAGCTATTGAATTTAAGAAGAAAATAAAGATTGGTTTCACCCAAACATAAGATTCATGGAGACTGGACTTCAATTACTTTTACAAACGCCAAAGAATAGAGGCTTCCTGGCCGTAACAACGTTGCTCAAGACGAGAAAAGCAAGGGGAAAGAAGTAGGTAACAAAAAAAAAAAAGAGGAAACAAAGCATGTGTGATCCCCCGCATAGAAACAGCAAGTCTGAAACGCAAAGGGAAGCTGCAATAAGGGTTGCCCGTAGCAGAGAAAAGTAAACAGAGTAGGTGCGAAAAGCAAGAAGGGCCGGAACCTTTCTAACAGCGCAGAGGTTGATAATTATTGCGAAGATTACATTATCATATCAAGAAGTTGATCCTAACTTCATAGCATTGATTGTTAAGCAATCATTTTATGTTTTAGATTGACAACTATTTCAAAGTTCAGATTGATAATTATCATCATTATAAGGTTTACGTTGATAATCATATCAAAGTTCAGACTGATAATTATTTCAATGCTTAGATTATAGTTTCAAAATTAGAATTGATAATCATTTTGAAGGTTAGATTGACAGTCATTTCTAGGTTTAGATAAATAATCACTTCGAGGTTTTCATCAGTGGTGCTAAACATTTCTACTCCCACGCCGACCCTCAAGGATATATTTTTTCCTGCGAGCCCCTCATAGTGTTTTTATATAAATGAGGCACTTTATTGAAGTTAATTCCATTCTATTTCATTTAATATTAACAAATTACAACATTGACATATTTGATATTGCTTTACTGCGGAAGCTTGCGCCCCCCCCCCCTGGAATCCAATCATGCCCCTCCAAGGGGGGGGGGGGTGTACCCTGCAGGTTAATAACCACTGGTTTTGATCAATTATCAGTCTAAGTTTAGATTAATAGTTAATCATTTCACGGTTTCGACTGAAAAATAATTGAGATTTAAACTGATCATCACTACAAGGTTTACTTAATTATCATTTTGATGATTAGATTGACCATCATTACGAAGTTTAGAAAGCTAATCACTTCGACGTTTAGATGGATAATAATTTAAATGTTTAGATTGACAACCATATAAAGGTTCACAACAATCACTGCAAAGTTTAGATTGATAATCCTTTCTATAAGGCGCACGAGACTGTTCGCACATGGGCAGCCACGAAGTCTGCATGAAGCACTTGCGTGCCTGCATCTGATAGTTAGCCAACCATTTGAATAGAATGGGAAGTTTCCACACCACCTGAGGATCATCAGGAGGAAGTGGAGGGTGACGGTGTATGGTGGTGCAGCCATGGTGCGTGTGACCGCTTAGCACCAGGCGAGGCTCCAAAGACGACAACAGCTGCACAAAAGGAGCGATCTTTCAGTCACTGTCTTTGTTACCAAGCTAAGTAGACACTGAGGTCGGAGTTGGTAACGCTTGAAATACAGGGTGGCAGAAAGTCTTGGAACTTAGCAAACACACAGATAATAATACAAAATAAGAGTGAGAATGCTTAATCGTAATGCTGAGAAATAATTGAAGCTATAATTAAATTTCATTGATGGGAACTCCCTCAGCCGGAATTACTCCGCAGAGTGTCCGTCGGAAGTCTTCCACACAGATACGAAGCTTTTCTTATGGTATGGTATTTTCACCCATAGCTACACATTGAGGAGATTTCTTCAGAGTATCGACATTGCTGTGGGGAAAAAGCGCAAGCTCATACTTACTCAAAACATGATAGACACTTGATTTTGTTTCTATAGGGCAACAATATAGAAATTTGATGTTAGTGCGCTGTGGAGCTCAATAATAGCTTCACTTTCACTCATTTTTCTTAGGGCAAGTCTAAATTATTCAAATAAATTTGTGGCAAAAGAACAGCAATAATTTCTAACATTTTAATTCATAGTATAACTAAAAATACTTTCAGAACAGTTTGTTGCATTCAAGAAGAACTCCATGGACTTATTGCCCACCCAGTATTCCAGAGCACATCCATAAGAGCCCAAGCACATGGTGTCGAGTTTCTCTGACAATGACAAAGCATACAAAAGCGATCAGGAAGACCGAGGATATAAAAACGTTTGAAAGAGAACACTGGACGTAGCGCCTAAGGGACGTTCAAATTACACTTCAACTGGACATTCAATGGGAATTTACGAGTACTGTACTACCGAACACTCAAAGCGGGTCGCTGCACTGACGAACGAGCTGTGCCAGCAGCACGTCATGACCGCGCACAACAACACACAGAGTGGCACTGGGGCATAAACAACCAGACATAGGTAGCTACCTAGGAAACAACATCACCTTGTAGTGGAATTGCCATTTTGAATTAGAACGATCTGCGCCTGAAGAGGCGACTCGGACCGTTTCGCACCATTCTCTTACGATCAGCTGTGTCTGTCTGTAGGTTGTACACAGTGACGTTCTCCTTGAATCTGGTGTTCTGACTTAACTGTGTTTTTTGTATCATCGTCCATTTTCTTGGACTGCTATTGTTCAACGTTTAAGCTTATTTTTCATACATGCTGTTAGCTTTTCTAGGTAGTATTTCGCGGTGTCACTTGTGGGTTCTCCGACGCTTGTTGTGCTCTGTTACGTTCCTAGCTTGAGACGGCTACGTTCGAGTTACCATGGACCGTGGGCATTTCGCAATAGTTAGCTATGTTTGCTCATCCAAAGGCGTAGGAGGCGGTGCCCCAGGGGATTTCATGGGTCGCCTTAGCTTTAGCTTAGCATCCGGACGTCTTTTCTCCTCCTTGCTCCTTCCTCATCTTTCGTGTGCCTGCGGATGGTTTCTTAATTGCTTAGGCTCGCCCATCCTGTCTTATGGGAAGAAGCGCCGAGATTGCCTTAGCTGATGGCTCTGCTTCCTAAATGTCTGTCTATTGTACCTGTTCCGCTTTCGTCTGTTCTGTGCTTTTACTGACAGTACTTTCTTCTGCATTTTCTCTTCTCTCCCGACATGCGGTTCCTTTGAGCGGTGGGCCTGCGTGGGGTTATCGTCACGCATGGCGTCGCCCGTGCCTGTCGACATGCTGTATGTCCCATAATTATCTCTGTTGGATCGTCGTTGTTGGGAAGGCAGAGGCTGGAACTGTTAAATAATAATACTATAATTGATGCTAAAAATAATTCTTTCAATTGCTCCAGTATTTGTTCCGACTGTTCCTGTGCGCATTTGTCGTGTGTGATAGCTCCCGTAGTGCACAGACTCCACACTTTATTGAACACACTGCGTGTCCCTTCTTCCTTCCTTTCTTTGAATCGCACTGTGCGCAGTGGGTTGGAAGCTTGGGGGTGCAGGTGCAATAATGCAAGTACTAATTTTTCATTGCCGTTGCCCGTATAATTGGTGTTTTGGAGCGCTTTTATAGAGAGTCGGAGACCCACAGGGGCACGCGCGCACAGCCATATCTATTCTAACAAGGACCCAGATTCATTGGCATTGTGGCGCGGTAAAACTTGCTTTTTTGTGGATAGTGAAATATCGTCATAGCTAAAGAGTGATCTATGAACCCCACAGTTGTAATTGTGGTTGTACTGCAGGCTCTCGTCCCGGGAAAGATGTTTGAATTCCGTAGCAGTTGCCTTAGCGAATCTGAGCCCTGGTATTCTTTCCTTTAATTTTCTAAACATTTTTATAAAAGTATTTCCGCCATTTTCAGAGGGTTTAGATCAGAACAGATATTTGATGAAACAGAGCCTTCTTATTGAGCCAGAAAAGTAAGCTAGTATTACATCAGAGAAAAAACTAGGAAAACAAAGAATTGACCTTCGTAATGCCAGAGCTATCATAAGTTTAAAGTGGTGCAGATTGAATACTGACTGCTGCTGGGCGCACAAGTTTGACGCTGAATACCTGATCTTCTATAAAACAAAGCTATAGAACCAGAAATAAAGGACATTAAACTACATTTTAAACCTGAAAGGTTGGCCGCCATCTTTCTTTGCCATGCCGGTCGAGGTGCAATTGTCTACGTTACTCTCTCCGAAAACTGGTGAATTTTGCCGTTGACCTTCTCCTTACAAGCTGCAGATAGAAAGCCTACCTAAGATCCGCAGCAACCCTTGATAAGTAGTGTACCGCGTCCAGAGGTCCAAAGCAGGTGTACTGCCAGGGTCTTTATTAATAAAGTTATGCGAAGAAAATTTATAGAAGTCGACTGAAAATATCTGTGAACACGATTTGCTCAGGTCCATCTAAATACGTTGTAGCTGTATCAGATATTAGGTATTATAAGAAGATTTAAGCCTCCCAAATAAGTACTAAGCTCTTCTAAGTGAGGAAAAGGAAGGGACATATAGTATGTGGACAGAAAAACGGGAAACTCATGCACGAAGGTGTTCCCACACAGGATCAACGCGCATGGGAACAGCAAGTCGGGAAAGAAGAGGAAGAACAGACAACAGTAAGATCAGTAGGAGTATGAAAATGGAAGGAAGCAAACTGGGCACGAAAGACAGACGTCCCCAAGGCCTAGCTAATGGCTAAGGTAACCTACTCAAACCCCCTGGGGGCGCTACTCCCCAAAACATAGGATGGGCGAACCTAACTAACCTAACCCTATGGCCTATGGCCCATCCTACGCCCCCGGAGGGGAGCTGTATCGGATTTGCTCAGCACTGCCTGAACTTACTAAACTGTACCTGATTTTGCTCAACATAGAAGTTATACCGCATTTTTTATTGTTCCCTTTAACCACATTTTACCGATGGTTTAGATCCTTTAGTTTGTCTATGATTTTACCAATAGAAGTATATGGCTTCAACTAATTAGTGCACCGTTAGCATTCTATTTACACCGCTCATCTTAGCTATTTTGCGTTTTAGTATTTGTTGAATGAAGGAATCTTAATAAATTAGTTACAACTATTCAAATTTAACTGGCCTCTACTCTCTGCTGTGATAGGTCCTTCAACGAAATGAGAAATAATAAGTACAGTCTTTCAGTTGGTGGTATTGGCGCAGCTCTCCCCACTACAACGTCCTCGGCAGAAGTAATAAGAGCTTACTTTGACTAATTTTACACATCACCCGTTATTTATGAAGAGGGTACGAGCAGCGAGAGAACGCACCTCTTCCGTAGCATCACGCGACAAGCACTCCCACCGCTCCCTGAAGCCGGTGTTGCGTTCCTCAGGAGGAGCGGCATCGTAGCCCTCGCAATGTGCATCGCTTGGTCGATACAGCGGGTAGTGCTGCGCAAATAGAACATTAGCCTACAACATGGGGCTGCGGTTACAATATGAGAAAACAAAGACAAATACACAGACTCATGCAAGCTCCTTCTGTGTACGACTAACTGATGGAATAGCATTTTCAATAGCTACTATACAGTTTCGTGACACCACGCAAAGAGTTTGGGTACTGGGTGAGTAGAAGTAGTAGAAGGATCACTAACACCGACGGATTCTCGGTGATGTTTATGTCAGCTCTCAGGGGTGACAATTACAAAAGAATAGCACATAGAAGGCAAACAAGGCAGTACCAACCTGGAGCAGTACAGGCCGTGGCAGTAAGGGCTCAGCATTGAGAGGCAGGAGGCTCGAAGCTGGGAGCTCACAAGGACCCACACCGCGTCGGCACGACAGCTCCTCTGATGGGTGACCATCACCGGTAGATTCATATAAATAAGATAGGCGAAGGTCGATGAGTGATCAGTTGATTTAAAAATGTTGGCAACCACACAGTTAAAACTTGCACTTGCGCTTACGAGGATTTACAATTGAAAAGATTAGGTATGTGAATAATGGGGGTATGCTTCTACAGTGATTTTCTCCGCATAATTCCAGGGAGCAACATCTCACTAAGAGCCTGTACACACGCTAGTCAAAAGAACGAGTTTCAGTAACTGATCGTGTCGACTGTTTTGTTGAGCCCTCGTAAACGCAACTTGAAGTTTAGCAAAAAAAAAGTTTTAAAATGTTAGCAGTAAGTTCAGTTTGCTCAGCAACTGACGTTAGTAAAGTTACAGACATCTGTTCAAACTTGAAAGGAATTACAGCTTAAAAGTTTGTGCAAGTGTGCGCTATTTAGGCTAAATGAACGATAGCGCCTGAGCAGGCTCTAGTACTGATTAGTTTGATATAACTAACTAAATTGCACCGAATGCACTACGTGAGACTATACACCTCACAGTTCTACAAGTCGCCATAATTATGCAAAATAGAAGCGTGATTATAAGAAAGAACTTAGAAAATCGGGCAGGGCACGTATCATTATCGAGCAACGTGGAACAGATGTATGAAAACTACATAATGGGACACGTTATATATAAATAAAAAACTGGAAAATATACAAACATGTACAGTAGTTTATATTCACAAAGCCTGGGATATAATGGACAGAGACGCGTGACGTGTCACCACTGTAGGAGATATCTGCTAAAAGTGCCAGTAACATTAGTGGGCAACATTTACAGGGTGTCTACAGATTTGGAAGACTGAAATTCAAGGCTTTTTCAAGGTTGTCAAGGCTTTCCCAGATGAAATTCAAGACTATTTTATGACCATAATTTTTATATCGGAGCACTAAAGTTCCTCATACCATCAGCTTCAATCAATCACATTGTACAAAAGCACATTTTCCCACATACATCATTATTATATTTAGTAGTTTAAGCCTCCGTCTCCACAACAATGGCGATCAAACAGGGGAAGAAGGAAGGGACATATAGTATGACGATAGAAATACAGGATGGGGAACCCATGCATGAAGGTGTTCCCACACAGGATCAACGCGCATGGGAACAGCAAGTCAGGAAAGAAGAGGAAGATCAGAATAAAGCATGAGCAAGTAATAGTATGAAAATGGAAGGAAGCAAAGTGGGCACAAAAGATAGACGTCCCGAAGGCCTAGCTAATTGCTAAGGCAACCTACACGAGCCTACCTACACGACATTTTGCACATACACACCTTAATACAACAAACTTCCCCTTAGTTTTCACCAAAGTTCACACCTGTTAGTCCTTAGTTAAAATGTTTTTTAATGCCCAATATTTCTTCCTCCATCCGTTGCTCACTATCAGCTTTGACATGCTTGTACTCATATCACTTTCCTTAGCTTTGACAACCGCTGCCACTTTTCTCTTGCGCCTTCAGCTGCTCTTGGTCAGCATTTCTCTTACTTTCCTCAAGCTATTCGTTGTAGCAATGCTGAGCGCTACGTGCAACCCGCAACAGACTTCGAAAAGTTCATATCTTTGGGTTCAACAGCTGTAATAGATGCAGACAGCATTATGGACAACCCTTTTGAGCGAACATTGATTTTTCTTTCTGATTTACGTCAAGTCGCTATTTATATAGCATCCATTCTCAACTGTTGCTTGCCCGTGTGACAGGCACAACAACGAGAAAACAACCATGTGGCACTTACTAGCAGCACTGGGCTCTCTCAGCACACAGCTCCAGAAGGTGTCCAGTCGACATTTTCTTGAGAACTTTTGGCCATTTTCCTGGACAGAGGATTTGCGACTACTCTCTTGTAGTCTATCTTAATCCTGTCAGCTTGATTGCCACCCTAATACAATACGGCTGAAAATACAGAGGGCTGGCCATGATCGTCCTGAGGTTTATGGAATATTTCATCGATTCTGGGACTGGCTCTGATTGCTGGCACATGTAGCCGGTGTTTGGCAGAACCTTCATGACTCTTGACAGCGGACACACCCGTGTGACTAACATGAATCACCTTTTTGCAAAGTCTACAAAATGCATCAGTATCATGGGGTGCTTTCTCAATCCATGAATGGTATGGAGGAGATGATCCAAACAACCAGGAAGGCTGAGATATGCAGACACTTTTTGGAGGGGCCATAGCGACACAAAAAATGCCCCTTTGTTGGCAGCAAAATCACAAATAGGGCACTTTTTTGAAAACTTTCGTTGATACCGAGTATAGAAAAGAAGAACTCTAGGCTGCAAGAAAATCCTCAATTCTTAACGCAAACTCTGGAAATTAAATAAAATGTTTAATAACTACAAAGAAAAGCATATATACCTTCAGCCAAAACATACAAAAAATTAAATCATTTTTGAGAACTTCACGCATTGTTCAAATAGCTATCCAGACTAAAGGAAGTTCAAATGCTGCACCTTTCAAAATTTTAAATATTTTCATTTTCTGAAAATTCAAGGCTTCTTCAAGCTTCGTATACACCCTAACTTATTGAGGGCATCACAGACCATGGAAAAGCTGTGTAGGTATTTACAGTAATTACTATTATCAGGGTGAACGATGCGACAAAAATACAACACCATACCTTTAAGGTCATAAAACAATGACTCCTCAGTCCTCACTAGCTACTTCAAATCTCACTGGTAACAAGACTACATTTACTGCTACAAGCCCATTGTCCAGTAACTGGAAGTTTGATTAGCTGTTTCTCAGAGTAAGCACGATAACTTCTAATAAGAAATGTCTGCAACAACCAAAAGCGGTCCAACACTCACTGTGCAGTTGGTGCAGCTTGGCAGACGCATCACTGCAGAGAAAGCAGCTGTCTCCGTGCATGGCCATGCTGTTCACACCCACAAAAAGAACGCCACGCACGGCCACCGTCTGAATGCTGCCTGTGTTAAATGCTGCCTCGAACCGCCCGGCCAGAGATGGTGAGATGCTGTGTGATTTGTTCGGAACATAATTAGTACAAAAGAATCTATGCTATCAATAGCAACTTCCCATAGTTTCAAATTATTTTCACGAAACAAGATGCCGAGTTGGTCCAAACGTTGAAGAAGAGATTTTATTCATTGCCCTCAATTATTGAGGATATTATGAATACGGTAGAGCCTCATATATTTATTAATGGACACTGGATACAAAGGGTAAACACAGAGCTTTATATGCAAACACTAAATTAAGGCAGCAGCGGAGAAAATCTGACGGTATGAATGTTTAGTCATTGGCTAGCATATCAGGTACGAAAGTTTGAGGTTCTCGTGTGCTTATACACAAAGTCCAGTGAATTAGCAATAGGTAGTTGTGCTAGGTGACCATGGTGTGTGTGCTACGGTACTTCTAGTTTCTTCTTGCACCTACTTATTTTGGCACCCAAAATAACACTTCACATCAGCGAACAATCTCCTCAATCAGTCCATCAATATGAATTTCAGCTGCATAGGGAATACCTTACGACTTCAAAATTGGAAGATTTTTCCATAATGTTATTCCTACGAAGCCGTATTTCAACCTCCTGGTGAAAGGTTAACAGTGAATCATTGACAAACGTTAGCTTTATTCTAATGAATAAATAACCTACCTACAGCTAATCAGGAGTTGACAATCTGCATGAACAGCTAAGACAACCGAAGCATTACAGTAGGAGCTCCAGTACCCACCATATATGCTTCACAACACCGTACAGGACAGCAACAGTCGAGCAGTGGAATCAAGATACATACATTAAAAAACAGCTCCAGCGGATGGAGTATGAGGACAAGAAGCACCACGTGAATCGTATAATTGAAGGTCACTGTTTCAATAACCAGTCTCCTTGGAACAGAACTTCCCATAAATCATGGAAAACATGCGCAATTCAAGAAACATTGTAGCTTATGGTCTATTCTAGAAGTCTTGGGGGAATGTACTCTTGTAGCAATATTCCTAGGGTACTTGGTAGGTATATACCTACAGGACAGTAGCATAGCTCTTCACTAGCAGCTTATATATTAATATATTTTGGTTCCTAAGCATCACCTGTAATGGAAGCCCATGTCATGGTTACCAGCCACAACAATGAGCTGTGTTGTATTGGGCAGGGAGAAGAGCCGAGAGAATCTTGTGACGTAGCTATTGAACTCTTCCTTGCTGCACCACTTCCCTTCATCGAACAGATCACCTGGTGATGATAACAAAGGCAAATGAAAGACAGCTACCAACTCACACGACAAAGCTCTCTAAATTGATACAGGTAATATAAAATCGTACATAGTGCTGTTGTATCGACAGTGGACATACCCTCGGGCTTGGTTCACATTTCGATTGTGGTTCACTGGTGTACAGTCTCAGCAAAAGCTACAATGATAACAGTTCAAAACATCAAAAATAGATATGACGTTTATTTCCACATAACTGAATCAACATTATTACCTAATTTATTTTTCTTCGGTTTATCCATCCACAAGTACAATCATGCACGTGTCCAATTTTCCGTCAGCCTGTTATCCTTTTAGTTTTATTTCAGACTAACAGTCGTCTTGAGAACAACATTATTCTGTTCAAGCTGCTACACCTTAAAGGTCATAGAAGTGCTCACAGTCATAGTACTATAAACTTTCATGCTTCATGTTATGGATCTGAGCAGCAATGAGATTAAAACGCCTGGCCTGTGGAATTCCCTCAGTTAGTCATTAGTATCACGGACCACCATAGCTCAACAACAGTAAAGCTGCATTGGCGACACTAAGGTGTGTCCAAGCTCCCGTGTCCACGGGTTAAGTCTGCTTGGGGCCAACAGCTTGGTGCATGTCAAAGTCTACTTGAGTGAGGCTGCGCTATGATGCAGGGAGTGAATTCCTCAAGAAGTCTGGTTATTACAGGGTTGTACACCGCCCTACCCACAGCTATTAGCTACCTGCAATCCAATGCAAGCATGATAACTAATTGATAAGGGGCATGTAGGTACTAGGTATGTCAAGTAAAAGTAGAAGCCAATGTCGTCGGTTCAGCCATCGATTTCGATGGATCTGGTACTGATAGAAGGTCAGTCGTGTCCCTCACGAAGAGCACGTCGCCTCAGGCAAGCCTGCTTGTGGCTATGCAGACCTATCCGAGAATGACAAACTTGGGCACACTCGTCACAGGGGTGGGTGCCTTCTCCTGGTGTAGAATTTCTCCGGCGATGCTTCTTCTCTCAAGCTCTCCGGACTCTTTCAGCTTTGTAGTTAGTCACTGCGGTCGTATAAGCAGACCTCCACTCACTGCGGTGCACTGCCTGCTGTTCCAGGCTGTCTATGCCGCATACCTTGACAATACTGTGACGATGATTCTTGTATCGAAGGCGTTGACCTCCTCTCAATCGCCAACCATGCTGCAGCTCGCCGTAGAAAACTCTCTTTGGTAGCCTTCGTTCATCCATGCGAAGCACATGACCCGACCAACGCAGCTTTGCTTCCATTATGTAGGCCTCTATGCCCCTCACACTGCACTTTTCCAAGATCTCAGTGTTTGGAATCACTTCATGCGAAGTTACACCTATTCTTCTCAAGCATTGCATTCGGAAAGCATCCAATCTCCTTATCTGCTTGCGGTACAGCGTCCAAGTTTCATAGTTGTACAGTAGAACTGTCATGATAGCAGCCTCGTAAACAGACACCTTTGTGCTGAGACTTACATCATGTGATCGCCACAATCGATGCTCCAGCTTTCTAAAAGCTGCAGCCGCACTTGCGATGCGGCTGCTAATGTCAGGATCCATTGAACAATCGTCAGACAAGACCCCTCCAAGATATCTGAAGCTGTGGACAACCTTCAGCTCAGTTTCGTAGGCATATATTGAGGGGCGAGACAGAATTGTTCCTGGCGCAGACTGGCAGAGGACTTCAGTCTTGCTGACACGAACAGTAAGCCCGTAGCGAGATGCGACTTGGCTTTGGAGAACCTGTCCATAATAAGAGTCTGCGCGTGGCGTTCACTGTGTGCCACGACAGCACATCTGTAATAAGCTGATGCAAACCATTGTTTTTACTTGCAGTCGCCTCAAGCTGAAGAAACCTCCATCGAACCTGAAGTTTATATCGATTCCCACCTCGTTATTGACGAAGGCGTCGTAAATTATTGCGGACATAACAAGCCCAAAGAGCAAAAGCGCCATATTGCACCCCAGCTTGGCTCCATTTGCAATTGGGAATGAGTCTGACTATCTCCCACTGTCAACCAATCGCGTTCCATACCTTTGTGAAAGGATTTTATTGTGTGACTACATTACTGGGGCTGCCAAAGTGCAGCAACAGTCTCCATAGGCCAGATCTGCAAAGAGAGTCGAATGCTTCGTGAGATCTATAAACATCATGTAGCTATAGATCGCAGTGTCGCTCTCTGCATTTCTCCTTAATTTGCCAAGCAGTGAATATCATATTGACTGTTCCTCACTGCGCTCGAAACCCACACTGACCCACACGGACAGATTAAGGTAGCATCGGAAGCTTTAGCCGTTAAGAGTTTGCGACTCCTGGAGGAGGAGTTCTCAGCTGTGGAGGATGTCTCTCCCAATGTATGTCAAGACGACTTTTAAACGCGTTGACTGACTCTGCACGAACAACGTCGGAAGGGAGTCTATTCCAAATGCTGACTATGAAATACAGAAAGAACTGCTGACTTAAGGTCGTTCTTCGAGCTTGAGTTTTTGACCATTGTTTTGCAAGCGATCTTTGAGGTCTCTTTCAAAGAGCCCCATTGTAGGTACGTACTATTGCTAAGGTGATCACCAGCATCTCTGTCTAAGAATCCCAAAGTTCAAATGCTGTAGAAGCCAATCAGGTAGCTACTAGAGACCGACTGGGGCGACGATTTTGGAAAGACCGGAGCCGGGGTGACCAAAAATCAAGTAGCCGGGGCAGGGGTTACAACCAAATAGCTGGGGCCAGGGTTGGCGCTATGGTGACCAAAAATAAAGGGTGTTATTTTACTTTAAATCACATATGTGCTTTCCTTGTTTTTAGTATGTTAGCTAATTGGGTCGATTCAAGACTATTTACGTGAATTACATTTTCGTCGCAAATGTTTAGTTTTCGAGATACCTGTATGACTTGGAAGTTCTCATTGTTTTTCTATGGGAGAAATAACACAGGTTAGGTTAGTTAAGGTTAGGTTAGGCTAGATAGGTTTGATTAAGTTCCTATTAGGTCGCTAGCAAGCTTATAACGAAGTCGGTTAGTTTCTACCATAGAAACACAATGGGAGCTTAAAGTCATATATCTCGAAAACTAAGCATTTGCGACGGAAACGTTATTCATGTAAATTGTCTTAAATTGACCCAACGAACTTACTCAAGGCAAGAAAATCCACAAAAACCATATGAGAGCTAAGGTAAAAATTTACAAAATAAAGTATATGTATAATCGGGAACAGGGGGACAATTATTATTAGTGTATTGTGGGTTTTCGCGCCGTATTAGATACGATGACTACTACATAGGCTAACAGCGATCCAATTTTGTACACCTATATGATATATTTTCAAAGTTGAGTCGAACTCAGATGAGTTCTATCAGAATACTCTTGGCCAGGTGCACCATGTCTGGCAGGAAATAAGGCGCGAGCATCTCCAACTCCACACGGCTCGATCGAACGAAATTGCACAGGACGCAGGAAATGAGACGAAAAATGAAAAGAGAAGAAGAGAGAAAAAAGAGAACACTCGTGCAGGCGGAGGGTCCCTTCCGTGGCCCTCTCCATGGAAGCAGATAGGAGTCCCATAGAATGGGTCGCTTACCGCCTCCCACCTCGCGAGGCAGAAGGGGAAATATAGAGAAACTACCTAACTTTACACGACTAATCTTCTCAGCAGGAACTGCGACTAGCTGCTACATCCCCTGCGGTGAAGGCATTTGGGACGGTTGCGTGCGTAAGGCCCAAATACCGTATATTGTGGCAGAGAAAGGGCCCACAAGGATATACCTCTGAGGGCGCCGGGGCTACCTAAACCAAATAGCGGGGGCCGCGATTTTCATGCACTGGCTGTAGTTTAAGACAGTATATTGATATGATATTAATTAATCGTAACTTTAATGAATCAGCTTACAAAAAAAAAATTAACTTCTCCCAGAAAACTTGAGTTAGCTATTGCTTGTGTTTTCCCTCCCCCAAAAAAAGTCCAGGCCAAACCCCCGGTTTTTACAGTTTGAAAAACCGGGGCCGGGGGTGGTATTGGTAAACCTGGGTCGGGGCCAACGCCGGGGTAAACAATTTTCGATAAACCGGTGCCGGGGAGCTGAAAAAGACCGGGGTTTACCGGGGCCGGGGCCTCGGACGGTCCCTAGTAGCTACTTCGCTATTTATCCAACTTTGCTCGAGAAAAAAAAAAAAGCCTGAGCACCTGGAAGCAACACTCGCATGGCTTGTAGCACAACTGTGATAGCTAGTTATTAACTTCATTGTCCTGTATTGGATTCTTTCTCAATTACCAGTAGCTATCCCAGCAAATATTCAGTAACAAAAACTGAATAGCAAACTCAGAAGTGACTGAATAGATGCTTTGTATAGGGAAACTATTAGCCAATATGATTAGATTTGTATTCAAAATTCCTGGTAATAAATCCTAAGGCTTTGTTCACAACTTTCACACTCCTGCCAATTTCCTTCCCGAGTTTTAGGTGTTTTGCGACAGTTATTCCTACGTCCAGTTACTGAGTAGAGGCTTTTCCAGGCAACTGAGAGCCATAATATAACTAACAAACGGAATGGTCTCCTAAAAATAGTTCTTTCAACCCACACAGGAAGCAACTGATGATAAAGCATGTAAATTTTTCATTACAACTGATATAGATACATTCATAGCCTACACACAAAAACCCAAATAATTCACATTAGTCGTTTTCTTATTGTTTTGATTTGCAAAAAAAAAAAAAATACAAACCCAAGCTATCCTTTAGTAGTTCATAAAAGGACTTCATGTTGTTGTTGTTGTAGTTACGTAGGGGGCGGCTCCGGAGGGGGTCGGGCGTGTGGCGGAAGGTATGAGAAGAAAGGTAGGGAAGACAAGAAGTCAGTCACAGATAGAGGGCTGTCCCATAGAGAGGTAGGAAGGAGGGCGGTAGGGTGGGCGGGACACTCAAACAGGTGGTTTACGGTATGGGGGG
>LQNS02277718.1:9454621-9472988 GCA_001587735.2 Parhyale hawaiensis | reverse complement strand
CCAAAGAGACACCGGGACTAACACCCCGGCTTCTTTGAGCTATTGCCATTATGTTAGTAGGATATAGAGGACTGGGGAAACGAGAGGAGAAAAAACGGAAGACGAAAGAGAAAAAAGAGAAAAAGAAAATAAAAAATGCTGTAGAAGCCAATCACGTAGCTACTAGAGACCGACTGGGTCGACGATTTTAGAAAGACCGGAGCCGGGGTGACCAAAAATCAAGTAGCCGGGCCGGGATGACAACCAAATAGCTGGGGCCAGGGTTGGCGCTATGGTGACCAAAAATAAAGGGTGTTATTTTACTTTAACTCACATATGCGTTTTTCTTGCTTGTAGTATGTTAGCTAATTGGGTCGATTGAAGACTATTTACGTGAATAACATTTTCGTCGCAAATGCTTAGTTTTCGAGATACCTGTATGACTTTGAAGTTCTCATTGTTTTTCTATGGGAGAAATAACACAGGTTAGGTTAGGCTAGATAGGTTTCATCAAGTTCCTATTAGGTCGCTAGCAAGCTTATAACAACGCCGGTTAGTTTCTACCATAGAAAAACAATGGGAGCTTCAAAGCCATGTATGTATCTCGAAAACTAAGCATTTGCGACGGAAACGTTATTCATGTAAATTATCTTAAATTCACTCAACTAACATACTCAAGGCAAGAAAATCCACAAAAACCATATGTGAGCTAAGGTAAAAATTTACAAAATAAAGTATATGTATAATCGGGACCAGGGGGACAATTATTATTATTATTATTATTGTATTATGGGTTTTCGCGCCGTATTAGATACGGTGACTACTATATAGGCTAACAGCGATCCAATTTTGTACACCTAGATGATATACAGTATTTTAAAAGCTAGAGTCGAACTCAGATGAGTTCTATCAGAACACTCTTGGCCAGGTGCACCATGTCTGGCAGGAAATAAGGCGCGAGCATCTCCAACTCCACACGGCTCGATCGAACGAAATTGCACAGCCGTGCGACGCAGGAAATGAGACGAAAAATGAAAAGAGAAGAAGAGAGAAAAAAGAGAAGAAGAGAGAAAAAAGAGAAGAAGAGAGAAAAAAGAGAAGAAGAGAGAAAAAAGAGAAGAAGAGAGAAAAAAGAGAACACTCGTGCAGGGGGGTTGTCCCTTCCGTGGCCCTCTCCATGGGAGCAGATAAGAGTCCCATAGGATGGGTCGCTTACCGCCACCCACCTCGCGAAACAGAAGGGGAAATACTGTATAGAGAAACTACCTACCTTTACACGACTAATCTTCTCAGCAGGAACTGCGACCAGCTGCTACATCTCCTGCGGTGAAAGCATTTGGGACGGTTGCGTGCTTAAGGCCCAAATATCATATATTGTGGTAGGGAAAGGGCCCACAAGGATATACCTTTGATTGCGCCGGGGCTACCAAATCCAAAACGGGAGCCGCGATTTTCATGTACTGGCTGTAGTTTAAGACAGTATATTGATATGATATTGATTAATCGTAACTTTAATGAATCAGCTTACACAAAAAAAAATGCTTCTCCCAGAAAACTTGAGTTAGCTATTGCTTGTGTTTTCCCTCCCCAAAAAAGACCAGGCCAAATCCCCGGTTTTCACAGTTTGAAAAACCGGGACCGGGGGTGGTACTGGTAAACATGGGCCGGGGCCAGCGCCGGGGTAAGCAATTTTCGATAAACCGGTGCCGGGGAGCTGAAAAAGACCGGGGTTTGCCGGGGCCGGGGCCTCGGTCGGTCCCTAGTAGCTACTTCGCTATTTATCCAACTTTGCTCGAGAAAAAAAAAAAAGCCTGAGCACCTGGAAGCAACACTCGCATGGCTTGTAGCACAATTGTGATAGCTAGTTATCAACTTCATTGTCCTGTATTGGATTCTTTCTCATTTACCAGTAGCTATCCCTGCAAACATTCAGTAACACAAATTGAATAGCAAGCTCAGAAGTGACTGTGAATAGATGCTTTGTATAGGGGAACGATTAGCCTATATGATTAGATTTGTATTCAAAATTCCAGGTAATGAATCCTAGGACTTTGTTCACAACTTTTACACTCCTGCCAATTTCCTTCCCGAGTTTTAGGTGTTTTGCGACAGTTATTCCTACGTCTAGTTACTGAGTACAGGCTTTTCCAGGCAACTGAGAGCCATAATAAAACTAACAAACGGAATGGTCTCCTAAAAATATTCCTTTCAACCCACACAGGAGGCAACTGATGATAAAGCATGTAAATTTTTCATTACAACTGATATAGATACTGTACATTCATAGCCGACACACAAAAACCCAAATAATTCACATTAGTCGTTTTCTTATTGTTTTGATTTGTAAAAGAAAATTATGAACCCAAGCTATCCTCTAGTAGTTCATAAAAAGGCCGGACTTCATCAACCCCATGATTGGTGCAGTATCCTAGATGATCTTTTGATATGTACAAAATACTAGGCACTTCCTAACTAACAAAGCCAACTTAAACTACGATTATGTAATTGTTATAGTTGCTATTATAATTTATTACTATATTGAACAACTGCAGCCAGCGTTTCCACTAGCTACATCGAAATTTAATAAAGAAAAAAAAAAAAGGCACTGACTATGTGGAAAGAAATGCAGAAACCATGCACAAGGGTTGTCCCACACCACACAGGATCAATGCACACTACAACAGCAAGTTCAATAAGAGAAGGAAGAACAGAACTAAGAATCATCAGTAGGAGCACGCATATATGACCAGGTAGCTACTGGTAGCTATTATTGGAAACCTCAAAAGTAGGTAGCTACTCACCCAAGAAAATCACAACATCTGGAGTATGGAGAAACACAGCTGTCTGGAAAGCACGGTGCATCTGCCACTCCCTGAAATGCAATTGCAGCAGTTCACATCCAGACTGTTGCCTAATCCCTAGTGAGGCTCCACCGAAGGCCTCAAACTTAGATGCAGCTACAAATAAAAGTCATCAATACCAATACAATCAGAAGCTACAGCTCTATTCTACAATACATCAACAGTGTATTATTTCTATCTCACTTCAACACATAGTATTTGCCTCAGGATTTTATATCACTAGTAATTTATGAATGCAACAATGAAAGGCTGCCCCCAGATTATCATATTTGGTATTAAGAAGGAATGAGCCAATGAATAATGAATTAACTTCAATGAATCAAAACTGATATAACTAGACAGCTACCATATTGCATAGGTATGGTTAGTTATAGTTAGATACTAGTTTAAGCCTCCATTTCCGAGCAGATCGATATCACAGAGGAAAGAGCAAGGGAGACATAGTATGTGGATAGAAACGGGGAACCCATGTACGAAGGTGTTCCCACACAGCATCAACGTGCAAGGGAACAGCACGGGAAAGAAGAGGAAGAACAGAATAAAGCATGAGCTAGTAGGAATAGAAAATCGGGAAGGAAGCAAAGTGGGCACGAAAGACAGACCTCTCGAAGGCCTAGCTAATGACTGAGGTGCCTAGACGAGCCCCATAACATAGGTTGGGCATACTTAATTAGCCTAACCCTAGGGCCCATCCCGTGCCCCCTGAGGGGTTACATAACCTATATTATACCAAGAACTCTGCAGAGATTTTGACTCATTTCTTCAATATGGGATATGACACTCAGTTTATCTTTGAGAATTAAACCAAGATATTGTATTTGAGATATATATACAGTACCATCCAAAACTAAGATAAATTTTCAAAAAGGCATAAATTTTTTTCTAACCATGCCAGGTACTTCTTCTTCTTCTGCACACTAATAGCCAGTAAGATGTTGATTATTGTGTTAAACTTCGAGACATGTATGAAGGATAATAAAAAGTTATGAACGAATAGCTTTTCTCTTTAAATTTATAACGTTCAAAACTAAGTGACTAAAAAAAGAAAAAATTAGTTTATTTCTCATTCAGTCCGTATTTCTTCATTTACATCGAAGACAAAGTTTGACACTGCCGTTTGTAAACATTGCTGTTCGTTACATGATGGAACCACGTCAGGAAATTGATTACAATATCCTACGACAAGATATCATCAATTTGCACAAGAATAATTTCACTATTAGAGAAATCTCTGAGAAGGTAACCCGTTCGAAAAGTGTTGTGGGCAGAATAGTGAAGTCGTGAGATGAAACCGGCTGCATTGGTGCCCCTAAAAAAGCCGGCAGGCCCCGTAAAACGTTAGTTAGAGAGGACAGAGTCATCCAGCGTACGTCATTGAAGGATCGTTTTATATCCTCAACTGCGATAAGTAGGAAAATGAATGACACAACATGTATGAAGGTCTCACGTCAGACCGCGTCTCGGCGCCTTCAAGAAATAGGGTTATTTGCAAGACACCCACCCACAGAAGAAACCGCTTGCAAGTGCCAAGAACAAGAAAAAGAGATTAGAGTTTGCAAACAAGCATGTTAACTGGTCCCATGAAAATTGGGCTAGAGTGTTTTTCAGTGATGAAAGCAAGTTCAACTTGTTTGGTAATGACGGTAAGAACTTTGTTAGAAGACGTGAAAGGGAGAAATTAAGTGTAAAGTGTACTAAGAAGACTGTGAAGTTTGGAGGCGGGAGCGTGATGGTTTTTGGTATGTTCTCTAGTCAAGGGACATCGCCTCTCGTTCGTTTTGCAAACCCATGTGAATGCTCAGGTGCATAAAACTCTGTTGGAAGGTATTCTCGTGCTTAATATTGTAAACTCAGGAGTCCCCAGCCCTATCTTCATGCAAGACAATGCCCCTTGCCATAAGGCAAAGACAGTCATGAGTTACCTTGAGCAGCAGATCTCGAAGTTATGGATTGGCCGGAACAAAGTCCTGACCCAAATCCAATCGAGAATCTTTGGAAAACACTAGGGGTGCGAGGGAAATGGGCGAAAAATACTGTTGAAGATTGTCAGTCTCATTCGGTCATGTAGTCGACGCTGTGCAGCTGTAATCGAAAGCAAGGGACTATTTACCAAATATTGATTGTGCAACACCATTTTGCTAAATATTTTAAGCAAAATATTGAGTTAAATGCAATTTTTTCTTGTTTGTCCCTTAGTTTTGAACGTTATAAATTTCAAGAGAAATGGTTTTCGTTCATAACTTTTTTATGATCCTTCATACATGTCTGAAATTTTAACACAATAATGAACATCTTACTGGCTGATAGTGTGCAGAAGAAGAAGTAGCTACCTGGATGCTTAGAAAAATGTTACACCGTTTGGAACATTTGTCCCTAGTTTTGGATAGTACTGTATATAGATATATATATTGAGAAGGAAGACTGTATGAGCGACATTCGAATTGTATGCAAGAAATAAAAAAATTAACCTATAAAATAAATTCACAGCTGAGTATTCCCACTGACCTGCGCAGCTTATCAAACCAGTGGCCATTTCTTGAGCCCAGCAAATGCGTATCAGCTACCACCATAGCTTTCACTGCATCTTCTGCTGCAGCAGTGGGGGAACTTTTGGCATCCTCCAAGTCTGGCCATCTGCACTGACACACAACCATACTTTGAGAATGGCTGGAGTGGAACTGAAGAACTATGGTACATTATTACATTATTATTATTATAACATAGTACATTATTACAATAAATTACGACTGACTACCTACCCATCCACGACACTTGAGTAACTATTTTTCTCCTTGGGTTTTGCTAGTCATGCCACAGATGTGTAAAAACACCTCTATCAATGTCAGTAGGCACCTAGGTTTACCATCATCATGGCAATGAAAGACGGGGGAAAAGCAGAGATTCAAATCAGGATCGGCATTAAGTAAACCAGTGGTTCTTGACCAGTGAGGCGCGCCCCTCTGGGGGAGCGTGAGCAGATTCCTATAGGGGGGGGGGGGAAGCGCGATCCTCCACAGTAAAGCCTGATTTACAGTAATTACTTCCGCCAAGGAGGTTATGTGTTTGTCGAGTTTCTAGTTTGTTTGTCACCAAGAAAACTCAAAAAGTTGTCAGCGGATCTTTACGAAACTTCAAGGGATTGTTAGGCATGTTAACAGTGACAGACGATTCATTTTTTGTGGAAATCTGCTCATCTGTTTGTCTTCCTATTTTTCCCATAGTCCATTTCAGAATTGTTAGCCTGCAATAGCCTTTCTTGGATCTCTCAGTAATTCAGCATTTCTTCTGTTTGTTTCATTTCTCCAGAGACGAGTAAGGTTGTGGAGAAAGAACAGAAAAGAAAAATTTTTAGTGGGTTTCCCTCACTAGGGGTTTCTGGAAATTTCTGTGACGTCATCACTCCCCCTCCGCCCCTCTGAGAGGGGTTAGCTTTCTTCGGGTGGCAGAAGCCTCAGAACCTCAGTCCTCAGATCGTCTTGGATCTCAGCACAGGCAACATCTCCTGTGCTTGTGTTAGCCTCTTCTGATCTGTATGGCCTTAACTGGGTCGAACATCTCTACACATCGACAGGACAACGTATCTATCAAGAACATTTAGTTTCGGGCTCGAGGCTCGGCAACTAGGTAGTGTCTACCGTCCCGCATCACTTCAGTTCTTCCTGTCGACGAAGACTCAGGGAATCTAAGTTTCAGGTCCAATGCTCGGTGCTCGATGCTTAGCGCTCGATGCTCGGGAACTAGTGTCTACAGTCCTTCAACACTTCAGCTCTTCCTGTCGACGAAGCGTCTGGGAATCTAGGTTTCGGGCCCGATGCTCGTGAACTAATGTCAACTTTCCCTCAAGAACTCAACTCTGCCTGTCGACGACGCCAATGAAAATCTAGTTTCGATGCTCGAAGCTTGATACGCGAAGTTCGATGCTGGATGCTCGATGCTGGACGCTCGATGCTCGAAGCTCGATGCTTGAAACTCGATACTCGAAGCTCGGAACTCGAAACTCGATACTAGGGTCCTCCTTCCCTCAATACGTCTACTCTTCCTGCCAACGTCAACATTGGGAATCCAGTTTCGGGTCGATACTCGATGCTCGACCCTCAAAAGCTCGGGCTCGATGCTCGATACTCGAAAACTAGTGTTGACCTTTCTGGCAGGAAATTGTTTGGGGAAGCTGACCCTACATCACCCACGTCGCATCGCTACAGCTCCCACCGGCGGTTCCCGTCCGATGCTCCTCGCGTTCGAACCTAAATTCTTGAAATTCGATGTTCAGGAGGGGGGGAGAGGCTATTATTACACCGTCGAAGTCGCGTCGTCTTTACATCTCCCGGGGTCAAAAAGAATAGTTCACATAGGTGGTCATTGACACTTTGAAGCTCGGAGCCCTAAGGCTCACAGCGTGAAGGCGCGGATCTCGGAAATCCCAAGCCCGCAGCCATTCTCAATAGTCTCCCCCATGTCCACGGCCCTAGCCTTAGCGGTTATACCCGCGGGCAGGTTAGGACTAAGGATCCCACACAGCCGACCTCCACCTCCGTTAACCTCCGGCGCTTTGCTCTTCATCTCACGCTTAGCTCACTAAACTTCAGCTCCAGTCTTCTTCACGCCCTTGAAGAAACACGTTCGCGCTTTCTCTTTAGGTCTAGTCTTTTCGCTGGCTTTCTCTCCGGAAGTACACTAAGTGTTCGGAAGCTACCTAACGATCGGTACCAAGTCAAGACTTTCAGCGGAGAGCTGAACTTTTACCTCGCGTTCCCCACCTTCGCCGCTATCTCCTCTCTCCCTCTGAAAGGGCGAAGGCTTGAGGCCTGGACTTTTAGGAAGGCCACCGCGGGCGTAACCATACTTTGGCAACCAAAGGGCCTATGTCCCTCTTGTCTCGAGTCTGCTACGGGCGAGCAGAGAAACAACGCGGAGTTTTGTCTCACTCGAGCGGAGAGCCTTGTCGGGGCATCCCACATGAGAGAAAGTACAGTCCTGCGGACTAAGTCGGCCGTCTCGATCGATCTGCCACCTTGGCTCAGAGGGTTGATTTAGAGAACCCACGAACTTTACTACTTCCCTCGTCAGCAGGAAGAGCGACCATCTACATCTTTCCCGGTAAAAGCTCTCATAACCTCTGTACAGAGTTGAGCCCTCCTCCGTAGGCAGTTGAGTAACCACAGTAACGAATACATGTTAGATAAAGATCCATCGGTGCAGCTCAGCAGCTGTCCCCTGTAGAGTCGAAACGCCGTAAACCAAGTCCGGCCATCGCTGCTGTCTTCCGTAACAGTCGACACTACCTCAGTACTGAGGGGAGTTCTCTACTAGAAAGAAGGCCTCCGCCGTAAAGAGTTGAGTACATACAGTGGATAAGCGAGGTTAACCCGGAGCCACGGGCTAGGCGTAATTGCAGCCGTCCGAAGAACTTAGACACGCTTTCGACCTAGGCCAGCCGATTATCACGGTTCTCCAGGACGGAGCCAACACCTTAGACTCCTCGATATCCAACTTAGACTACGTCGTTGGATCCCTATAAACCTCGTATTTCCCCGACTTTGATCCCAGTTCTTCTAGCGCGCAATGAAAGTGTCGAAATCTCGCATAATACCCTCCTTGTAGCGTGCGAATCACACAAGACGAAACTCCGCCTAGTAGATACTCATTTAATCCAGATAGGCTAGTACGGCCTCACGTGGGAGAGGAGCCCTACGACCTCCAATCAGCTCCCCGAAAAAGAGCTCTGGCAGCTTACCCATAAAGCACAGCGACTCCCTAGGCCTCGCCGGTCCCGTAAGTCCCACGGTTCGGTATACCGATAGCATCTCCTTACTTTTCGAAGCCTACTCAGAAACAAAAGAGCCCCCAAGTGGGCTCTCAGACTCTTTGAGGGGTTCTTTGGCAGACACTTCAAATATCCCACGAAGACCTTGGGAATTAGGATGAGATTATTATTATTATCAATATATTGTGGGTTTTCCCGCTGTATTAGATACTAAGACTATATAACAGCGCTCCAATTTTGTATAATATAGTTTTTAAGTTTAGTCGAACTCAAATGAGTTCTATTAGAACAATCTTGGACAGGCGCACCATGTCTGGCAGGAAATAAGGCGCGAGCATCTCCAACTCCACACGGCTCGGTCGAACGAAATCGCAGAAAGGAGACGCAAGACGAAAAGATAAGAAGACAGAAAAAAGCAAACACTCGTGCGGGGGTCCCTTCCGTGGCCCCCCACACATGAGCAGATAGGAGTCCCATGGGATGGGTCGCTTACCACCATTCGGTGGCCCACCTCGCGGAGCAGAAGGGGAAATATAGAGAACCTACCTAACTCTACAGAACTACCTAACCTCAGCAGGAACTGCGGCCACATGCTACACCCCCAGCGGAGAAGGCAAGGATGAGGAGAATCGCCTCCCCGCCTCTCATCATCAAAATAAGAAATAGCAGTCTCCTTAGGTCAAATACTAGATATGCCTCAGAGAACTAATCCATCTTACGGCGACTCCTATCTACTCTGTAACCCCCTTGGTTACCGAACGACGCACAGCCCTCCATATACACCGCTCTCTGCGAACTTCGAAGTCTGCCTTTATTAAGACCGTACAGGGCACTCCCGCGCCTCTCTAAAGAGACGAACTCTAGACCGACCTCTCGTTCCTAGAGTACCAATCGTCAGGATTATGACGACGGCAGGTATGCCGTCACTATCACCAGCTTCTGAGCTCAGATACACGTACGCCTCACCCTTCCCAGTTTCTACGTGCACGTGGGAACCTCCGGCGACCGCTCACGAGGTCCTATCGGAGGACCTAGAGATTAATATCAGTTGAACCACTATCGACCAAAGCCTTGCATTCCACAAAGGTAGCTGCTGGAAAATTGGGAGCAGTCTACTTCTACTCCGCCACCAATCTACAGCCCAGCGGCTCACCCCAAAGGGGGTTTTTCCCTCCATCTGCCATAAGCATGCCGTTGGCCCTCTGAGGCAGCACCTCCTAGACTACCACACCTCGATTGTTCCAACCAGAACGACAGAAAGCCTCTTGGTCCTTATTAAGCTCGTAATAAAGACTTTTCTGAACCTGGTTTCTCGCTCTCTCATGCTCACTCGCGATCAGGGTCATATCATCTAGGTCGCGTCTAACCTTTTCCCGTCTTCCGGGCTATACTCCTCGATCTAAAAGTAGCCGGGCCATACTACAAAGTTACCACTATCCGGTCCCCATAGTTCCCAACGACCCCAGCTTATTTCGACGATTGGATCATCTTCACCGGCTCGCAGACGGTCGGTGAGGAAACTTACCACCTCTGAGGTACTCTTGCGGAAGCCCGGCCTTCTCATGCCTTCAAAAGGGGGGAACAAATAAATTCCAAACTACTATAAGATCGAAGTGGCTCAGAGTCCGGTAGATGCAGACGAGAAGAACACCGGGGCATCCGCTCTCCTGAGCAACATGGACTCACTCTCCTCTCGCTCTTCCTACAACCTCTGTTAACTTCAACTACTAGATGATTCCTCGCCGGGGACAATCGAGCCCCTTTTCTCTCCGCATCTGGAACAGACGTTTCTGCCTGGGACCCTCGTGCCCTTTGCCAAGCAGACGGGATTCTTCTGCATTGCTCTCGCTCCGACCTTCGCCGGTCGGACGCCCCTGACTGACGGAAAAAAGAGAGGGGCTGACTTTTGGATGTAGCCCTTCAGGAACTGGTATCCACGTGACTAATCCTTCCATTTACCATCGCTACGGGAGTTTTTTCCGCCAAGGTCTTTCCACTGAAAGCGAGGCACCTCAAATCCAAGGCTGCAACTCAACTCCGCTTTACTACAAGGCGGACGCCTTGAACCTTCCCAATCTTCTTAGAATGAGATCTTCCATCGGCTAGCGACCCTACGAGGCTCGACGGAAATCAACCCGATGGCTACAACACTGGACTCCCCCTCTCCCTCCCCACCCGGTTCTGATATCTATAGATTGCTACTCCCCTCGCTTGGGTCAAGTACCTCTGACCCTCATTTCTTTTCATTCCAGCGAAGAGACCCCTTCGAGTCGCTAATGCCCAAATTTCAGACTACGAAAGATCTTCCGAGACTATTTTGATCACCTCTTCAATCGGGTGGGAAATTCTCATCACCTGCGAAAGTGACAGTCTCTTGGATTCTCGCACTACACTAACTTACAAGCTGCAAGTAGGTCCCCCGTGGTTCACTCCTGCCCAGCAGCCTCCCCCTCCTTCCTTATGAGAGGGCAGTTGCTTCGCTCGCCTAACATGTAAGGTCCCCATGGGGCTCCAGCCAAGGGCCAGAAACAGCCAGCTTCCCCCCCCCCCATTTACACAGAACCCTGGGTTTGACCACCCTTGACTCGGGCAACAGAGTTAGCGAATCAGCATTCACCTCCTGGACGGAGGCTTTGCCCACAGACATCAAGCCGTCCTCCCCACCAGTATACGATAGAGATAACTCTTTACTCTTTGTCTGTGTAACTTCCAACTAGTATTCTCTGAAGTTTATATTAGTAGCCTATTGTGTGAACAGAGTGGTGTTTCTAGAATTAAGTAATATCTTGTATTTGATCATCTGTTGTTCGATGCCGGATACGGTATGAGACCTACTTTTTGGCAAGATAGTCAAAGATGAAACGAGCTAAAGAAATACTTTGATTTTGATTAACCATCTAGCTACGTTTTTTCTCGGCGGACAGGTTACGCCTGAGTGGGTAACATGTCAGGAAGACCGCTCTCGCAGTCTGGCACACGACCAGGAACACGTACTGGTTATTAACGGACTGGAAACGGCGTACCGAGCACTCCCAGGTCTTCCTAGGATCCCTCCGCTAAAGCTTTAGTGGAACCACACGGCGACGGCTGCACTTTTGGTCTTTCCAGGGTCTACCATAATCTAGCGCCTAAGGAGGGATTTCCACGCTGGCCAAAGCAGTTAGCCGCTACGGCTGACAGCTACAGGCCGCTTAGCAAGCGGGACGGCCCGTGCGTATTACAGGGACCGCCTGCAGAGGCATATTACCAAGGCCGGCCAAGGAGGCAGATTAGCATAAGCCGGACGGCCCACGAGAGCTATACGGGGCCATCCGCCCTCAGAGAATCCTGACATCCTCCACATAAACACCCTGGAATTTCCAGCAGTACGCTACACCCTACTCCAGCTCAATTTGTCTTACCACGGCATCCACCTCGTCATCGACAATGCTCCAACCCAGTGCGTGAACAACAAATTTTCCAGCGGATCTTGCACCCTTCGGAAGGAAATCTTCTTCTTAGTTCAGCTACTGAAGGAGCGGAACCTCAGGATCCAAGCTTTCCGTATTTCTGCCCTAATATATACCAAAGCAGATGCCTTAAGCCGGTCCTCTCATCCCCTCCTGGAATGGGAATTACCCAAAAAAAAAAAACCTCTTCCATCAGGTGATAACCTGGCGGGATCCGATAGAAATCGGCCTGACGGCAACACACAAAAACGCCAAGCTCCTCAAATTACCTCTCCCCTCACCCGGACGCCCTCGCCTGGGACTGAAACATCTGGTCGGAGATCGCTCTCTTTCCCCCGAAATGGCTCATTCCCAAGGCAATAACCAAACTTCGGACATACAGACACCACGGCATCTTCATTCTTTCATGGTAACCAGCAGAACTGTGGTTCCCTTACATCCTAAACAGGCCTAGCCACCAATGGCACCTCTCCCTACCAGACATAACGAGAAATGGACGGCCCGCCTCCGCGAAGTGGACCGCATTCAATTTCTAAAGGAAGTCTTCGCTCTTCCGTCGGAGAAACGGTGGCCACACGCCTCACCTCCGCTCACCGGGCCTTGACCTAGCGCCAGGCCCAGTCCGTCTGGAAGGCCTTCAAGGATTGACTGTCCGCCAATGTGTCGCGCATCACGCCTCAAACCTGGATGGACTTCCGTATCGCCTGCGAGGACGACTCTATACTAAACTGCAGATCCCAGCTCAAGCGCCCGATGCTCCAAGCTTTCGGGATTGACCTCACATCGGATAGGTACCTGCTAGCTACCTACTTGCAAGAGGCCAGTTCCTCCGCAACCCACATACCAAACAGAAGGTGTCGCAATGGTCCATCGACCGTATCCTGGAAACCTTCAGCTCCCCTCCATTCGCTCCGCAACCAACCACTATCCACGATCTCTTCTTGAAGACGCTGTTTCTGGCCGCCCTGGCTTCAGGTAACAGAGCAAGCGAACTTGTAGCTACCACCAGGGCGAACCTTCTACTTACGGAAGACAGGGTCGTCCTCCCCACCGCCCCTGGGTTTCTATTTAAAAAACAAACTTCTCGCCACCCAATGCCCCCGGCCGGCCCTGGGTCGCAAACACGTCCTCTGCCGGGTAACAGCCATTGAGCTCTACCTAGAGAAAACCGGCTCGGCCCCTCACAAACAATTTCCTGTTCATCCATTCCATTTTGGGAAAACCCCTCACAGCCGGCCGTCGCTCCTTTTGGCTATCTAAGGCTATCAAAACCGGTGACCCAAAGACTCTCTCCCCGGCCAGAAACGACATCCGGAGATTCGGTTGCTCAATTGCCCACTTCAGACAACTGGACCCAACAGAGATTCTACGCAACGGCTTCTGGCACAACCCTCAGGTTTTTGTGTACAAATACCTCCTCTCCTGCCGACCATCGTCATCTAATTTCATAGCAGGAGAGTCAGGCATTAATTCCGTCCTCACAGTGTGCGAAGCTCTCTCTTCTTCGAGGGGGGACATATTTTCAAAGGAATTCGGTGAATCTTTCTTTCCCCTCTTTACTGCTCCACCGTCCCATACTCTTCCTCGGACGAAGGCAGGGTCTAAAATTATTAGGCTATCGCAAGCTAACACAATTCTGAAATAGAGTAAAGGAAAAATAACTTCTACTGACGTAGGAAGTAGCAATATTTTCTCCTCATGAAATGAAGAATTGTGTTCGCCGAGAACCACCTCCTCCCGCACACACAGTCAACCTTCGTCCGTCATCACTCCTATTTGGACGATCTGAGGTTCTGTGTCTCCGGCCGCCTAAAGGAACCTAACCCCTCCCAAAGGGGCGGTGGGGAAGTGATGACATCACAGAAGTTTCCAGAAATCCCTAGCGAGGGAAATCCGCTACAAGTGGCTGCTTAAATTTTTCTTTTCTGTTCTTTCTCCAGAACCTTCCTCGTCTCTAGAGAAATGAAACAAAGAGAAGAAATATTACTGAAAGATCAAAGAAAGGCTATTGCAGGCTAACACAATTCTTCACTTCATAAGGAAAAAATATTGCTATTTCCTACGCCAGTAGGAGTTATTTTTTTCTTTGCGCCATAACTCAAAAGTTATGGATGGATTTTTATGAAATTTACACGAGTTGTTAGGTTTTATCATCAGTAGATGACCAAATTTTTGTGCTCTGTTTGTTCGCTCGTTGGTTGCTGTGTTTGATTTTTTGCTTGTTTGCACAATAACTAAAAAAGTTCCAAATGGATCTCTATTAAATTTATTACAGGCGTTGTTAGTAATGTTAAGACAGATGATTAAATTTCGGTGCAGATTGGTTGGTCCGTTTGTGTGTTTGACTTGTGATCGTCTTATAACGTCTGTTAGCAGCTTAACTCCAAAAGTTATAAACAGACTTCAAGAAAATTACAGACAAGTTAATACAGTGGCCACAAAAACAGTGTTTACCCTTGTGCCGCAGAAGCAAAGTTATCGCATAATTTGCCGATAACTTTGTTTTTGCATTCCCTGCCATATAAAAGAAGAGAGCAGGGTGGTATAACGGGTGTGGCTCCAACACAGCGCCACACACAAATCGCCACTCCAGTCGGTCTGTGATCCATCTGAGCTCGAGCAGAGTACACGTAGGTATGTTGCTCTGGTCCATGGGCCTCTACTTTCATACTTTTTCAGTTATTTTGGCACTATACATAAAACCATGGTATTGCAATGTGTCGGAAGCAGCTTACCATGAAGAAAAGACTCAAGCCCTAACCCTAATTGAGCAGAGAGTGCTAATGAATCGGGTAGCTGTCGAACTGACGGTCAGCGGAGTGTCGCTCTTAAAGCTTAAAAAATCAGCTGTCGCACTCCCTACCGGAACCATACCGCCATGCAAAGTGGAATGTGAGTGTAAGAGAAAGACAACAGCAAGGACTGACAAGATGTTGGTGAAAGAGGTGAAGCTTGCTAGTCTTTCTCTTGTGTCCACATCCCACTCTGCGTGGCGGTATGGTCCTGGCAGGGAGAGTGGCAGCTGATTTTTTAAGCTTGAAAAGGGACACTCGGCTGACATTCAGTTTGACAGCTACGCAGTTCAGGGACACTCCCTGGTCGATTAGAGTGAGGGCTTGAGTCTTTTCTTCAGTGGTAGGCTTCTTCCAGCCCATTGTGATGCCATGATAGTTTTTGGTATGGCACCAAAATAAGTGAAAAGGTAGCAAGGTAGAGGCCCGTGAATAAGAGTAATGCATATATACAGTAGGCTACTTTGCTCGAGCTCTGAAAGATCACAGACTGACTATGCAGCAATGATTTGTGTGTTGCGTGGAAGTGGAGCAACACACGTCATACCACCCTCATCTCTCCTCTCACTCATATGGCGGGGAATGCAAAAATAAAATTACCAGCAAATTATGCGATAACTTTGTCTGCGGCACAAGGGTAAACTTTGTTTTTGCAGCCACTGTACTATCAAAAGGCTCAAATGATTTGATTTTAGTGTTGATACAAAGAAAGTCTTGCTTTCAGAACCAATTTGAATTTTTTGTTGCTGTTGCCATGCTTGACAGAAGTAGGCCTATGTGTCTATACACTGTCTAAGGGGGGAGGAGCTAACAGGAAAAAATAGGCCTATATCCCTAAGGGGGGCGTGGGAGTATAAATGTTAAGAACAACTGAACTTAACAAAAATAAAACCCTGGGTGTGCTAGCTTTTTTAACAACTATTTTGAGCAAATATAAGCCGGATAGGCCTAACTGTGATTAACAATTTAAATAGGTAGGTAGTCTATACCGTACTCAACACTTCAATGCTAAATCATATACCTATAGCTAGCTATTGCATTATGATTGCTTGCATGCTCTTTAAAAATAAGTCCAGAAGGTAATCCCTCTAACCCTAGTAAAATATAGGTACACGAGGGACAAGACCTAATTAGCTCAGCAACTGATAAGTTCATAGTAGCTAATTGAAGAAATATATAAGTATATGATCAAAACCCCAATATTATCAGAGTATTTTAATGGATGACAGCCCAATTGAATAATTAAGTAGCTAGCTAAATGGGTATCATTTTAATTAAAGTATATACAGTATTACAATTTTGGTATCTAAAGCTTCAATAATTCCTACCAATGGCCAAATTAAACAGACTGATATCATATTAGTGATTCTTGCAATACAGTAGCTAGTGAATAAACTTAGGTCTGCACTCAATCTTGCTCATTGGTGAAGTCCCAATGTTACAATTACCTCTGCCAAGGAGGTTATGTTTAGCTGTCATGTTTGACTTTTTTTCTATCTGTGTGTCACCAAGATAACTCAAAACGTTAGGGATGGATCTTTATGAAATTGACAGGGATTGCTAGGTATGTTAGGGAAACCACATGATTAACTTCCGGTGAACATCCATTCAACCATTTACTTGTTCGTCAGCCCATTTCTTTCATAGTAGAATAACTCCAAAAAGTTATGACTGATAGCTATTTATGAATTTTTCAGGAATTTATGGGGTTGTTAGTAATAGGAACAAATGACCAAAATTTTTTGTCAATGTGTTGGTCCATTTTTCTCTGTTAAAGGTAAAGTCAACTTAGACCACACCCTCACCTGGGAAACCCACATGAACTGGTTTCTGCTGCAGGTATAGGCACACTGGCCCCAGATGAGTAGGCTAAGTGTAGTTGCAGTCGACCTCGGGTCATCAAGAACTATAGTGCCAATTTGACGGAAGGAACAAATGACCCGAAACTCCCACCCACTCATCTGTGAGGAAGGCAAGTTCCACCACGGCGCAGTGAATACACACAACTGCCAAGTCAGCATACCTAGATCTGCACAGTGCTCGCGTCCCTTTGTTTGCCTTGAATCTGCGAGCTATACAAGGTGTTAGAGATGCGAACAGAAGCATGCTGTTACCGTGACGGTATGTTAGCAATATAACTGAAAAAGTTATGAACAGATATTCATGAAATTTGCAAGAGTTGTTGAAAATGTTGAAAGACACAAGTTACCGAATTTGGTGACAATCAGTTTGTCCATTTTTATGTTTGACAGGAACATAATTGAGGGCCCTAGAACAATAGCTGTATAAGCCTTTTTGACTTCACAAAACAACAAGTCTCGATCCCTAGCTACTACCTGATGGTGCAAAAAACTACTTCTTAAAAACCTGTCGCTTATGCCCCGATTGTTCTAGGGCCCTCAATTAAAAAATTTATGCATGGATTTTCAAATAAATTACAGTATGTATTATTTCTGTCAAGAGGAACAAATGACTAAATTTAGTTAAGTTAAATAGGAAATCTTAGCTTCAGCACTAATTTGAATATGCCATTAACATTGCCGTCATTATAAATGAAGGCAGAAAATTAGTAGGCAGCTACCTACCTACTGGTAGGCTATAGTATCTAAGTTGCATAGTAGCTAGCTACGCATGTATCAAATTTGTGAGCTAGCTAGCTATATTTACTTACAATGCTTATAGTGATGTAGTAATGAACAAATTCACAGTAAAATATGGTGAAGCATACAAATGAAAGTAATTTCAGTAGAAAGTGTAACTTTTTCAACTTGATCGTCTTGAAACACTTCAACATCTCACTCCCAAATCAATGGACCTGAAAAAACAACATAAGAAATCATTATATGCACACAGAAGTATTTAATGCTATATTTTAGAACATGAATATTGCCACAGTTTCATTGCTGACTTTTTTCAGGGTTACAAATAGTTAACTATTAGTATGAATGGATAGAGTGTTGCAACGAATTTTTCTCAGTGGCTCGTGAAGACAGAAAACCTTCTGTCGGTAGCACCAGACCCGCGTCAGCGCCCAACTCTGGGGTGTCTAAGTGGTAGTTTAGAACTGTTTTCAGGCGTAACCCTCCTTATAGAAAGCTTTTGGTGTTCTATCTTTTTTTTTCGAGCTCCGCCCCCTAATACCTCAGGGTCCCAGCAGCAGCACTCCTCATTCTGGCACGACGAGCGCACCAACACATTAACTTCACCCTTAGGCCAAGAAACTGAAGAGGCTTTGGGTCATATTCCTCCAGAGGTGTTCTGCCTTTGCGAGCCACTGAGAAAAATTCGTTGCAACACTATCCATTCTCAATGGCTCGCTCCGACAAAACACCTTCTGTCGGTAGCACCGACATACCCAAGGCGAAGCAGAGAGGGATTTCATGGCCTCCCCTGAGTTGCTGGTGCGAAGGAACCTGATCTGAACTAATTTATTCTCTTGTATCTCGTGATCTTTCCTTCAGACAATCCAGGAGTTCCAACATCGGCCTGGTAGAGACTGTATGTCGCGTCTTGGCCTTGAGG
>LQNS02277718.1:9392110-9414450 GCA_001587735.2 Parhyale hawaiensis | reverse complement strand
GGGTTTTCCTGAAGGGCTAACTTACTGCCGCCATTTATCGAACACGTGCACCAGTCATTAATAACCCAATAGGCCGTCATTTACAATGACGGCTCGGGACACTAGTTGTATTTTTAAAATGTGTTAATGCGATGGTCCATCGCCGATTGTGACGCCCTACGAAGGTCATCGCCGATGAAAATCAGCGATTTTTGGCTCCGATGGCGATGGAACGATCATCGATGGCACTGCATTCTCCATTGTAAGTATACGATGGCCATCGCCATCGTACCATCGATTTTGCCATCGTAACACCGTACCATAATCGGAGATGCCAAGCTCTGCTTGTCACGTTGGTGCTACGAAAGTTTCCACCAGCCTCCTCTGCAAATTTCTATTGATAATTGTTTATTGTTGAATCAGTATTGTTTTTGTTTTTTGCATTTATTCATGTACTGAAAGTCTGAAATTTATAACTGGAGATGATGTCTCTTGCGAAATTTATTAAAAGCTCATAAGCTGCTCAGCAGTACCGATCAGGAAGCAATGAGCCGCGTCTGCACGATCCATCACTAAGTCTTCATCAATCACAAACACAAGAATCGACAAACTCAAACACTTCTGTTCTTTGTCCCAACGGCATCAAACAGAAGCCACAGACACTTCAAGGTCACGATAACCGAATTCAGCATTCCATAACTATTAATCGGTATTCCACCCTCACTTTAACGTCTAGATATTTATTTTAGGTGTAGAAGCTAACTGGCAGGTAAAACTTTATTTGTACTGGCGAAAAGTATAGCTAAAAATTCACTCAATAGCATCCCCTCATGCAGAAATGCAGACGATGGTACAATAATATCTAATTTTTTTATTTATCAATTTCTTTAATTTCTTTTGAAATTCACACTGTGTACATCAGTTTCTTTCATTAAAACGTAACTCTTGCTCCATTTTAGCTTTTAATAATGAAAAAAGAAGCAACAGACGTAACTTGACGAATATGCTACAGTTATTACTAATTGGCAACATATAGTTGCCAAATGCTTCCCGCTGTCTAGAAGTTCGAATCAAACATAAAAAAATTAGCTCTGCGGGTTAATTTAACTAGAAAATTATGCTATAATTACTAAATAATATAATGAAGCCACATACATATATTCACAGAGAGAAATATAATTGTAGAACTTTCTGCTTGACTATCTCCCTCGTGTTCGTGCTGAAGTTTTCCAGCAGGGTTGGCCAACAAAAAACACAAACTTCGAAAGCTCGCAGTGTGTGTTTGTCAATCAAACTCATTCCGCGAACACGAAATATAATTGTCGAACTTTCTGCTTGACTATCTCCCTCGTGTTCGTGCTGAAGTTTTCCAGCAGGGTTGGCCAACAAAAAACACAAACTTCGAAAGCTCGCAGTGTGTGTTTGTCAATCAAAATCATTCCGCGAACACGAACTTCGAAGAAAAGATTGATCGTGTAGACGCGGCCTAACACGCTCTTTGCTTCCTGGTACCGATCATCGATGTTGACGTCATTGATTTCATCAAATTTCGATGCTAGTTTCTCATGAGTTCCGCCGTTACGCTCTTTGGATCCTTGTAACCTACGGTGCTTTAACATAGGCGTATAGGAGGTGAGCCCTGATTTGGGAGGCAACACCCAATTTGCCCGAATTTTACAAAGAACTTATCTAATTTCCTATGTATTGGAGTGAAAACCATGAAATAGCTGCTGTGACCAATACTGTGGCAAAATTAAAAAGAAAGTAACTTGCAAAACTAGGATTGTGGCGATTTATTTTTTTTTCTTTTGCTGATACGTATTCCCATTTATCCCTAAGCCCGGTGCCCACTTAAAAACTTTCGTTGCTGCCAGCAGTCTAGCGGCAACTAAACTAATCTCTTTGCATAGCTGGGGCAGGGCTTCAGTTTGCGCAAAATTTAACTGTATAAAAAGTTATCGAAAATCTCAGTCGCAAATGCAATTTTTACTCCCTAGCAAGTACCAGTGTTGAACTTTCAATTGCCGCTCCTAATTATGAGGCATTTAAGCCCACAAAGATCGTTTTTCCAAGAATTAGTACACGATGTTCATAGACGTCATGCTGAAGTCACCGCCACGACTACGCTGTCAGATTAGTTAAGGTGGCTCTAGGCTGCATGCGGCAACGGATTAAAGTTGTTACGGGGGCACCGGGCCTTAGAGCTCTGGCTCCAGAGTTTCCAACGTAGCATTTACCGCCTTGCACTCTCACATCAAGGTCTCTCGCAAATGTCCTTTCTTTTGTTTCATATTACTATTTTAGTTGCAGTGTTGAGTGTTTTCCAATACGTAGTAACTCCAACTCATTTTCAGTTTTTCATTATACGCCATGTTATTATCCAGAACCACCGGAAGATACTTGTTGACTACATGACCTATTGTATAACTTCTTAGCATTCACGTATTTCACTACTTTCACACAGATACTAGATACTTGTAGTTGTGTTTACCTATCTACGAATGAAGAAATGGCTGCATCATTTCATTCGTATTTCTTTGTAGTAGGCTAATACCAAGGATTATGAGACTAAAATGAGACTAAATGAGCTCATGCGCTAAAATTAGCAGCACTCATCACCTTAGATATTTTATATTGAAAATGTTGTAGTCCAGCGCTCTCTGCCTTCCATATCAAGATCGCAGTCGCGAACATGCACAACGAAAACGTGCTAATGCAAATTATTAACAATGACCGTTGAAGGTATACGTACGTAGTCATTAGGTGCAACAATGAGATAAGGTTTTTTTTCTTGCTTGGCTTAAGTTATAGACTGCCCAATACACTCTACAGATGATTGACATAAAAACTTTAGCTAGATATTTCCTAACTTTTTAAACAAGAATAAAGGATCTTAAGTAATGAGTAGCGTGCTCATGGAGATGCAAGAAATGTATTAAAGAGCAAACGGTGGGCGTCAATAACTGAACGTGATTGACATTAATTCAACATTTTACCGATGTCGTATGGTGATGACTGTATTTTTGATTTGTGTCAACATAACGGCTTGTTTCCTGTTATTATTATTATTATTATTATTATTATTATTATTATTATTACCACCTCCGTCAAGGAGGTCATGTTTTTATCGGAGTTGTCTGTCAGTCTGTGAATCTGTCTGTCATTAAGATAACTCAAAAAGTTATGAACGGATTTGGATGAAATTTTCAGGGATTGATAAGTATGTAAGGAGAAACAGATGATTGACTTTTGGTGAAGATCTGTTCATCCGTTTGTTTGTTTGTTTGTCTGCCTCATTCTTGTCAATGCCATAACTCAAAGAGTTATGAATGAATTTTCATGAAATTTACGTTAGTTGTTAGGTTTGTTACGAAGAGTAACTGACCAAATTTTTGTGATGATGTGTTTGTTAGTTCGTTCGTGTGTTTGTTGCTGTGTTTGATTTTGTACTTGTTAGCGCAATAACTAAAAAAATTAAATGGATCTTTATGAAATTTACAGGAGTTGTTAGTAATGTTAAAAGACATAAAAGACATTTTGGTGCAGATCAGTTGGTTCGTTTGTATGTTTGATATGTGTTTGTCATAATGTTTGTTAGCAACATAACTAAAAAAGTTATGAGCGGATCTTCAAGAAAATTGCAGAATGCGTTAATACTATCAAAAGGCACAAATGATTACATTTTGAACTTGATACAAAGAATATCATGGTTTCAGCACCAATTTGAATTCTACGTTACCGTTGCCTTACTTGGCGGATGTATGCGCTCTCAGAGTGCTCTAGTTATTATTAAGATACAGTAGACTGGGTGATGTGAGAACGGAAGAAACGACATAAAGTTAACAAGCCCCAACGCAACCAGCATAGCAAGCGAAAAAAAGAAAGAAAAGATCAGAGATCACAGAATAGCTATTTACAGATTGCCTAAAGATGCCAATACTCGCACCAGCAAAGGCAGAACCAGGTTGACCATTCCAAAGTTCTATATATTATAGGGGAAAAAAGAAAGAATACTGGCTTGTACGGTCACATCGAGGACAGCCCACCAGACTCCCTGCAAAAAATCATCAACATGGCTCAACTCCTTTACCTATTTTGGGTAGAGAGCAAATTTCATCGCCGTCATTTTTTATAGCCTGCTAATCCCAGTTTTTTAGCATGGGTCACATCGAGGGCAACCCACAAGAATTCCTGCAAATAATCATGACCATCGCTCAACTCCTTCGACCACTTATTGGGTGAATAGACAAAAATATACAGACAAAAATAATTATATATGTACATACTTAAATCATCAATGAAAACATTTTTTTTTTATCACCTCTCTCACTTCGTTCGCGGGTGATAAAAACTGTAGGGAACAAGATCCAACTGGGCGGCTATGTGAGGGAACAAGCTATATGTGTTCGCGAAATGGAAGAGAGCGTGCTCCAAATGGCCTGGAAACTAAAAGAATGAAAAGAAACAAGTTCCATTCGATTTAAAAAGGGAAAGAAGAAAGTTCCAATAGTTGGGAAAAATAAAATGGAGTAAGTTTCATATGATTAGAATATGGGTGAAAGCAAGTTTCACTTGCTCGAAAATGGTATGAAGTGAATTATGCTGTACGATTAGCTTTTAGCTCGGCAAATTGATGGGAGCACGTTTCAGCCGCTTGGATATTGAAGAGAAAAAAAAATTCAACGGCAGTAAAGCCTGTTACGTTGGCAGCTCAAAACTAATGTACGTGCACAGGCTTCGACTGTCTATGAAATAACTAGAACACATTGTGCTGTATGACCACACCGGCGATGGGTGGGGAGGGGCTAGAAGTGCTGAGCCAGCAGTTTTGACACTTTTCACATCTAGGTCAACCCAGCGACTGCCAGCAAGAGATTAGGAAGTTAGTTCAATTTCTTCCGGCAGTTTTTGGGTGGGAAGACAAAGACACACACACAGAACGTAAACATTATCACATGTTTGACTTTGTTTGCAGGTGATAAAAATGAGCAGGCTTCATTACTGCCTGGAAATAAAAGGGAGCAAATTCCAACTACTCGGTAAATTAAAACCAATAAAATGCAATTGCTCGGCAAAAGTGAAAAATATTCAAGCGTTTAAAAAGGAAACAAATTACGCGTGCGCTTCAAGTTTTCGCAACTATACATTCAGTTGCTCGGAAATTCGATCGCCTGCCGGGAAGTAATTCTTATCAATGGGAAAATAATACAGAAGGTGCAATAACAGCTGATAGTCAGCGATAAGAGTTTTTCTCGATGCAAGTGAAGGAGTCCTCGATTACACAGCAATACTATGAGTCAGTTGACTAGTTGGATCACTTCGGTGATCACCCATCGGAGGTGTCGATTGCGAAAACGGGTTATACAAACAATACGTTCCAATTTTCAGTGAGAAAACCGCGAGAAAAAAGCAGGAAATATTCTCTGCAGTTTGTGTTAAACCTGCGCTTGCGCTAATTCTGACGCATCTGCTTATCAATGTGAGGTCTGACGTATGAGCAGATAGCTGCCGACCTGGTTCCTCTTTGGCTGTGATGGTCAGTTAACTGAAGTACGTCGTTGCTCTGCGTGTATCAAAAGCCAGACTCAAGACTCCGATCTGTGTAAAATATATAACGATTTGCTGGAACTGACGTGTGTTGACTTGCGATAGCATCACTGTAAGACGCGTAATCCACAGTACAGCAAATACTATATGGACATGAAGTTTCCATGGCTCTGTCTTGTACCCCAGTAGAACTAAGCCGAGTATTCCGCAATTATTTACTCCAAAAATTACTGAAACGTCTTTTCTCCGGGATACTGAAGAAAAAAATAGTTTGGGAATGATTGCGCAGTAACTTATTCCAGTGAATTGAAAATGGCCGGTATAGATGGAAAATATGCGCCCGCAAATTATACGCAAGATGATAGCAGTAGTGAAGAATTTTCAGTGTTCTTGAGAAAGTTTCTTGATGATAAAAAGGGGCAAATGGAAACTAGAAAGCAATCACACTCGTGTTCAAATGCCACTGAAAGTACGCAACCCGCCTCCGTTAAAAATGCAATTGATACACTGAAGGAGCTGACCGTCAGGCTGGGACTGCCCGTGAGTACTGGAGACCCAATAACACCACCTTCCTCACAATCTCAGCATTTCGTTGAACAACAAGTCCCGTTAATATTTATTTCATCACCGCCCAATAACCCTCGTCCAAAACAAAGTCCAGGAGATTCTAGCCAAAGAACAGACAGACTCAATGCAAAACTGGAGTGGATTAAACTGGAACTTTTGCACTTAAGAGAACAAGACGAGGATATCGCAAGAAAGTTCCTCAGTCTGCGGGCAGATTTACAACAGTTACGTTTCGTGTTAGCTCTGCAGGTTCACGAAGATGCGTTAGACGACATAGTTGAAGACGTGACAGCTAAGAGACAAAGAGCTCGTTACAGTCTGTACGATTCGCACGAGGATATCAACGCTCTGGAAGTTCCTAGTTTAACCGCCCGCCTCGCAAGGCAATTTTCCAACGGAAGACGATTTTCCTTGAGTTGATTACTAAGATTTCTTAAGATTCTAGTGATCAGTAAGTATAGTGCATAAACCATGTTATCAGTATTTGATATTACGCTGTGCAATAACTCAAACGCGCAATGAAAACGCAACGCAAGGCCAAGAAAACAAGGAATGCGGTAAAACATGAGTACAATTCTTCTAACGGGACTTTAACCCGAGACCTTCACCGAATGTCGAACGCAAAAAAGATGAATTACGTATTGTTATATCATGATAAAATTGCATGAAAGTAATTGTTGCAAATGTAAAGAAAAAACAAATACTGCAGTCGCCGTTGCATGCATGCATATGTATTGTTACAAAATATATAATGGCAAAGGGCTGTATACTGCGAGTTTACAAGAACAGGAAATTGAATCACTTATCACTACACTACAAATCTGTAGCGAACGGAAGGTAAGTGAGCCTCATCATATAACAAGACAACTATGAGAGTATCTTATCTCGGGCCTAGCTATCGGATGCCTATCAAGTCGAGATCATAAATCTGTGAATTATTTACTATGTTATACTTACAAGCCTGCAACAAAACTATATCAGTTCAGTCTTTATCATATCACTGCTCTGAGCTGAAAAATGTTGATCGAGCTGTCACGTTGCCAACGAGCTACAACGAAGCAACATCGGCTCGGCTGCCGTCAAGTCAGAAATTTACATGGGAAAGATGTCGACCGAGCGATCGCTGTGCTCCAAATCTGCCACCACTGGATATAATTTTTATACTGTAATTTCAAGGCAAGCATCTTCTTGAGATGCTACAGCGCAAACATTAGTTGTCATCACGCTGCAGGTCCACAATGAACGAACAGTGGAACAAATTGTCATTTCGCTACATGCTGCCTGTACAACGAAAGACAGTCTAGTTCCAATCTGTCAATCTAGATGATATGGGAACCAATGTGGCGTGCGCTACATAACGGCATTGTCGCACCAGCATGTCAAGGCTTTAGATCTGTCTGTCCACGATAACAAAAATACATGCGTCACCCAGGGGCACCGTTGCGCAGTGATAACAAGATGCTTTAGAAGGCTTTATATTTAATACAGACGCAGGAGAGCCATAAAACGACAGCGGAAACGATTCTCTTTCGATGTTGATAAAAGTTACTGTTCTTTTGAATGCTTTTTCAAACTCTCTGAAAGCAAGAATGTGACACCTGCATCAGCCATTCATAGTATGAGATAATAGTCGCACTGGGAAGAGAACTACCAATGGCAACATCGTATTCATACGTCACACTGAGTCAACAGTTGATATAGGCCTTCACAAGCCGATGAAAACAGTGAAGAATAATGGATGGCCCTTTGCAGGTGGGTGTCTAATATACTGCTTTGATCAAATTTCGAAATCCTTGTAGACTCGATGTACTTATATGCATTGTGAATCGCTGTCTACACTACCGTACTGATGCATTTCAGCTCGCTTTCTTCTATATCGTGAATGGGACATCAAATTTTCTAGCTATTCCGCATATGTTCGTACCGTATAAAAACTATCTTTCGTCTTCGTTAATCAGTACTATGTAATAATTCACGTCATGCTTTCATTTATTTATTTATTTATAATTAACTCCGCCAAGGAGGTTATGTTTTCGTCCGATTTGTCTGACTGTGAATCTGTTTAGCTCTTTGTCTGTCACCAGAAGAACTAAAATAATTATGGACGGATTTTGACATAATTTACAGGGATTGTTAAGTATGTGAGGAGGAACAGATGATTAACTTTTGGTGTATGTAGATCCGTTCATCCGTTTGTTTATTTGTTTGTCTGTCTGCCTCATTTTTTTAATGCCATAACTCAAAAAGTTATGGACGGATTTTGAAGACATTTACATGAGTTGTTACGTATGTTACGAAGAGTAAATGACTAAATTTTTGGAGTGATCTGTTTGTTCGTTCGTTAATCACGGTTTCTAATTTTATGCTTGTTAGCACAATAACTCAAAAAAATCATGAATGGATTTTTATGAAATTTATAGGAGTTTTTAGTAATGTTAAAAGATAAATTATTAAATTTTAGTGCAGATCGGTTTGTTCGTTTGCATTTTTGACTCATGTTTGTCATGATGTTTGTTAGCAGTATAACTCAAAAGTTAAACACGGATCTCACGAAAATTGCATAAACTGTTAATACTATCAAAGGGCACAAATGATTAGATTTTGGAGTTGATACAAAGTAAATTATGATTTTAAAGCCAAATTGAATTTTTCGTTACGGTTTCCTCGCTTGGCGGAGGTATGCGCTCCCAGAGTGCTCTAGTTATATTTATATATTTCTTATCACGCTCTATGGGAATAAGATAGGAAGAAATTCAAGTACTGAAGATGATATTGCAGGAATACAATCCTACGGGGAATTACACTCCTACGGGGCTCGCACTCGGCAGCTCCAGCTGAGGTTACCTGCATGGTCGCGTTTGGACATGTTCAAACTTCAAAGGTGCTACGGGAGATGCCACTCGACCGGACCATATAATATGTATCCAATTTTTCAGGCTGAATGCTAAATTTTCATTTGAGAAGCACTTTGATGAGTAAAAAGTCCAGGAGACAACGGGAGGCTTTCCTGAAATACTTATTTTCTGCTGTCATTTACAATGACTGCTTGGGCCACTAGTATCCTATTATGAAGCCCGGTGCCCGCGTGACAACTTTCGTTGCCGCTAGCAGCCTCGAGCCAACTCAGCTAATCCGATTGCGTAGTTGTGGCAATGACTTCAGCATGGCGTCCATGAATATCGTGCACTAATTCTTAAAACATCAATTTGTGTGTACTTTAATCTATATTATAATCTATCTACTATATAATAATTCACGTCGTGTTTTTATTTATTTATTTATTTATTTATTTATATATTTATATCTTTCCTGTCACGCTCTATGGGAATAAGATAGGAGAAAATTCANACGGATGGACATATCTTCACCAAAAGTTAATCATCTGTTCCTCCCAACATACCTAACAATCCCTGTAAATTTCATCTAAATCGGTTCATAACTTTTTGAGTTATCCTGGTGACAGACAAACAGACAAAACAGACAAACAAACAAACAGACAGACAGACAGACAGACAGACAAACACGGCGAAAACATAACCTCCTTGGCGGAGGTAATTACACTCTTACGGGGCTCGCACTCGGAAGCTCCAGCTGAGGTTACCTAGCTGCATGGTCGTGTTTGGACATGTTCAAACTTCAAAGGTGCTACGGGAGATGCCACTTGACCGGACCATATAATATGTATCCAGTTCTTCAGGCAGAATGCTGAAATTTCATTTGAGAAGCACTCTGAAGAGTAAAAAGCACAGGAGACAACGGGGGGGGGGGGCTTTCCTGAAATACTAATTTTCTGCCGTCATTTACAATGACTGCTTGGGCCACTAGTATCCTTTAAAGCCCGGTGCCCGCGTGACAACTTTCGTTTGCCGCTAGCAGCCTCGAGCCAACTCAGCTATTCCGATTGCGTAGTTGTGGCAATGACTTCAGCATGGCGTCCATGAATATCGTGCACTAGTTCTTAAAACATCAAACTCTGAGTACTTAAATTGCTCAGAATTAGGAGCGATAGCTGAAACTTCACCATTGTAACTTGCTGTGGCGTAAAAATTGCAGTAGCTGCTGTGACCTTCGACAGTTCTGTATGCCATTTTTGGCAAACTGAAGCGGTGCCAGGGCTACGTAAACGGATTAGTTGAGCTGCAACTAAGCTGCTAGCAGCAACGAAAGTTGTTACGTGGGCACGAGGCTTAAGGCATGTTCTTATAGCCGTCGATGTACTAACAAGATCGGTTGACTGATTGCTGACGCGCTCATAACCGGAAGATCAGACGTTCACCCCCAGCTCGGAAGGAAAAGTCTGGACGTTCGGTAATACGTAGGCAATAATATAAGTTCAGCAATACTTTCATGCGTAGTCACCGAGGGGTGAGGTGGCACGGATCTTACAGGGTTGGGCGCAGTTGTCAAATGGGTCTTCCATCAATATGATGCCATAGCACGGAAGCACGGACAATTTGTGGTAGACTGCAACCGTACACTACTTTGGACCCTTATAGGCAGTTATCCGCAACATCAACCAGTGCATGTGGGTTTCTTAGTTTCGGTGTGTGAACATCACACTCAAATAGATGTCTTTACTGACTGAGACTCGCTAAACGATGAAAGGGATTTCTAGAGTCTTATCAATGGCACTGGCTGGAGCGTAAGAACTGCTGTATCGGCTGAGATTTTAAAGGATTTTTAAACAATGTAAACTTTGCAAACCGAAACCGTGCTCGCGGCAAGACAATAGGAAGGATTAGGGTGAAGAACGCTTCACATTTTGTGCGATTGAGAGTAGCGAGCTTACGATTTCAGAGCTGAATACGCATCACTAATAACGCGACCGTTTCTCCGTGTAAACACAGCGACAAGTGCTACACGTTGCCATGCACGTGTAAACCCGCTTTGATATGAAAAGCGTAGCGTAGTTGCTACTGTCACGTGTCATCCCAGCACGAACCGATTTAAAAACAGTTGTAGAGCATTCCAGTAAGTGTCCAGAAACACCAGAATCCTTCCTTAAAACGCTTCGTAGAAGATGATGCTAGAAGCGCACAGCATTGCAAACGTATATTCCGGCTGATGTATCGAAATGTTTTTCCTTGACTATATATTTACATAACTTTTTGGCTTCTTTCCCACATTCATTTATAGCAACTAGCGGTACTCGTGGAAATTTCATGCTCAACGAATACCTTTCCTTTCTAATATGAACCATTCCCATGCTACGCTATCACTGCTTTTCGTAGTTCGACCTCATCCCGATTTGCAAATATAACCCTCTCCGTTTAAACTAAAGCCTGCCATATAACCCATACGTCTAACGTATAGTAGTTCGTCTACCCTTACCCATATCGACTAAAATAATTCCTTTCGTGAATTCAAATGGTGGAAATCTAGCATGAAGTAGATCGTATAACTTAACGTTACTCATCTAATATAACGCACTTAGTTTTTAACATATTGCTCATCTTATCTACCGCTTTACATCTAACCTACCGTTAATGAAGTAATCGAATGCTTGTGATCTAAGTTATCATCTAACCTAACAAACTTCACGCTCTTCATGTAACACTGCACTGTCTAACCTAACGCTCCTTATTCAACCTACCGCACCTTATCTAACCTAACGCTTCTCATGCTACCCAACGTTACTCTCAGTCTAACACACTGCTGTAATTTCTAATCTAAACTAAAATTATTCTTCAAATCTAACGATTTTTATCTAAACCCACATTCAGTGTTACCTTAAGCCGGCGGCCCAGTAACAACTTTCGCTAACCTCAACGCCAATACGAGTTGGCGTCAGAGACAACCCCACATTTTCCCACACATTTTCGCCGCGCGTTGATCGTAGCGCCCTCTCGTCAACGTAAACAATCGTCTTGTATTGTTGTATGATGGTTGTTGTTTCTCCAAAGAATGGCCTGAGTGAATGACCCTACAGACAGACGTCCAGAAGGCCTAGCTAACGGCAAAGGTAACCTATACAATCCTCCCAGGGGCGCTGCTCCCCGTAACATATATAGGCTGGGCGAACCTAGCCTAGCCCTATGGCCTATCCTATGCCCCCTGATGGAGGGGGGGGGGGGGCGGCGCAAGAAATAATTAAGCAGAGGGAGACCCTATCAACATTTGAGCACTAATGAGGCAGGCTCAGGCAGTAACCTCAAACCTCAGTCCCAGGAAGCAATGATAGAAAATTGCAGCATCATATCATACTTGCTGCAGACACATAACTCCTAAAACGGATATTTAGTATCCAAACGAAAGCTAATGGCAAATATGTCAATTTCAATTTTCGAAGATGCAATTCCCAGGCAACACAGGTAAAACTTGAAAATTCACTGTCAGCTCGCAATAAGATGTACCAGCTGAATAAAAACTCACTTGCCATTACTGTATAACTCATAAAAATCACAAAATAGTTATCTAGTACTGAAAATCAATCTAACGGCAAATAATTTGAATATAATTCCCGATGACGACACAGATTCAATCGCCATCACGTCGGCTGTTCGTTCGTAGCGGCAAGGAGCGATGACGTTACGGACAACGAAATCGGCGCTGGGACTGACACCGCGTCGTGGATAGCAGCAATTCCGTTGCCTGTCGGCTCCTAGCAGCGCCAAAAGTTGTTAGTAGACAGATCTTCTAGTGATTTTCATCTAGCCTAACGCCCAACCGAATATAACGCTTCAAATGAAACCTAATGATTCAAAGGACCGGTCTAAATCCCTAGGTTATCTATTTTATAACTACATTGTTACACATTCTCATGGTTTAGGCCAAACGCACCTTGTGTGACCTACCTCTCTTGATACTTCTTGTCCACCTCAACGTGTCTCATCTACTCTAACACACAATGCATGCCTTCATTCGCCCCGTCTATTGACAATGACACATTTCATCTATACCAGCACACTTCGCCTACCACACCTAACGCACTTTGTTTATGATATTGCACTTCGTCTGCTCAAACAAACTTTGTCTGACTTAACGCACCTAGCCTGCAATAACGCATGTGGCCCGTTTATTCAGACACAGCTCAGCATGCTCATCTAAACACACCTTATTTAATATACTGCTTTGCGTTTAACTTAACTCACCAGATCAAACTTTACATTCTTAATCTACGTGCACATTTTTCGTTTTACCTAAAGCGAACATCATTTGAGCATACACTTGAAACCAAATGAACCGATTATTGTTAATATCGTCTCTTTCCGCAAACCTTGTCTGATCATATGCGCCTTATCTAAGCCAATAAACCTCGTCTAACCTAACGAGTTAATCTAGCTCTGTGCACTCTATCTTATCTGCTGCGTCTCAGACTTCTGCAGTGCGTATGTACAGTATATGCACTGATCAGCTACTATGTCACGAAAATAAAAAAAAAAACATGAAACTTCATGAGCCCAACTTGCAAACAAATAAGTTCCAACTCGATGATAAACATACTGTAGAGTCAACACACAGTCTCACACATACATCATGAATTACAGGATAAAGGTTATTGGGTAACTGCAAGAGAGTAAACTGTCAGGACGTATTTTTCCTGCACTAGCGAACTTTCACTAAAATAGTAGGAAAATGTTCATTACGATCGCATAGGAAAGTACACATACCCGTAAGCGATGTCTCCTTTTGGGTCAGTGGAACAATACCAGGTGCCAATTTTCCACTTATCCAGAGAATTCTCTCTCCCAGTTCTTGATTACCGCTCGGCACAGTTTGCACAAAGGCTGCGAAACAATTATGCCGCGCATCGGATTTTCTGAGCGTGCAACTCGCGCGGACGTGCGTCCCTCAGGCGGCACTAACGGCTGCATGACTTGGCGGCATGTGCAGGCAGGCCTCTCCACGCGCGGGCACCCAGCTTGTGTTGCCATAACTAATAGATTGAAAAGTATTCGGAATTAGAGATGAGCACCCACTAGTTAAACTAGATAAAATTAGGCGTCGGTAAAGTATAGTATAGTATATGGCCTATTTAAGGGAACGACTTCCTAAAATGCAAGCAGAACGGCGAAGCTACTCTAACGCAATTTGGGGCCGCCGCGGGGCAGTGCAGAAGCTTAATTGCAGTTTTAGATTCTGCTCTGAGTATTTATAGGGTAGCTGCCTCTAAGTTAGAACTCAACTGGCATCAGTAAATGCTCACAAGACATATTGAAATGAGTTAATAGCTTGGGGTCCTCTGATACGCAGAGTACTGCGCTTTATTGTGATCACTCGATGCATAATTGCTTGGTTTCACCGTCGTAATTCTAACTAGAGAAAGAGACCAATACAACTAACATATTTTGATACTCGTGGTACATGTGCTGACAACACTTCTACCAGAGAAAAAAACCTGCTCTGAAGTACGGCTTTGCAATTAACGGGAAAGCTGCTTGGTGGACTACCCAATGCCTGGGGAGACTTGAAGGCTGTAGCTTGCCACTGGGGCATGGCGCTCTCAGAAGGGCCTGGCGGCGCGGCGTCCAGGCACGTGCCACTTCCTTACCAGCCGTGCGTGGGGGAGGGCCACAGGACGACGCAGCGGTGTCTAGGCGGACCCAGGCGTGTTCCAGAGGCTACTTTCGGTCAACCGCCTTAATCCAATTGGGAGAATTCATTGCTTAGCATTGGCGTTCCGGAGAAGTTGTAGCAAATTGAACGTGCCTCGGATTGTGATAATTGGGAAAACCTTATTTCGCGAGCCATTCCCTGTGCCATTATTTATCCGTGTCCTGGTTTTTTTCTTTTCTTTTTAGTCTTTTATTAATTTATTGTTGCTGGAGCTCCCCATTGCGCGTCTCATAACAGAGATTACAGCCATTGTTAGTTTGTTGAAATGAAATTAGGCAGCATTGTATTCGAGCATATTTTTGACTTATTAACAAGTGTTACAAGCGATGAGGATATTCGAACTGAGAGCATAGGTGGTACTATATATATATATATATATATATATATATATATATATATATACCGTCCTAATGCATAGCTCTGTAGTATATAGGCTGATAGTTGTATGGTGTCAGCCAATGGTAGAACTGCATCGGAAACTGCAGGTCTTAATGAGATACATCTTTTCATGCTCAAATTTAAATAACTGACAATTTCAAGACAGGCGTATTGTAAATTCAAAAATCTGCGAATCCTAATTTGCATTAGCTGAAGTTATGAAAAGCTTGTTACTTTAAGTTTATGTTTGTTATCTTAAATCATATTTCAGTGGGCTTACTTCCAATATTTTGATTTAAATTTGTGTGATTTTCATTGAAAGTGAAAAGGCGAAGTTTGATGGTGATGAAGTTTTTATCGGTGCATATTGTGAGTTATGAAAACATGCATTAGTAGCTGATATAAAACATAGCAAGAGAGCCAATTATGAGTATCCCAGGTAGCCAATTACAAGCATATATTACCGAACTAAAAGCACAGATATATTACCAAACATTATTTTGCTTTTGCAGCCGGTATTACTGCAGTCAAACGTAAAAAAAATAGCACGGAATTGCGTTGTAATATCAAATGGAGGGTCACTGTTGTACGTTCGTGAGGTTAAAAAAAAAAAAAAAAACTAGAGAGCCCTCGTTGTTAAAAATGACGGCGATAAATTTGTCTTGACCCTTCCTCACTGATCACGCTTTCGTTACTAAAATGCATCTGAATGATACGCTACAACGGCCAACTTAATCCATCCATTACAAGCAAAAAAAAAAAAAATAAGTTTATTTTAGCAAGCAGTGAAGCATCACTCAAGTCAGTTAAGTTTTCCTCTGCGTATCCTGTCTACAGTGTGATGCACCTTCAATACCCTGAAATTTTGCGTCCAAGCGGAAACTGCTTAGTTAAAAAAAGCAAGCAGAAAAAGTAATTCCGCGTCTCCTGCATCGTGAAAAATCGCTTCTCTTATGCTTCGATCGTTGAGTATTTACTCAATTTGTGTGCCGTGAATTGACAGCAAATGATATAGTCTCAACGCATGGAGAAAGTCATAAAACTCGGACATTATGGCACTGCTAACAGAAACTGTAAAAATATTCATTGTTTGAATTTCAACGTTGGCTGAGCAAGAAGTGCATTCAGATGCAGAAGTAAGGATTTCCTACCGACTCCGGCCATCTTCTGCAAGACTGCATCTGGTCTAATTTTCACCTGTCGATGGCAACGTAATTTTAAAATTTGCAACTGGGCCTATTTTTTGCTTATTTTGCTAAGAGCGTGGCATAAAGATAGAAATAAATAAATATATATGCACAGGACGGTATTCATCATTCTGTTTTGATAAAAACCACGTCGGACTGGAATAGGCCACCAACCAAGCTGCACAACCGAAGGCTCAGGTGTACTATCATCAAAAATATAAATCATTTGTGCAGTACTGCAAAGAAATATAGAAATTTATTTATTTGCGTAACCGAAATGCAGGGCAAGGTATTGGGTACTTGAACAAAAAAGCTCTTGGGAAGAAACACAGAAAAAATATAAAAATTGCATACATGAGGTACGCTGTGAATTTTGAAATAAACAGAAAAAAGTATGCAGTATACGAGCTTAGTGCAATTGCGTATTCACAGAAAAATGAGGGCTAACAGCATACTGAACGCATAAATACATTGTTTCTGAAACATGTATATGTTTATATTGATGCCTGCAAAACCACTTGTACGGTACGGAAACATCATTGCTCTCTTCTTGCTAGGAAACGAAAAATTCAAATGTTAAGCTGTAAGTCTATAACGAATGCACATACACCATTTTTTTTAAATACTCTCCGGCTAAACTAAGAGCAATGGTTAGTTCTACGATATTAGACGTGTATTACGAAACTTCAATATTTCAGCACGAAAGTGGCGGGAAATTCAGCTATAACCCGTAGGATACTAAGAAAAAGGAGGCAGACAAATAAATTAATGGATGAACGGATGTTCATCGAAAGTTGATCATCTGTTCCTCCTAACATATTTATTAATCCTTGTAAAATTCGTAAAGATCCGTAAATAACCTTTTGAGTTATCTTGGTGACAGACAGATCGGCAAACAAGCAAACTCGAAAAAAACATAACCGCTTTGGCGGAGGTAATAATCGTTTCTACAATATATCTGCTCAACGGGACGTGCAGGCTTGACCGATATCTTAAATATTACAACTCCGATTAGATGATCAATTTGTCTCAGCATACTAAAAAGAAAGCAAAGTAAGAAAGCTTACAGGTTAGAAATAAAAAAATATGAGTTATAATAAACCAGAAGAAAGGACATCACAAGAAGTAGATTGTGTAAAATTGTAATCTCTAATGGACAATGCGAAGACCGATAGCAATAAATCATACTTTGTTCGATGACCAAACGTTTCTAATTTCCTTAGTGTATTTTAGGCTACTTCGTGTCGCCTACATTGAGATTAAATAATCTAGCACCATATTTAGCTTTAAATTGTCCAGTACTTCAATCTTTAGCATTCGATTCTCAATTTTGACTCGAATTTCAGGCACTTGTCTACTACCGACTACGGTCAAACGGACCAAAAAATTGAGAATTGAACGCTAAATATTAAAGTTTCAGAGTTAGGGCACGTTAGATTGGGCGTTGAAATTAAGCCTTCGATGCTTGACGTATCAGAAACTCCAGACACAAGATTCGGCTTTGCAATTCGAATCGTGTTAAAAGTGTTAGAAACAGCCCAATGATTTCAATCCGGCTGAAAACTACATTTTATGGAGCAAGATTGAGCTTCCGGAATTTTTAGGGGCAATCGATTAATGGTGACTGCATGAAATTCAACTCGACGGGCCGAAGTTACAGTACCTGCCTGAAGTTTCAGAGAAGATAAAGCGTCGAACACTTAATTTCGGAAACCAGTCGAACTTGCACTTAGAATAGAGTAGAATAAGCCGCCAGGGCTCCGGCCCTCCATCAGCTAGTGACTAGTTGGGTAAGATTATCTCGCTGCCAGTGGACGAACTGCAGACATTTGACTCTAGCCAGAAGCTTTAGCTGCGCTTGCTTGATTTATTATGAAGATTGGTTTGAGCCTCAAGCTTGGACAACACGTACAATTTAAGCTTCAGAGAGGAAAAAGAAGGGGCATAGAGCATGTCGACGCCCAGAAGTTGATTATTAAGCATATTAGCTTCAGAAGTAGCCACAAAGTCTGTTGAGGAGTGTTGGAGTTGTACAACGCATTGTTACGCGAAGAGATTGGTTTTTAAGCCGTATCCAATCGTTTGGGAACAGCGAAGCAATAATCTTAACCAAGCTGAAGGTATGTGTCTTTACAGAGCGTTGGTTTCAATAGGATTTAGCAAGTTCAATTTTTAGCGTGAAACTCTTTTGCTTGGAGAGCAGACTCATTTCCATAATCTGGAAAGGGGCAACTTACATTCTTATTAGCATCTAATCTTAAAATATGGGTGCTAAGATTATCAACATGGTGCGGTCAAACTAATGCGCCTTTAGTGTTCGCCAGAGCAAATAGTGCTGATCGAGCTTAGAATCGATTTACTAACTCCGTGAAATCTTCATTACAGATTGCAGAGACCTTGGGTACGATCTGCACATCACCATGATCGCTTGGAAGGTAAGGTTTACTGCAGTCTTGCTATGCGAATGGATTATTTTTTTAGTTCATTAATACCACAAAAGTAGCAAAGACTGCATTTGAAGTATAAGATTTCCTACAGCCTTTCTTTATATGAATAGATCAGTACGCTGTTATAACATGAATCTTAAAAACAAAACAAAAAAAAAAATACTCGACGAATTTGTAGTAATAAACAGGGAAAGGTGGTCTTGAAAGCAAAAATTCCGTAGACAATAAATGGACCTAAATATAATTGGTGATGGAAACGTGCAAGTTTGTGCACTATAAATTATCACATGAAGTCTGTTGATTGTGTCAGCCATGAATTTCAGTGTTATTGAGTGGCGACTCAATTGATTAAGGAGTGTGCCATCCACTCATGTTGGTAGACAACATTTAGTTCAATTAGCTTCAATTTGTTCCGACTTTCAGTTCTGAGCGCCCGATACGCCGCTTTGGGTCGAGTTTCAGGCGTCAATCACAGGCCGGTTAAGCTCAAAACTCAATTGAGAGTTGCACATAAAATGCTTCAACTTGACGTTCCAAACCGGGTATGGCTCATCGGGTTTGATTATATCGAACTGGGCGAATTGAACACGCCTTCGTTGTCTGACCACTCCCGCGAATCCTGCTGCAATCAGGCAACTGAGAGCGCGAAAGGTTAGCATTGAGACGGTCCGCATATGTTGAACCTCCCTATTTTATTAATTGCAAGCAATGCCATGAATATTCCTAGTCATTGAACTGATTTTTCGAGAGAGGAAGAGGATGGGGATTATAGCATATCAAGAGACAGCTGGATGGTGCATCACACAGCACCAACGAGCATGGAAACGAGTTAGGAGAAAAAAGGAAGAACAGACCAAAAGTTGTTTTAGTAGGAAAAAAAAAACTAAGGAAGCAAACTGGGCACAAATGAAAATTGTCACAGAGGTTTAACTAAGGCGATGGCAACCTAAAAGTCCCTCTGGGAGTGCGATTCGCTATAACATACGAGGTGTGTAAATAAAGTAGTACAACTGGTAATGGTGCATCAGATATGACAATGCTGGTGGCTTGTCATTCAAATGGGATCCAGGCAACAACTACTGCAGCGTCAGTGCGAGTGTGACGTTGGTAGAGTGAACCTGTGGCCAATAGCTATTGCTTTTATGAACTATTTTTTCTACTGTGTTTCGAGAACGAATGATGATAGTTTCTAGCAAAGATGCTCTATCAAATTTTGTTTCAAATTTAGCCACTGCACGGCTGAAACTTTTAAGAAATTAGGGTAATTTCCTACCTGTCCCAAATAGTCAAAGCTCGTTTGCCCCTACTGTCCTGCTGATCCTGCGAATCGTTATTCTACATAATTTTCATGTAAACTTTCTTTATCCCTATTTAGTGAATTGAATTTTGACGACAGTAAAAGGGAACTTTCTTCCGTTCATTCTGACAGTCACGCGTCGATCAGAGGCTACCCTAACTCGAATTTTCCTGCATTTTCATCAGTTCTTGCAGTTTGATGCTTCCCGGTGCGATGTTCATCATAAATTAAGTATCGACCTTCTGAGATGGCCTTCGACCACATGAAACTTGAGCCCTTGATAAAACACTGTCTCCATATGCTCACTCGAGTTTGCTAGAAATCTCAGCTGCCCTGCGCTCGAGTCTGCAACGATACTTGTTGTGAGTACAAACTCATTTTCGCACTGCAATAGAAAAAAAATGGTTCAGGAAAGCAATCGTTTTGAGCCCCCCACCCGCTGATTTTTCTTCTCCCGCTTCAAACTTATGTTGATTGGCGCACCAGACGTAGGTAGGTCGCGGTAGTGTACATGAGAACAGGAAAGCAGAGAACAGGAAACAGCCTGAAAACGTCGTACTTTTCTATCCACACGCGGACGAGTTTTCCTCCTGGCCCAATTACATACCAGCAGCTGGAATTTATTGCTTCCAGTCCGATGCAGTTGGAATTTGTCGACCTACTTCATAGCTCAGGGCAATTTAATGACGAGTCTTGGTTACTGAGCTGAGCGCACGATCAACGTGGAAGTCATTTGAGCCCCTGTTAAATGACGCAACATTGAAGTCTGCGGGATTTTTTTTTTTCACGTTCTCTTAACAATAGAATTTTTAGGTTTGCATATTGATTTCACCTTTAGTTCTATTCATCAGGTTTTGAAATTCAAATTCCCCGTTTGTTCTTGACACGTAAGAGTTAGAAGTGCTTTAGGATTGGTGGAAATTCACCTGCAGAGTTTGGCAGCCCGAGCCATGCAAGTGGGGGAACAGCGTGTGGGTAAAATGTCCACCAAGAAGAGGCGTGGGGCGACGAAAGAGTTGTTTTAATGTTCAATAATATTTGCACCGCAAATGCAGGCTTTCAGCGACCGAGTAAAGGTAAAGTCAACTTGACCGCTCGCTCCGACTGGAAATAATACTATGTTATACATGCTACATGTAGATGATAAGTTCTTATTTAGATTGCAAAAGGAAAGCCAGCACTAGTAGTAAGGCTGTAGACTAGTAAATTCAAGAAGGCAGATCGAGTGTATACCAAGGTATGAACTTATTTATTTAAACAGTAACAGTTTCTGTTGCGGGCAGTTAAACCTCGACAGCTAAGTTCGGTGCATGCGGTGATCAGAAAGCAAGGCTCGTAAAAATAAGCGTATACTAAATCCTTTGCAACCGCAGCGGTTAATGTATCTTAAGTTTTATTACAGTAAGTGTTCCCATAAATTGTATCTCGTGACAGAACAATCGCGAACCGCACTTATTTTCAGCATTAACCAAACAGCTGGGACGTGTGTGATGAAAGTTAAATGAGTAATGTTGTTCAAAAATCTAGAAAAGTTCGTAGTTTTTCAACATTCCCAAAATCAGAATTTTCAAATTGACAACATAAGTATAAACATCTGCTTGACTCAATTGCGCGTTCTGAAACGTTCATTGTAGGAAGGAATTAAAAAATATCGTTTAAAGTAGTAATCCGCCACCTCTAATTCTGCTTCATTCAAAAGCAATATTTTCAACATCCGCGAACGAAGTGAGAGAGGTAATAATGTTTTCGTTGTGTATTTGGCTTTATATATATACAAATATATTTGGATGTCTTTCCGTCCAAAACTGCTAGAAGGCATTGAGCTATCTACGCAATCTGTTGTAGGCAGTCAAGTGGGTTGACCTAAACGTGAAAAAACCTAAAACTGTTGATGAAAAGCTTTTAAGTCTTCCTATACCTCCAATAGCAGATGATGGTCTTACGCCACGCCACCATGCGGTTTTACTACTCAAAATTCATTCGAAGTTGAGGGTTTAAGGTCAATACATCGTTTTGAACAAAAGGCGTCATTTTTGAAGAAAGTCCGATTTATGAGCGACAGCATAGGCAGAAAAAGCCTAAATAGACAGTCAGACATGAGCTACAAAATGCATGCAACAGTTTGATATGAGAGGTAATAGTGCATAAGTTACCATAGCAAGAGCAGAAGTATAACTACACTAGCGGGCAAGATAAGAGAACGATTTTAAATTTTTGAAAATAAAGGTTAACCATGTAGAGTAGGTTAATGAATCGTTTGATGGGGCCCTAAGGAATGTATTTAACATATTTCTACAAAATATCAGGACAAACATAACTACATTTAATACATTAGAGCAATCTAACAAACAATAACAAAAATTGAACAGTGCAAAATAAGAG
>LQNS02277718.1:9366728-9384353 GCA_001587735.2 Parhyale hawaiensis | reverse complement strand
TGTGCTCGCCGGGCGCATTCAATATAGTTATAACATCAATTCTCATATGCAAGATGACTTTAGAATAAATATTTATTGACCTTCCACACACACAAAGGAATACTAAATACAATTATTGGGGTTTAACTTACCTTGTTAGAACAGAGGGATCAGCATCCGCGAACTGCACTAAGTTTCCTGCACGACCAAGTAGCTACGACTTGAGGTTGCCACAAGTCGCTAGAGTGCGCGCTGTCGGCCACAAAACGTCGCCTCAAAACGCCGTGTCTCAGGCGAGGACGAGCGACAGCTCGCTACAGTCCCGAGCCACAGACGCCAGTGTGATCGGCAAAGCTTGAAAACAATGGGAACCTACGGGAGAAAATATCCCCGCCACTTTTGGCTCTACTAAGTTGCCAGTGTGCTCGGGGCCTTAGTGTATGTAGTTCGAACTCTTCTTGTAACGGTGACCTTTGAAGGACCTGTGATACTGTCGCTTGTGTAAAGTAGAGGCATTCGTTCTACTACTGTTAGGTAACACAGTTCGACCATGAAAAACGCACATTTGAAAAAGGTATGTTTTGGGTCAAGTTTAAAAAGTGGAAGAGAATATGCATCGTGATGATGTAGACTCTTAGTATAGAATAAGTGCTATAGTTACTGTACTGATCACTGGCAATAATCATATATTGCAAGCATCGCGGCCAAAATGTTAAGGGGATAAATAACATGCCAGGCACTTTGGCAGCTTGTTAGGAATAGAGAACAATAGCAAGTTTGTAAGTTATTATAGAGTATTACAGGAAGAACGCAAAAACTAATCGGAAGCATTGATCTGCATTGCGCTAGAACAGTAGCGAGGAAAATTGTTAGAATCATGATTTCGAATAATTTCTTTGTCCAGCTACATCTTCTCGAATGTACCTAGTTAATGTGAATGCGTTCACGTCAAACCTGAATATCTTCTTACGGGGAGAAATAAATGATTTTTGTTTTTTCGTACACAGCAACAAGCCGAGGCATTTTATCCCCAAAAGAAATATCCTCAAAATAAAAATACTTGCACAAAATCACTATACCTAAAGTTAATGTGCTTGTTCCTCCCTATACGTACCTTCTTTCTTTAGTTAGTTAGTAGGACTGTTACGCTTTCACAATTAGATAGGGTAAAATTACGGTAGGTATATTGGATACCACCTCGGGAGAGAAGAGGACAAACTTTGCACTCTTTCAAGCTGGAACTGCTCTCGGGTCATAAGCAGAAGATTGGCGGTTTGGCTTGGAAAATATTTTAGCTCAGTGTAATTTTCGCGCTTCGTATGCATGGTACGGGTCGGGAGCATAATAAGTAACAATGTTTTTATCTATCTATATATTAATACGCTAGTACCTACCTACGTACTTACCTTTTGTGTCACGCTCTTCATCATTAATAGATAGAAGGAAATTCGAGCTTTATTGAGTTCGGGAAGCTGGCGTATCTGTGATACGGCTGGTGACTAATCTCTCGGCCCCAGGCATGGTCTTTTTAATTGTTTGTACGCCCGAAATTTCTAAGAATAGGTCTTTGGGAACCTGCATCGTGGTTTACTGCCAAAGGAATTCCACGGGTTCATTGTGATGTTGACGGGGAATTGCCAAGGTACGATGCGAAGGTTTCACTGATCTATGTGAAGCGCCTTAAGCCAGACTGTGAACGTTTCACGGGTGCTGCTAGCTTACATAAATATTCCACGGGTCCAATGATACGCGGAGGTCAGCAGTCCTGTGAAGCTGGGCAAGGTTTTTTTTAATAATGTTTATGCCCCTGGGCTCTTTTGATGAACGGCTTGTAACCTGGAAAATTTCCATGTAGTGGTGGGCACTAAGAGTGCTAGGCCCTAAGCAGTACATTTTTTTTCAAAGCCTCCTTTCCAGTGAAGGGTGCGTGTAAGTTTTTAGGGAGGGAGTGTGGTGTGGTTTTATCCTGCTAAAATATGAACGTTTCACGGGTCTGTCTGAAAGGCCTTGCAAAGGCGCGAAAGTTTCACGGGTCCAGCTAGTACCTATATGAATACGCTAATACGTACCTACCTACGTACCTTTTGTCACGCTCTTCACAAATGGATAGACGAAAATTACAGATTTAACTTCAAATGTGGATCATTTCAACCGAATCGCATCCACAGCTTCACATTTTTTTTACAACCTTATAGTCGCTTTGCTGGCAGGGAATGATATTGCTTATAGAGCCACATGCGTAGCCATGATACGCTCCTGCGGGAAAACAAAGCGGGTAGTGTTGGGCATCTCTGCTCTGAGTCTTTTTTTGAAGTTAAAATGCTGCTGAGAAAACATCCGCCACTACAGTGCGATGTCTGAGCAAATGGAATGACAGCTCGAGAACAGAAGATTACTCTGTTGTGAGTGGCGAAATTGATCGAACCTATTTTCTGTTATCATACACAGCTATCGCATTAAACAAAGCAGAAAAGTGATGGGCTGCGGATCAGTATCCACGGGTTCCAAAAAAGTGAGAAAAAATCAGATACGCGGACAAAAAAATTGAGACGTGCAACATTATAGCGGGCTAAATGATGAAAACACTATGGAAAGCAGAGTTTAGAAATGGTGTGCAAATGCATAAGAGAACACTGCAATATGTACCATCGTGTTTGTCTTTATCAAGACACAGGTGTGATTTCAGTACTAACAGAACTATACTGCGAGATTCGGTGGTGAAATCGAAATACTAGGAAAGGTTAGACGATTTGTAAGGTAGACAGACTGCTTAACGATAAATAGACTGGGTTAAGCGGCGGACGATAGTTCAGACGGGGTGGGTTAAGAGATAAGGGCTATTCCAGTTTAAATAAGTTCAGTGAAAACATTCACTAACTGTGGAATTTCCACAGGTGCAGCTAGTTTTGTTGAATTTAAGTAAGTTCTTTCAGTATTAGATAGGATAAAATTAAGATGATACGGGTCCGAGACATCACTGAAGCATAGTACTTTTCTTGTATAGAATTTTCACAGGTTCCAGCTAGTACTACTTAATGGGCCAGAAAGCTTGAATTTCGATTCAGATTGGGATTACGGATAAGGAACGGTAAGGTCAACGTGGCTACTCTTTTACCTCCAACGAGCAGTTCTTTTCCTTATTGTCAGGATGCTAAACCAACGGTTATGAAATAGCGGGTCTTGGAAGCATCGTCTATGAGGAAGCCGTATTGATTTAACGCAAGTAGATACTTGTTCTCTAAACGATGTACCTACTAAATATTTCCTAAACATTCTTTGATACCTCCTCACTATATACGTGGCTAGCTAAGGAAACTAATCTACCTAGTATAGACGCAAATCCTGTTACAAAAATAAAAACTTTGGGACTAAAGATATGCGGTTAAAATTGGTGTTTAGGGTCTAATCCATAAATTTCCATATAAAATTTTCAATATTAGTACGATTAAACATTAGAATGGAGTACCTATTAGAACCAAATAGTTGGTGATAAGGTAAACAGGAGGAGCTCACACAAGTATCCTTTTTACGGATGAGAAAATGTTCACTGTATAGAAGAGAGCTTCAACCGTCAAATAGATACGGAATATGTTCATGGTGCCATGCAAAGAAGCTCCTGAAGTCATTCATTTCGTTCAAAGATGTCCACCATCCCGCCGAAGTGATGGTTTCGTAGGGTATGTCTTTTCGTGGCGTCAGGGAGTTTTATTTTGCGAAAAAGGGGTTAAAACCACTGTACGTGTACTTTTATTGATGTTATTGAAGATAACGTTGATTGCTACCCCAGTTCTTCGTTCAGTGGAAAAGAGTGGAACTTTCAGAACCAACACACAAAGCAAAAGTCACTCAGCTTTGGCTCTTCCACAATGTTCCTATCTTCATCAAGGCTGACGATTGAGCGCCTGGGAGTCCTGACTGGAACCCTTTAGATTAAAAGTTGCGGTCAGTATTGAAGAACACACGGCTTGCTCTAAACCACACATGCAGTACAGTAATCTCGACTGTTGCAGTGACCAAACTTTTAAATAATGATGCGCGTAAAATAGACAGATGAAGAGCTAGATTGATTGCAGTTTATGTGTGGACAAAAAAAAGGCCATTTTGCATAAAACTATGCTCATAACTATTTTGTAGTTGGGAAATAAATTCTAAAAGTTTCAGCTGAAAACGACTATTTTTTATTACTTAATTATTGTTCTGAATTATAACATTATTTGTGGCTAGATTGGTTATAATGGACTGACTCCATACTATTTCCAGGTTAGGGATAGGTGTTAGGATTGCAAGTTTGAAAATGGTTGGAATCACCCTATTAATCCATTGATTTCCTCCACATAAGGTATGGAGAGTGTTCTTGACTACGAGCCGAATGTGCAGACTCCTAAAGACGTCCTTATAGGAGACCAAAGCGATGCCACTACGGCGATTCAAGCAACTACTCAACAAGCTACGATTGAAAACACTTAAGTTTCAAGTAATTATACTTTTGGTCTACTCGCCGGGTGGGATTACAAAATTTCGGATTTTATCACTAAACACGTTTTGATATTGAAACTTAATATTTCGAATATCTCATCGCTCATTTAATTTCGATTAAACAATTTAAAAATGCCTCCCAGTTTACAATCTGCGGCTCAACATTCAAACCCAGTTTATTCCACTATCGTACATATTTACGTCCCCAAGACTGGCCATTGAGATTTTTTTCTTTTTGCGAATTATTCCAGCGGTCCATTTGAATCGTATTTGTCGAACTGAGTTGTTATTTCGGCAAGTCTACGATCAGATAAGGTTGTGTCACGGATGTTATATGCTTAATGAATTGCGCATTACGTACGAAGCGAAGATCTGTAGACTATTTTCTTTCTCCATAGGAGAGGAAATCATCTGGATCAGATCCGATACATTTGCTATTATTAAATGGATTTAACGTTTATAAGTTGGTTTTCTTTTTATTTTGCAGAAAGCAGGAATGGTGGAATTGTTTACATCAACCAGACACTTCTCGGTGTATTCTATAAATCTAGTGCGAAAACTTATTCTCTTCTCCTAAAAACCACGTATTTTTGGTTGAAGTATTTGGTTACTTAAACTTGGGATTCTCCGGGGTTCGTGTGGTAGGTTTCTTCTGTTGGTATATTGAAAATGACATATTCTTAGCAACAGCCGCCCAAGAAACCTGTTACGGACTTGAGAGGGAAATCTTCTTCGATTTTCCATTCCAGCCTGCGGCCCGTCAGTTCCTCAGATTTTCAAGCTAATCGCTGTTCAGTGTCTTGAAAAGGAAAAGGGAAAAACTTTAAAGTTTTATTATATATTTTATTAGAGAAACAATTTACAGGCATTACATTGCACTATTGGGAGAAAAGTGGGAAACTTTTCTGTACAAAGGTGGAACTGGTAGGTAGTTATCGCGGGTGTTCTGAAGGTAACAATATTCGCCTTAAGGTATCTAGTTACTCCGGTGTTACTCAAATCTTTGCCTTCAGACTGCTTCTGAACGAGCCAGCGATCAAAATATGATACAGAGAACGAAAAGTTGTGCGTATCATTTCTCTGTATTTCAATGCAGAATGGAACAAATAACGTCGCGGTATAAAAAAAAAGTAACTTTACGCATGTCATGTATATAATGGCATGTACCTCGGAATCTAATTTTGACACTATCAAAAATTTCTTTGTTTTTTCAATTCAATTTGGGAATCGCCGTGGCGGCTACAATGCGCATTTCGTATCACATCTATGATAATGTAGTAAATTACTTAAAGGAGAATAAGGTGATAAATTTACTTATGTTAATTCTCGCGTTGCCTTTTCTTAACCCTTTACCTGCAAAGTGACCGTGTACTGTCACTTCTGTAATGGTATTCCTACGACAGCATATTTTAACCACCAGGTAAAGGGTTAACGCTTGCAAGTCGCAAAAACTGGATATGTTAAAATACTCACTTTAGAAAAAACATGGTGGAATTAAAATTATTCTCAGTATCATTTTATGTTTATAATAATCAAACTGTCATTGGCAAAAGGATGGTCCACGATGCTCGCATTTATGGGTTTTTGTATACTTAGCAACATTCACCGCAAAAAAAAATACTGTTATACATAAATTATATATATTCTGTCATTCTTTTGTCATTTCTCCATATTTTATGTACAAGAACTTATGGCAGTAGATTCTCTTATCGTCTGTTTACGTTTAACATTAATGTTAAAATAAAGTTACACAGGACATTTAAACATAGACATTTGAAGCAACGAACAATATATTTAATGTTAGCTGGGCCATGTAGGGTAAGGTTTAATCCTTGAAAGAGTTTCTCTGATACACTCAACAACCCGCTGCTCTAGCTAACGCGAGAAAACAAGATAGACCTGTAGCGCCACATAACCTCCCAAGACAACAGACGAAGGGACACTGCAAAGCAAGCAGATTCCCCGCGGACACAGTCACGATAAAGGCTAACACTTTTAGCTACAATTTCCTTTTTTGTTGCACTGCAGTGGGCTTTAACAACACAAGGCGAGCTGGCGCGTTCAGTTGGAGCCCTCAGGCAACTATATAACAGGCGAGACAATCAAAGCACTTTGAGCTGCATTTAGCATATATCCCGTCGTCATACTAGTGGCAGTATTACATGTAAAAGTTTCATCAATATAGCTATGGTGACGATGCCTTGAGCTTCTCACAGTGTTAAACTTTGGAGATGAAATGGAAAGAAGTCAACACTGACAAATCCATGCCTGTCGCAGCAGAGTATGGCAGAGAGCTCGTCAGAATCAGGAAGACGTGACACATCTTCCCTACCACGGAGGTTAAAACGCCACATCTCCTGCAATACGCTATTGTTAAAGCATAATCCTTACAAAGTGCTTTGAGAATCTAGCTCGTGGCAGGCGAATGTGTTCCAGTCTCTGGATTTCCTTAGCGTATTTTGAGCAATGAAATTAGCTAGTTGGCAACTGCCCTGTATAGCTGTACACGTTCGTTTGTATCAACGATGCACTGAATTGATTCAACAGAATTACAGATCCTTGACAGAGGAGGCACAGCAGACCCTCCGTCGCATAGACACACACGTGCAGGATGAACGGAAAAAACTGGTTGGAAGTAACCGATCGTGACGAAAAAAACAACCAGACGTTAAAAAGTAATGAAAACAAGAAACGTGTGTTATGAAGTTTAAGTCTTTAAAGTAGGTACCGCTGCTAGCCTATGTTTTTAACGCACTCATTATTCGCTGTATGCATTCAGAAAAATATCTGGAATTACAAGATGGTCCAGTTAGTAGTGCGCAGCATTAAGAAAAAACAAGCTACCTTGTATTGTCGGCAACATGAGTGATAGTTTAAAGCACTTGTAAGTCAAATAAAATTTAGGAATACATCCTTTCAGGTATCTTTTTTGTGTACATTTCTACTTCAGCTATTATTACAATTTAGTTCTTAGCTTTAAGCATTATAAGTGATGACTCCATCAAATTTTCGCTGTTTCACAGAGGGTAAAGTTATGCTTCAAAACAAATTGTGCTCAATAATATATCAATTAAGATCACAGTATGTCACTTAACCTCACAAAATGCTGCTTAAGCTCGAACATTGTTATTAACTCAATAACATATTAATTTCACAACTTATCCCAGGAAAACCTGAATGCCATTTCTTGGGACGTCAGAAAAATTTTGGAATATCAGATAATAATAATGTAGCTCTGCCTACAAATAATCTTGACAGGCTTACTAAAAGAATCAACACGACGAAAAGTACTCACTGCAAGAGCCGCTCCATATCAATCAAGCGGCAATTATACTGGCGAAATTATACAAAAAGATGGCTTGCAGTCACGAAAGAATCAAGTGCACATTTTGGAAAGAGTTTTCGCACAAAATCCATAAAAAACTAGGGCTGCATGTAAATCCGGAAGCAGCTTTTCTGCATTAGCTGCAGAGGTTTGACTTAGGAAATTTAATACAGAGAAGTTAATTTCTTGGTATTCAAGGGGTGGTCTCATGACAAATTTTTGTTATTGTATAGCAGTAGATATGCTAGAACATTTACATATTAGGCCTGTATCAACTCATTTTTATTATCGTAATTAGTCGCAAGGTCACATCCGTTGTTGTTGTAGTTACGCAGGGGGAGGCTCTGAAGGGGGTCGCGCAAGTGGTGGAAGGTATGAAAAGGAAGAAAGAGAGCACAGGAAGTGAAGTGCAGATAAAGGATTTTCCCATAGAGAGGTAGGAAGGAGCGGAGTGGGATGGGCAGGACATTAGAATAGGTGGTTCACAGTGAGGGTGGTAAATGACGTCTTAGGCGAGCCAACTGTTCCGATTCGACAATCACTTTGTGTGCAAAACTTTTATCGTAAATTTTTAATTTAAATTGTTTTCCGTAAAACTACCTTCACGTTTCTCTTTTCCATGAAATTTTTAAAAATCATGGTACCGCCTCTTTAAGTGTGAACTCCTAGGCAGCGGGCTGCAAATGTTACGTGATATTCGAGCCAACTTCAGTATTGGATCAGTACTGAGTAGTGAGATTGAAAGATATTTTGAATATGTAAAGACAAATTCAAAATACTATAAAAAAACTTCGCTAAAGTGAAGTATGAATAGCAGGAATTTGTATAATGATATTCAGTAAATAATTAGACCTAGTGCTTCCTACAATCTGGATGTCTACTACTGTAGAGTCACAGGCTTCTCGGCTCCCCCCCCCCCCCCCTCTTCTTTAGTGCGGCCCACAATTGCTCCCCGATGAACGCCACTTCACAATTGCTTCGAAAACATCTCCATATAATTGGAACGTAAATTTATGACATTTCATCAGGTACGTGTTAGCGGTGCCAAGTAAAAGATGATATTTACGAAACTTAGTAGAAGCTGTTCCTGAAATTGATAGTGGACATGTTTCAGATTTAAGAGGGATTAAAGCATTAGCTCCATATTTCCTATAATAATTTAATGAAATCAACACGAGATCCCACCGTTTTACCTTTGAACGATGTAGACAGCACGAATAATATTTTTGCGTAGAGTGTATGTAGCAGTGAACTTAAAAAAAAACTGATTGCGCTAATAACCAGGCATTGAGGGCCGATGTTGAAACTGCAGCAGTTGTAAAAATTTTCAAGCAATTTCAGAGTGAGCTACAGCTGAGTTTGTTCTCTGAATGCAATAGTATTCTCTACAAATTACTTATCGTCTCCGGAAAACTATGAGGTAACTGCAGATAGATTCTAATTTAGTACGGTTTTATATGCGTGGAGGGGTGTTGTGAAAGACACAGAAAGATATAAAAAAAAACACACCATCAGCTGAAATAACACAAGGACTATACTACAAGATTCTTAAGCCACATGGTTCCTCCATCTTTAAAATATAACAAAGGCCCAATATCTCTGCAACCTGTAATGCAAATCACTGCGTTGTCATGGCCTTGGGTGGGTATTGTTATTGTATAAGGTGTTACCTCTCAAGCTGTTTTCCCCTGAGAAGAAATTCATCGTCCACCTCAACATAGCTACGTCTGTTCCGCAAACAGTTTTGGATCTATTATACGATAAAGAACGAGGAGAACAAGTGGCATCAGAGATACGCAAGATAATAATTTTGTTTCAATTGAAGTCACAGTGTACTTCCCCTATACCCTAAAAATACTATGCACTGAAACAATTCTATTTTAGTTGAGGTAACAACGCGCATCCTCCGCCCACTAAAAGTTAACAATTTTCATCCGCAACAGTATGACATCGTTTAGACGATACTCAGTCAACACTAATTAGCTAATTCACAATTTCAATTTAATTCTCGCACGACATTGCATTGTTTCAAGCCAAAGAACAGCACTCGACGGTACAGGGTTACTGTTCTACATAATACCTAGAGCAGAGTAAAATAGCCTCAGTAGGAACAAAAATTTCGCTTGTGGGTTCCGGATCAGTACTTCACTGCATACATAGCTGATTTAAAGTTTCGTATCATATATACATTATGCAGCTTCAAATTGTTCGTCCAAATAACTATGCTCAGTACAAACGACATCTTTATTGAATGGGGCAAAAGGATCTAGCGACATATGGAGAACAATTAGTACGAATTACCAGCTTTGGCAGAAACAATCAAACCTGCTTAGCTGCATCATTGGATTACATTAACAAGTGAGTTTGTGTAGGGCATCACAAGTGCAGTTTTACATACGGTGAGATAATTCTGAGCATTAATGCTCTTTACAACGTGAGTTAACAGGGAGACAGCCAATCTAGACTATTTTTGTACATCCTATTTTGATTACGAATTATAAAATAGGTACAACCTATAGATGGATCTCGCTGGTTTTCAGAATAATACGATACAACATCGATTTTAAAAACATGACTTTTAAATGGGGTAAATTGGCACACATTCACCCACTTCAGTCCACACATTCTACGAATTATACCTAAAAAAATCTGTAAAGAAACGATTGTTATTCCTCGTTTGGAAACAACTACCGTACGATTATAGATTTAAAGAATATAACAACTTTATTTGTCATTAATATTCGTCAATTGTAATCTAAATTCAGCTTGGAAATGTTATAGAGGAAGATACTTAGGACAGTCTACATATACATACGGCGTACCTGAAAGTGGACTCAGAAGAAACACGAGAAACTACAATATCATTGAGATACAAAAGTGTTTTGAAGCTGCGCTGCGAGCCATACTCGTAAACACAACCAGCGACAGCAAATATCTTGCATTTTACAGGCATGGTCCCAGAGAACCTGAGATAAATATGAAGTGCATTTATCTAGTTTTACCTGAAAAAGATTCAACCACGTCTATGAAGGCCTAGGAGCAATTACAGGCAAATAGGAAAAATATGTTATTTAAACAGGTAAGTCATGTGTGACTGTGATGACTACCATTATAAGCGGGTTACATGGCTGAACCTAGTTGAAGGTACCTAACCACTCGGAATGTATATGCAAATGCAAGGAATATAATTACGAGAAACAACACATACCAATTTGAAAGAATAAACTTCAACACAATCAGTAAGTTACTTTCGGGGTCATTCCATATGAACTCAACCAGAGGTCCCATGGCGACCGACTCGGATTTGGCTAAAAAATTTATAGTGGTACCTTAACATATATGATGAACATGCGCAAAATATTTTATGAAAATTTCAAAGGGTTTTTGTATTGTGGCTCTTCACAGTAGGGTGGTATACTCCATTTTTGACCCTCGCGAATTGCGGTGTTCAAAGACAGCCATATTTGGATGCCAATATCTTGGGAACGAAATGAGTTGTAAGCATGAAAAGTGACATAGTATGTAATTAGCACCCAGGTTTTCAGAATCTGCCATCAGAAAACTTTTATCTCTTCTAGTTTTTGAGATATATACTGCCAAATTAGTGGTTTTGTTATATGCGAAAATAAATCATATTAAAATAATTTTATGAAATGTAGGTGTTTCTTATCCCCATGACAGCTTGTGTGTTGGCTACTTTTTTGTCAGCAATGCAGAAAATGTGAGGTATTTCTACACTGCACACATAGATTTGATGGCATCCACAATTAAGTAAGTCAGTTTATCCAAAAATATACATACATAAAATTGAGTTCAGAGCCCAAAGATAAGCAGCATCTTCTGAATTGATTCAGCGTTATGGTCAGCATGATTATGAAACCTTGCGTTCGTCCCCTGAAGCTCTGGTGCAGACACAAAGCATATGCTGTTCTGAAATGAAACCCAACAGGTATACTGATGAGTAGAAGGAGGCCATGAGAAAAGTCCAGTCTTAGAATGATTCATGTAGTTGGCAAAGACATCACAGTTCTCATACGACCGGTCAACAATGCAGTCCACAAATCAATCCTTTTCATAAATGCACGCAATATGCTTTCCCGGCTGTAATTCAGTCACAGCTTGTTGCGCTTGCCTACAACTTCAAAATGATCATCAATAGAGATCCTTTTCATTTTTAATGAGGCTGTTAAAATTGCGATGAAACACTGGTGGGATCTTATACCTATCACATTGCGGGCATTTTGGAATCGTGCTGGCTGTACAACTCTGTAGGGAAAAAAAGGCTGTCCAGGGTAAATAACTACGCTATGATTTTGGCTGTTCAAAATCAGTCTAAAATTGCATGTTTTCAGTCTGAGCCATCTTTAAAGCTCCCATTCTCCAAATTTATGATTTCAATACTGTCCAAAATCTTACTAAAGATAGCCTTGGGCCTAAATAGAAGGAATGTGGCCTCAAGAAACAGTTGTGATTTATTGTGGCATGACAAATGCAACCAGAAAATTGAAATTTTCATTTTCGCACATAGCAAATCACCAATTGGGAGGCATATATCTCAAAAACTAGATGAGATGGAGCTTTTCCAATGGCAGATTCTGAAATCCTGGATGCTAATTACATAGTAAACCAGTTTTCCAGCTCACAACTCATTTCGTTCCCAAGATATTGCCATTCAAATATCGCTGTTCTTAAGCATCGCAATTCGCGAGGGTCAGAAATGGGGTATACCACCCTACTGTGAAGAGCCACAGTACAAAAACCCTTTGAAATTTTGACAAAATATTTTGCCTATGTTCATCATATATGTTAAGGTACCAGTACAATTTTTTTTAGCCAAATCCGAGTAGGTCGCCATGGCAAATTTCCAGACTTTGGTTGAGTTTATATGGAATGACCCTTTGGTGATGGAAATGTGCAGAGGTATCACTATCATTATTATTAGGCAAATTTAACCACCCCAGCCACTATAACAGCGATAGGCATTAATAATATACTGAAAAGTCTCATAAACTAAGAAACTAATAATTATTTTAAGATTCTGCCAATAGTGTAGTTGCCCAAGCTAACGGAGAATTAAGAAATTTAAGAGCAAAGACAAGAGCTAAAAATGCTATAATAATAAGAAAACGCTTCGCAGACCTTTTTCAACCTTCATTTTGAAAATTCACAGACTGATGTAAAAGCTTTTTACGAAATTCAAACTCGCTATATGAAAACATGACTGCTCATTGCGATACTTCGGACACCATGCGGAAAATTAATAAAAGAACTTCTGCTACTTTTTCCCATTACTTTACTATTGTTACATTATATCCAATAATGGTTAATAATTTCAAGCTTTTCCATTTGTTCAGTACGCGGATGCTCGACTTCTTCAGTTCAAGTCGCCTCTGGAATATAAATTTAGTTGTGGGCGGTGTTCATTTGTATATGTCGGAATGGCATCACGACGCCTATCCACAAGAGTCGCTGAGCACGGTGGAAAGAGTTTCCGTGCGGGGACCATACTAGGTAATCCTCTTCAGTCATCAGACCGCCAACATTATGAACAGAGTGGAATACGTGTTCGTAGATAGTTTTTGCGTTTTAACGACTGCCTACAGTGCTGTAGAATTACGCATTTAAGAATCCTTTTTCGGCCATAAATTGCAGCCCGACCTGAATAGTTAATAATAGTTATTATCCCGTGAAATGTGTGAACAGATAATTCCATTTGTAGTGCATTTGACTAGTCATCTTTTTTATATAGCTAGTTTGAATTTAGCTCAAAGCTTTTACTTCTGACTTTGCATTTCCCGGAACTGATGACGGAGCGAAACGTTTTCTTTTTATATCATTTTTAGCTCCTGTCTTTGCTTTTAAAGTCTAAATTAATTTGCAATTAAAGTAACAAAATGCCTTTTTTAACTGAGCATGAATCACGTCAAGCATCAGCCTTAAAATTCAGATAACAAAACTTCAGAAATTTTAAATTACATAAATAGATGTACGTTACGTAAAGACTCCTACCACTTCTGCAGCATGAGCAATGTGTGCACTATAAGACCAACGCTTACACGATCGTACTCCCTGTTCGTAATCAAAACACTGCCATAAAAACAATGTGTATTTCAATATTTGGTGCCGCCCCTCTAGTATAGGGATAAGATTATTATTTTTTTCGTAATGTTCCAGCTGTATTCGATAGCGTCACGATATAACAGCAATCTAGTCATACGCTGGGGATGAGATAGGCAGAAATTTTACCATCGAATTGACCAAATAATGCATGAATGTCGATATAATAATCACCTAGCAGCTTGACTCGCATTTTCACTTCACACATGAAGTTGTTTTCTTAATGTGTTCACGCTGCGTATATTACTCTATAGTACACAAGATCACGGCGAAGGGCATGAACAATGGAGTACTGACCGAGCTCCAGACAATGGAAGCCACAGACGCACAGCTTCTACGCGAACCTCAAAATCGACCATTAGAGATCGCTGTGACGTCACCAATGTCTCTTGGTGCAACTAGAGATATCCAAACAGCACTGATATCATGGCTACGAAAATATGATTTATTGCAAAGATTAAATGTGACTTCATTGTTGTAGCTAATTTGCTTGCAAAAATACTGAAGAACTGCCCGTCTGAGTTCATCTGTCTGTGGTCAGTACAGTTTTCTCGCTGTTATATATCTAACGCCGGGGGGGGGGAGACTCTAGCTTCATAAGAATATCTCACCAAAAGAGAGGTAGAGAGAAAAGACAAGAAGAGAGGGGATCATGCACGGGACTGCTCTCACACCAGATCACCGGACATGATCGAGTGCAGCAGTTGGGGACAGAAGAGCAAGAGAGAGCTACGCACTACTTGAAGTTAGCACCTTTACGCATAGAAGATGTACATAGAACTCATCTAACTATTAGTATCGCTAGCTATATAAACAATTTTCAAGTAATCTCGGTACACTTTTTAGTGAAAAATCAGAAATAGGAAATGATACGGATGTTGGAAAATGAATAAATTGAAGTGTCGTCGATATCTTACGTAATATAATGTACCTTACATGTCCTGGTTGATCGACATGTACTATCCTAAGATCTCTGTGTAATATAAAGTCCCATTTCACCTAAATAATGGCAGTGATAGCGATACTATTTTAAATGAATACTTTGTTTATTATTATCTGTGCGACACAGAGGCAGATCCAAGGCGAACGCGATCAGGAGTTCGCGTGACTCTAATCCAACTATTGTAGCTTTACAAAAATAATAACGCTTTAATCTTTTACGGAAAAGAAATGAATTATAGTCTGCTGAATAAGAAGAACTTAAAGCAGCTTATTCAGAACTAGAAACATGTTGTAGTTTCGTAGAAAAGCACATATAGAGTAGATTTACAGAACTGGAAGCATGTCATTCATTTACTGAACTATGAGGAATCGGTACAAGCTGTAGTAATCGTTGTTTGCTTCCCCACCGTCGCAGTCACGAGGTAATTCTACAAAATTACATGACTGGCACACTGAGCAACTATGGCTGCATTACAAAACACACGTTGCACTGTATCAAATAAAAAAAAAAGGTTAAGGAGTTTTCCCCTTGGATCTGCCCCCGCTCTCAGCAGGAAATGCTGTTTTGACTCTGTCAACCAGTCACAAATTTTGATCGCATCTCCGTCGGTCATCAGTCAATCACATCCGAAATCTGGAAACGTGATCAATATTTTGTATCAGTTTTAAAACGTCTTCTGTGATTGATACAAAAAATTATCCTAAGCACAGACGACTGCCAGGTTCAGACGTTAACGGTTATTGTTATTTTACAATACTATTCAAAATTACACAGTAATTACGCCAGAAAGTGTACGCTGAGAATACACCCAGTTTCTGCAAGTGTTTATCCAGCTTTAAAATGATAGGAAGATGTATACCTACGGCCCCCTTTAAGGTGATGCTTATAGGTATTTCTGTGAGGGTATAGCACAATGTTCATTTTGATAAAGAGCACTTGAAATAAAACCGTTTAAATACAACACATGCGATACTTCTATAAGAGCTATACTTGCTCAAACTGTCAAACTGGCCACCTGTGATGGCTTGTGGAGGGGTAGTTCCATTTCAGGATTTTGTACTTCTTTCATTAACTAGAGGAATGTCACTGACATTAGCAGGGACTAGGTGATATCTGAGGGCCACTGGCATTAGCAGTGACTAGGGGATATCCGAGGGCCACTGGCATTAGCAGTGACTAGGGGACATCCGAGGGCCACTGGCATTAGCAGTGACTAGGTGATATCTGAGGGCCACTGGCATTAGCAGTGACTAGGTGATATCTGAGGGCCACTGGCATTAGCAGTGACTAGGTGATATCTGAGGGCCACTGACATTAGCAGGGACTAGGTGATATCTGAGGGCCACTAGCATTAGCAGTAACTAGGTGATATCTGAGGGCCACTGGCATTAGCAGTGACTAGGTGATATCTGAGGGCCACTGACATTAGCAGTGACTAGGAGATATCCGAGGGCCACTGACATTAGCAGACTAGGGAATATCTGAGGGCTACTGACATTATCAGTGACTAGGTGATATCTGAGGGCCACTGGCATTAGCAGTGACTAGGTGATATCTGAGGGCCACTGGCATTAGCAGTGGCTAGGTGATATCTGAGGGCCACTGGCATTAGCAGTGACTAGGTGATATCTGAGGGCCACTGACATTAACAGGGACTAGGAGGTATCCGAGGGCCACTGGCATTAGCAGTGACTAGGTGATATCCGAGGGCCACTAGCATTAGCAGTGACTAGGTGATATCCGAGGGTCATTGACATTAGCAGTGACTAGGAGATATCCTAGTCACTGCTATTATTAGCATCATCATTTTCGTTATAATAATTAACATCATCATATTGGTTAGTGTGATCTACTATCCTTCCTTGTATACAATTCGACATTATAAATGAAAGACAACAATAGTGATACAAAATCATATGGAAAATCTTTATAAATAAATAGTTGACTTGCGGTAGCGCTCCAGTTCTGGACCTCTGGATACAGTACTTGCGACATAACATGGAGCTATGGTAACATCATACAGAAATATTATTAGACCACTGAAGTCACAACAACAGCAAATCAATGCATCAAGTTAATATTATTATTACCACGAGCAGCATAAATAGAATTCATAATTGGTAACTTAAATGGAACCTGATCAGCGTGCGGATTATGTTCATCCTAAGAAGCAGTCTCAAACAATTCTCGAGTTCGTGCTGTCAACTGTTTTTCCTAGTTCTTCAGCAACGTTTGTACAAAGTAATGATCATTTCGATGTTGTTGACGTGCTGCAGAAAATTAATTAATACATAGTAAAAAAATTGCAATAGACAGTCCAGCGTCACTGCTTGAACAAAGACCAATGATTTCTCTTTAAAAAAAACTTTTTTGGTTGGCGCCTACCAGTTCGTATTTCGAAAAGAGGTTGACATTTGTGTACAGAGAAAGTCAGTTGTGATTGGATGACCATTAATGATGCTTTTTCGTCTAACTAACACTATTTGTAGTGTCCATCAATGTGTACAGTAGGCACAGAATCGTTTAAACACTTTGGTAATATAATTCGCGAAAATAGAACCTCCAAAAACGCAGCATAGCTCGATATTCATCACGTGGATATAGTCCCACTTGCTTCAGTTCGCATAGTAAACTGAGGGAAATTATTGTAGTAAAAATATAAAAATGGGGCCATAGGCATGATAAAGTAAAGATATGTACCATTAATCTCAACGAAAACCAGACATCCCCAAAACTAATAAAGGATGAATGGTCCATTTTCAATCTATATACAATAATACTGATG
>LQNS02277718.1:9352584-9366628 GCA_001587735.2 Parhyale hawaiensis | reverse complement strand
ATTGTATATAGATTGAAAATGGACCATTCATCCTTTATTAGTTTTGGGGATGTCTGGTTTTCGTTGAGATTAATGGTACATATCTTTACTTTATCATGCCTATGGCCCCATTTTTATATTTTTACTACAATAATTTCCTTCAGTTTACTATGCGAACTGAAGCAAGTGGGACTATACCCACGTAATGAATATCGAGCTATGCTGCGTTTTTGGAGGTTCTATTTTCGCGAATTATATTATCAACTGGTTTAAACGATTCCGTGCCTACTGTACACATTGATGGACACTACAAATAGTGTTAGTTACACGAAAAAGCATCATTAATGGTCATCCAATCACAACTGACTTTCTCTTTACATAAATGGCGACCTCTCTGTTCGAAATACGAACTGGTAGGCGCCAACCAAAAAAGTTTTTTTTTTTTTCAGAGAAATCATTGGTCTTTGTTCAAACAGTGACGCTGGACTGTCTACTGCAATTTTTTTTACTATGTATTAATTAATTTTCTGCAGCACGTCAACAACATCGAAATGATCATTACTTTGTACAACCGTTGCTGAAGAACTAGGGAAAACAGTTGACAGCACGAACTCGAGAATTGTTTGAGACTGCTTCTTAGGATGAACAGAATCCGCGCGCGGATCAGGTTCCATTTAAGTTACCAATTATGAATTCTATTTTTGCTGCTGGTGGTAATAGTAATAATAATAATAAGTTGATGCATTGATTTGCTGTTGTCGTGACTTCAGTGGTCTAAGAATATTTCTGTATGATGTTACCATAGCTCCATGTTATGTCCCAAGCACTGTATCCAGGGGTCCAGCACTGGAGCGCTACCCCAAGTCACCTATTTATTTATAAAGATTTTCCATATGATTTTGTATCACTATTGTTGCAATAATGATAACCACAATGATGATGCTAATAATAACAGTGACTAGGATATCTCCTAGTCACTGCTAATATCTCTGACCCTCGGACATCCCCTAGTCACTGCTAATGTCAGTAACTCTCGGATATCCCTTAGTGCCTGCTAATGTCAATGACCCTCGGAAATCCCCTAGTCACTGCTAATGTCAATGACCCTCGGATATCCCCTAGTCACTGCTAATGTCAGTAGCCCTCGGATATCCCTTAGTCACTGCTAATTTCAGTGGCCCTCGGATATCCCCTACAGCCTGCTATCGGCAGTAGCCCTCAGATATTCCCTAGTCCCTGCTAATGTCAGTCGCCCTCGGATATCCCCTAGTCACTGCTAATGTCAGTGGCCCTCGGATTTCCCCTAGTCCCTGCTAATGTCAGTGACTTTTTCTCTAGTTAATGAAAGAAGTACAAAATCCTGTAATGGAACTACACCTCCACAAGCCATCACAGGTGGCCAGTTTGACAGTTTGAGCAAGTATAGCTCTTATAGAAGTATCGCATGTGTATTATTTAAACGGTTCATTTCAAGTGCTCTTTATCAAAATGAACATTGTGCTATACCCTCACAGAAATGCCTATAAGCTTCACCTTAAAGGGGGCCGTAGGTACACATCTTCCTATCATTTTAAAGCTGGATAAACACTTGCAGAAACTGGGTGTATTCTCAGCGTACACTTTCTGGCGTAATTACTGTGTAATTTTGAATAGTATTGTAAAGTAACAATAACCGTTAATGTCTGAACCTGGCAGTCGTCTGTGCTTAGGATAATTTTTTCTATTAATCACAGACGACGTTTCAAAACTGATACAAAATATTGATTGCGTTTCCAAATGTCACATGTGGTTGACTAATGGCCGACGGAAATGCGATCAAAATTCGTGACTGGTTGACAGAGTCAAAACAGCATTTCCTGCTGAGAGCAGGGGCAGATCCGAGGGGAAAACTCCTTAACCTATTTTTTTTTTTTCATTTGATACAGTGCAACGTGTGTTTTGTGATGCAGCTATAGTTGCTCAGTGTGCCAGTCATGTAATTTTGTAAAATTATCTCGTGACTGCGACGGTGGGGAAGCAAACAACGATTACTACAGCTAGTACCGATTCCTCATAGTTCAGTAAATGAATGACATGCTTCCAGTTCTGTAAATCTACTCTATTTGTGCTTTTCTACGAAACTACAACATGTTTCTAGTTCTGAATAAGCCGCTTTAAGTTCTTCTTATTCGGCAGACGATAATTCATTTCTTTTCCGTAAAAGAATAAAGCGTTATTATTTTTGTAAAGCTACAATAGTTGGATTAGAGCCACGCGAACTCCTGATCGAGTTCACCTTGGATCTGCCTCTGTGTCGCACAGATAATAATAAACAAAGTATTCATTTAAAATAGTATCGCTATCACTGCCATTATCTAGGTGAAATGGGACTTTATTAATGTGTCTCTAGAATCCTATCATGTACAGCTAGTTGGTCCTGTACATTCCATGTAATATAATGCATTCTATAGCTGCTGTGAAGTTAAATAAGTAAAAGGTTGTAGGCATAGTAAACCTATTTCTGATTTTTCACTAAAGAGTGTACCGAGATTACTTGAAAATTGTTTATATAGCTAGCGAGACTTATAGTTAGATGAGTTCTATGTACATCTTCTATGCGTAAAGGTGCTAACTTCAAGTAGTGCGTAGCTCTCTCTTGCTCTTCTGCCCCCAACTGCTGCACTCGATCATGTCCGGTGATCTGGTGTGAGAGCAGCCCCGTGCATGATCCCTTCTCTTCTTGTCTTTTCTCTCTACCTCTCTTTTGGTGAGATATTCTTACGAAGCTAGAGTCCCCCGGCGTTAGACATATAACAGCGAGAAAACTGTACTGACCACAGCAGATGAACTAAGACGGGCAGTTCTTCAGTATTATTGCAAGCAAATTAGCTACAACAATGACGTCCCATTTAATCTTTGCAATAAATCATATCTTCGTAGCCATGATTCCAGTGCTGTTTGGATATCTCTAGTTGCACCAAGAGACATTGGTGACGTCAGAGCGGTCCCTAATGGTTGATTTTGAGGTTCGCTTAGAAGCTGTGCGCCTGTGGCTTCCATTGTCTGCGGTACTGAAAGCTCGGTCAGTACTCCATTGTTCATGCCCTTCGCCGTGATCTTGTGTACTATAGAGTAATATCCGCAGCGTGAATACGGTAAAAAACAACTTCATGTGTGAAGTGAAAATGCGAGTCAAGCTGCTAGATGATCATTATATCGACATTCATTCATTATTTTGTCTTTGTCAATATCTATTCGATGGTAGAGTTTTTACCTATCTCATCCCCAGCGTATGACTAGATTGCTGTTATATCGTGGCGCTATTGAATACCGCGGGAAAATTACGAAAATAATAATAATCTTGTCCCCATACTAGAGGGGCAACACCAAATGTATAAATATACATTGTTTTTATGACAGTGTTTGATTACGAACAGGGAGTACGATCGTGTAAGCGTTATTCTTATAGTGCACGCATTGCTCATGCTGCAGAAGTTGTAGGAATCTCTACGTAACGTACATCTATTTATGTAATTTTAAATTTCTGAAGTTTTGTTATCTAAATTTCCAGGCTGAAGCTTGACGTGATTCATTCTCAGTTAAAAAAGGCATTTTGTTACTTTATTTGCAAATTAATGAAGACTTTAAAAGGAGAGACAAGAGCTAAAAATGATATAACGTTTCGAAGCCCTGCTCCGTCATCATTTCCGGAAAATGCAAAGTCAGAGGTAAAAGCTTTTAGCGAAATTCAAAGTAGCTCTATAAAAACATGACTAGCCAAGTTCACTACAAGTGGAATAATATTATCTGTTCACACATTTCAAGGGATAACAACTATTATTACTATCCAGATCGGGCTCCAATTTGTGGATAAAAAGGGATTCTTAAATGTGTAATTCTACAGCACTGTTGGCAGTCTTTAAAACGCTTAAACTATCTACGGACACGTACACCACTCCTTTCATCATGGGAGCTGACTGATAACTGAGGAGGATTACCTAGTATGGTCCCCGTACGGAAACTCTTTCCACTGTGCTCAGCGACTCTTGTGGATAGTCGTCGTGATGTCATTCCGACATATACAAATGAGCATTGCCCACAACTAAATTTATACTCCAGAGACGACTGGAACTGAGTGGGTGGATCATCTGCGTACTTAAAAAAATGGAATAGGAAAAGCTTGTTATTATTAACCATTGTTGGACATAATATAACAGTAGCAAAGTATTGGAAAAACGTAGCAGACGTTCTTTTCTTAATTTTCCGCAGGGTATCCGAAGTATCGCAATGAGCAGTCATGTTTCCATATAGCGAGTTTGAATTTCGGAAAAAGCTTCTATATCAGTCTTTGAATTTTCAAAATTAATTATGGAAAAGTTCTCTGATGCGATTTCTTCTTATTATTATATCAATTTTAGCTCATGTCTTTGCTTTTATATTTTTAAATTCTCCATTAGTTTGAGCAACTACACTATTGGCAGAATCTTAAAGTAATGATTAGTGTCTTAGTTTATGAGACTTTTCAGTATATTATTAATGCCTAGCGCTGTTATTGTGTGCGGGGTGGTTAAATTTGCTAAATAAGAATAATGATAGTGATATCTCTGCACCTTTCCATGACCAAAGGGTCATTCCATATGAACTCATACAAAGTCTGGAAATTTTCCATGGTGACCGACTCGGATTTTGCTAAAAAATTTGCAGTGGTACCTTGACATATATAATGAAATTAGGCAAAATATTTTGTCAAATTCCTAAGGGTTTTTGTGCTGTGGCTTTTCACAGTAGGGTGGTATACCCCATTTCTGACCCTTGCGGATTGCGATGTTCAAGAACAGCCATATTTGGATGCCAATATATTGGGAACGAAATCAGTTGTGAGCTTGAAAACAGGTATACTGTACTATGTATTTAGCACCCAGGCTTTCAGAATCTGCCATTAGATATATGCCTCCCAATTAGTGGTTTGTTATGTGCGAAAAATTAAAATTGCAATTTTCTGGTTGTAGTTGTCATACTGCAATAAATCACAACTGTTTCTTGGGGCCGCATTCCTTCTATTTAGGCACATGCACATGACTATCTTTAGTAAGATTTTGGACTTATTGAAATCATAAATTTGGAGTTGGGGAGCTTAAGAAATGGCTCAGACTGGAAACATGCAATTTTAGGCTAATGCTAATCGTTTGGTCAAAAACTCAGACTGTGTACTCATCTCTTTCATATTAGAATAGTTTTATGATATATAGGTGTTTTTTATCCCCATGACAGCTTGTGTGTTGGCTACTTTTTTGTTAGAAATGCAGAAAATGTAAGGTATATCTACTGTGATCACATAGATTCGATTTCATCCTCAATTAAGTAAGTGAGTTATCCAAATAATGTACATAAAAGTGAATTTAAAGCCCAAATGAAGGCAGCTTCTTCTGAACTGATTCAGTGCCATGGTGAGCAAGCTTATAAAACTTAGCGCTCTGCCCCTGAAGCTCTGGTGCAGACACAATGCATATGATGTTTTGAAATGGAACCCAACAGGTAGCTATTCTAACGAACAGACGGAGGCCGTGAGAGAAGTCCAGTCTTAGAATGTTTCATGAAGTTGACAAAGACCTCACTGGTTTCATCTGACTCACCCAAGTGAAGTCAAGGAAACTCTTTCTGAGGATGAGGTAATTGTCATGTTAGATTTAGTTGAGAACTATAATTTTGTGGTGCAGGAAGAAGTTTAAAGTTTTCACTGGACAAACATTCACGCAACACTTCATCCTTTTGCAATCTATAACAAATCAACAGGTAGCTACACTTCAGCACTCCCAATCTATGAGCTATCAGATTGACTTAAGCCTGATACCATAACTGTCCAAGTCTTCATTACTCCTGTGGTGGTATATATAAATCAAACAGGACTTTCCATTCATCAGAAAACTCTTTCACTTAAGCATTCGAGCAGCAAGTCTATATAAAAACTATAAGAAATTTTCCAACCTCAGAAAATAATCATCACCATGACTATGGCCTTGATGCAGATTGAATTTTTTTTTTTTTTTGCAACATCGCATGGTATGAGTCTGTGCGATGGCATTGGTGGAACGGTCAAACGGTTGGTTGAACGAGCAAGCCTGCTATAGTTGGATACTTCCTTACTGGTACGATGCATGTTTGGTGCTGTGAAAATACTCCAAGATTCAAATTTTTCTATGTGTCAGTGGTGGATGTCAACCCAAATGAGTAAGACATTGATTTACCAGCACGATTCCAAAATGCCCGCAATGTGATAGGTATAAGATCCCACCAGTGTTTGATCGCAATTTTAACAGCCTCATTAAAAATGAAAGGGATCTCTATTGATGATCATTTTGAAGTTGTAGACAAGAGCACAAGCTGTGACTGATGCTGAATTACAGCCGGGAAAGCATGTTGCGTTCATTTATGACCAGGATTGATTTGTGGGCTGCATTGTTGACTGGTCATATGAGAACTGTGATGTCTTTGCCAACTACATGAAACATTCTAAGACTGGACTTTTCACATGGCCTCCTTCTACTCGTCAGCATACCTGTTCGGTTCCATTTCAGAACTAAGAAAAAACTGCGTTGTGTCTGCACCAGAGCTTCAGGGGATGAACGCAAGGTTTCATAATCGTCCTGACCATAACACTGAATCAATTCAGAAGATGCTGCCTATCTTTGGGTTCTGAACTCAATTCTATGTGTATTTTTGGATAAACTGACTTACTTAATTGTGGATGCCATCAAATCTATGTGTGCAGTGTAGAAATACCTCACATAATCTGCTTTTCTGACAAAAAAAGTAGCCAACATACAAGCTGTCATGAGGATAAGAAACACCTACATTTCATAAAATTATTTTAATATGAAAGAGGTGAGAACACAATCTGCTTTTTTGACCAAACGATAAGCACATGTGGACAATTACGTAGGGAAAAAGACTGTCCTGGGTAAGTGACTACGCTATGATTTTGGCTGTTAAAAATGAGTCTAAAATTGCATGTTTTCAGTCTGAGCCACTTTTGAAGCTCCCTTACTCCAAATTTATGATTTCAAAACAGTCCAAAAACTCTTTACAGATAATCATGCGACTAAATAGAAGGAATGTGGCCCTAATAAACAGTAGTGGTTTATTGGAGCATGACATTTGCAACCAGAAAATTAAAATATTCATTTTCGCATATAACAAAACCACTAATTTGGAAGTATATATCTCAAAAAGTAGAGAAGATAAAAGTTTTCTGATGGCAGATTCTGAAAACCTGGGTGTTAATTACATACTATGTCACTGTTCAAGCTCACAACTCATTTCGTTCCCAAGATATTGGCATCCAAATATATGTCTGTTCTTAAACATCGCAATTCGCGAGAGTCAAAAATGGAGTATACCACCCTACTGTGAAAAGCCACAGCACAAAATCCCTTTGAAATTTTGACAAAATATCTTGCGCATGTTCATCATATATGTTAAGGTACCACTATGAATTTTTTTAGCCAAATCCGAGTCGGTCGCCATGGGACCTCTGGTTGAGTTCATATGGAATGACTCCGAAAGTAACTGTTACTGATTGTGTTTAAGTTTATTCTTTCAAATTGGTATGTGTTGTTTCTCGTAATTCTATTCCTTGCATATACATTCCCAGTGGTTAGGTACCTTCAACTAGGTTCAGCCATGTAACCCGCTTATAATAGTAGTCATCACAGTCACACATGACTTACCTGTTTAAATAACATATTTTTCCTATTTGCCTGTAGTTGCTCCTAGGCCTTCATGGAAGTAGTTGAATCTTTTTCAGGTAAATCTAGATAAATGCACTTCATATTTATCTCAGGTTCTCTGGGACCATGCATGTAAAATGCAAGATATTTGCTGTCGCTGGTTGTATTTACGAGTATGGCACGCAGCGCAGCTTCAAAACAGTTTTGTATCTCAATGATATTGTAGTTTCTCGTGTTTCTTCTGAGTCCACTTTCAGGTACGCCTAAGTATCTTCCTCTATAACATTTCCAAGCTGAATTTAGATTACAATTGACGAATTTTAATGACAAATAAAGTTGTTATATTCTTTAAATCTATAATCGTGCGGTAGTTGTTTCCAAACGAGGAATAACAATCGTTTCTTTACAGACTTTTTAGGTATAATTCGTAGAATATGTGGACTGAAGTGGGTGAATGTGTGCCAATTTACCCCATTTAAAAGTCATGTTTTTAAAATCGATGTTGTATCGTATTATTCTGAAAACCAACGAGATCCATCTACAGGTTGTACCTATTTTATAATTCGTAATCAAAATAGGATGTACAAAAATAGTCTAGATTGGCTGTCTCCCTGTTAACTCACGTTGTAAAGAGTATTAATGCTCAGAATTATCTCACCGTATGTAAAACTGCACTTGTGATACCCTACACAAGCTCACTTGTTAATGTAATCCAATGATGCAGCTAAGCAGGTTTGGTTGTTTCTGCCAAAGCTGGTAATTCGTACTAATTGTTCTCCATATGTCGCTAGATCCTTTCGCCCCATTCAATAAAGATGTCGTTTGTTCTGAGCATAGTTATTTGGACGAAGAATTTGAAGCTGCATAATGTATATATGATATGAAAATATAAATCAGCTATGTATGCAGTGAAATACTGATCCGGAACCCACAAGCGCAATTTTTGTTCCTACTGAGGCTATTTTACTCTGCTCTAGGTATTGAGTTCTTTGGCTTGAAACAATGCTAGGTCGTGCGAGAAATAAAATTAAACTTTTAACTAGCTAATTAGTGTTGTCTGAGTATCGTCTAAACGATGACATACTTTTGCGGATGAAAATTGTTAACTTTTAGTGGGTGGAGAATGCGTACTGTTACCTCATCCAAAATAGAATTGTTTCAGGGCATAGTATTTTTAGGGTATAGAGGAAGCACAGTGTGACTTCATTTGAAACAAAATTATCTTCTTGCGTATCTCAGATTCCACTTGTTCTCCTCGTTCTTTATCGTATAATAGATCCAAAACTGTTCGCGGAACTGACGTAGCTATGTTGAGGTGGACGATGAACTCTCTCGTCCCATGTTCTGCTACATTTCTTCTCAGGGGAAAACAGCTTGAGAGGTAACACCTTATACAATAACAATACAACCCAAGGCCATGACAACGCAGTGATTTGCATTACAGATTGCAGTTATATTGTACCTTTGTTATATTTTAAAGATGGAGGAACCATGTGGCTTAAGAATTTTGTAGTATCGTCCTTGTGTTATTTCAGCTGATCCTGTGTTTTTTTCCATCTTTCTGTGTCTTTCACAACACCACTCCACGCATACAAAACCATATTAAAATAAAATCTATTTGCAGTTACCTCATAGTTTCCGGAGACGATAAATAATTTGTAGAGAATACTATTGCATTCAGAGAACAAACTCAGCTTGAACTCACTCTGAAATTGCGTGCAAAAATCTACAACTGCTGCAGTTTCAACACCGCCCCTCAATGCCTGCTTATTAGCGCAATCAGTTTTTTTTAAGTTCACTGCCACCTGCACTCTACGCAAAAATATTATTCGTGCTGTCTACATCGTTCAAAGGTAAAACGGGAGATCTCGTGTTGACTTCATTAAATTATCATAGGAAATGTAGAGCTAGTGCTTTAATCCCTCTTAAAACTGAAACATGTTCTCTATTAAATTTCAGGAGAGGGGGGCCGAGAAGCCTGTGACTGTACAGTAGTAGACATCCAAATTGTGGGAGGCACTCGGTCCAATTATTTGATGAATATAATTATACAAATTCCTGCTATTCATACTTCAGTTTAACAAAATTTTTTATTGTATTTTGAATTTGTCTTTACATATTCAAAATATCTTTCAGTCTCACAATACTTCTCAGTACTGATCCAATACTGAAGTTGGCTCGGATATCACGTAACCTTTGCAGTCCGCTGCCTAGGAGTTCACACTTAAAGAGGCGGTACCAAGATTTTTAAAAAAATTCATGGAAACGAGAAACGTGATGGTAATTTTGCGGAAAACAATGTAAATTAAAAGTTTATGATAAAAGTTATATACACAAAAAGTGATTGTCGAATCGGAACAGTTGGCTCGCCTAAGACGCCATTTATCACCCTCTTTTCTATAGTTATCGGAGGCCGCTAGTCGTCGTTAATTACGTTATTTCTGGTATATGACACTTCACATTATATAATTGCAGTATATATCTGAAGACTGAGGATTATTCGATAAACACTAACATATTTTGCCTAAGAGTATAATACAAACATAGAAAATACTGCCAATGAATTAACTGCTTCAGTTTGGCCAGCGGTGCCTGTGAGAGCAGTGTGATGTAAGAGTCACATACAGGTCACTATCATACGCTATGGATGTGACCTCCTCTGGAGCGCCGCCCCAAGATCCTCGGCGTCACTTTCGACACACACTTTACTTCTACACCCCACATCACTTCTATCGCTGCCCGATCCTCCAACCGCCTTAGATTGCTGAAAACCCTAGCTGGCACACGCTGGGGCCAGTTCAAAGAGACCCTGCTTCTTACATATAAGGCAATTATCCGACCCCTCTTCACCTACGCGGCCCCTGTCTGGTATCATGGAACTCGCCATTCCGCGATTCAGAAGCTGCAGACAGTTCAAAACGCCGCTCTCCGTTCTGCGACCGGTTGCCTTCGCATGGCATCCACCGATCATCTCCATTTAGAGTCTAAATTCCTAAGGGTCGACCAATCTCTCGACCTTCAGTGCCGCAAATACCGCATCTCCGTCGTTCGTTCCGAGCACCCAGCCCACTCTGTCGTCACTGCACCGGCCGGTCGTCAACGCATGCGCCAATACCTGGCAACCAAATTCCACTCTGACGTCAACCACTTGTTAACAGATAATATCGTACCATCTGAAGAGTACCGTGCAACTATCTCCTTCCTCCAACGGTCTGCCGTGCGAGCTCTTCACTAGACCGTCTCTCTGTAAGCAGGGTTTTGGGCACCGTTCCACCAGAGATCTCGCCTGAGGAGACCGCTCTTCCACGGGCGGCCCGCTCTACCCTGTCGCAGCTACGTTCTGGCTTTTGCTCTACCCTGATGTCTTACCGCCACATGGCGGACAAGTAGACTGAGACTCCTGCCCCGAATACCACAATGGCCCTCACACTGTGAACCACCTATTCTAATGTCCTGCTCACCCCACTCCGCTCCTTCCCACCTCTCTATGGGACAATCCTTTATCTGCACTTCACTTCCTGTGCTCTCTTCCTTCCTTTTCATACCTTCCGCCACTTGCGCGACCCCCTTCGGAGCCTCTCCCTGCGTAACTACAACAACAACGGATGTGACCTTGCGACTAATTACGATAATAAAAATGAGTTGATACAGGCCTAATATGTAAATGTTCTAACATATCTACTGCTCTACAATAACGAAAATTTGTCATGAGACCACCCCTTTAATACCAAGAAATTAAGTTCTCTGTTTTAAATTTCCTAAGTCAAACCTCTGCAGCTAATGCTGAAAAGCTGCTTCCGGATTTGCTTGCAGCCCTAGTTGTTTTATGGATTTTGTGCAGAAACCCTTTCCAAAAATATGCACTTGATTCTTGGATTTGTTGTGATGTTGGGAGTTTTCATGTCTAAACTGCTTCATTAATATATTGTAGACCTTACACGAAGCTTTGTTTTCGTGACTGCAAATCATCTTTTTGTATAATTTCGCCAGTATATTTGCAGCTTGATTGATATGGAGTTGCTCCTGTAGTGAGTACTTTTCGTCGTGTTGATTCTTTAGTAAGCCTGCCAAGATTATTTGTAGGCAAAGCTACATTATTATTATCAGATATTCCAAAATTTTTCTGACGTCCCAAGAAATGGCGTTCAGGTTTTCCGGGGATTAGTTATTGAAATTAATATGTTATTGAGTTAATAACAATGTTCGAGCTTAAGCAACATTTTGTGAGGTTAAGTGATATACTGTGATCTTAATTGAAATATTATTGAGCACAGTTTGTTTTGAAGCATAACTTTAACCTCTGTGAAACAGCGAAAATTTGATGAAGTCATCACTTATAATGCTTATTGCTAAAAACTAAATTGTAATAATAGCTGAAGTAGAAATGTACACAAAAAAGATACCTGAAAGGATGTAGTCCTAAGTTTTGTTTGACTTACAAGTGCTTGAAACTATCACTCATGTTGCCGACAATACAAGTTAGCTTGTTTTTTCTTGATGCTGCGCACTACTAACTGGACCATCTTGTAATTCCAGATATTTTGCTGAATGCATACAGCGAATAATGACTGCGTTAAAAACATAGGCTAGCTGCGGTACCTACTTTAAAGACTAAAGCTTCATAACACACGTTTCTTGTTTTCATTACTTTTTAACGTCTGGTTGTTTCTTGTCACGATCGGTTACTTTCAACCAGGTTTTTCCGTGTCATCCTGCACGTGTGTGTCCATGGGACGGAGGGTCTGCTGTGCCTCTTCTGTCAAGGATCTGTAATTCTTTGAATCAATTCGGTGCATCGTTGATACAAACGAACGTGTACAGCTATACAGGGCAGTTGCCAACTAGCTAATTTCATTGCTCAAAATACGCTAAGGAAATCGAGAGACTGGAACACATTCGCCTGCCACGAGCTAGATTCTCAAAGCACTTTGTAAGGATTATGGTTTAACAATAACGTATTGCAGGAGATGTGGCGTTTTAACCTCCATGGTAGGGAAGATGTGTCACGTCTTCCTGATCCTGATGAGCTTTCTGCCACACTCTGCTGCGACAGGCATGGATTTGTCAGTGTAGACTCCTTTCCATTTCACCTCCAAAGTTTAACACTGTGAGAAGCTCAAGGCATCGTCACCATGGCTATATAGATGAAACTTTTACATGTAATACTGCCAGTAGTATTACGACGGGACATATGCTAAATAAAGTTCAAAGTGCTTTGATTGTCTCGCCAGTTATATAGTTGCCTGAGGGCTCCAACTGAACGCGCCAGCTCGCCTTGTGTTGTTACAGCCCACTGCAGTGCAACGAAAAAAGGAAATTGTAGCTAAAAGTGTTAGCCTTGACCGTGACTGTGTCCGCGGGAATCTGCTTGCTTCGCAGTGTCCCTTCGTCTGTTGTCTTGGGAGGTTATGCGGCGCTAAGGTCTATCTTGTTTTCTCACGCTAGCTAGAGCAGCGGGTTGTTGAGTGTATTAGAGATACTCTTTCAAGGATTAAACCTTACCCTACATAGCCCAGCTAACATTAAATATATTGTTCGTTGCTTCAAATGTCTATGTTTAAATGTCCTGTGTAACTTAATTTTAACATGAATGTTAAACGTAAACAGACCATAAGAGAATCTACTGCCATAAGTTCTTGTACATAAAATATGAAGAAATGACAAAAGAATGACAGAATATATATATAATTTATGTATAACAGTATTTTTTTGCGGTGAATGTTGCTAAGTATACAAAAACCCATAAATGTGAGCATCGTGGACCATCCTTTTGCCAATGACAGTTTGATTATTATAAACATAAATGATACTGAGAAAATTTAATTCCACCATGTTTTTCGTAAAGTGAGTATTTTAAAAATTTAGTTTTTGCGACTTGCAAGCGTTAACCCTTTACCTGACGGTTAAAATATGCTGTCGTAGGAATACAATTACAGAAGTGACAGTATACGGTCACTTTGCAGGTAAAGGGTTAAGAAAAGGCAACGCGAGAATTAACATAAGTAAATTTATCACCTTATACTCCTTTAAGTAATTTACTACATTATCATAGATGTGATACGAAATGCGCATTGCAGCCGCCACGGCAATTCCCAAATTGAATTGAAAAAACAAAGAAATTTTTGATAGTGTCAAAATTAGATTCCGAAGTACATGCCATATTATACATGACATGCGAAAAGTTACTTTTTTTTAATACCGCCACGTTATTTTTTCTACTCTGCATTGAAATACAGAGAAATGATACGCACAACTTTTCGTTCTCTGTATCATATTTTGATCGCTGGCTCGTTCAGAAGCAGTCTGAAGGCAAAGATTTGAGTAACACCGGAGTAACTAGATACCTTAAGGCGAATATT
>LQNS02277718.1:9238278-9294115 GCA_001587735.2 Parhyale hawaiensis | reverse complement strand
AAATTATTGTAGTAAAAATATAAAAATGGGGCCATAGGCATGATAAAGTAAAGATATGTACCATTAATCTCAACGAAAACCAGACATCCCCAAAACTAATAAAGGATGAATGGTCCATTTTCAATCTATATACAATAATACTGATGCGGCATCTACAAGTATAATAAATTCTGGTGTATCATACAAAACAAAACTCATCCGTAAAAACACTGCTCAATATACACTATATAAATCTACTCTCTAATTAAGGAAGATTTGCTAGAAGGATGAGAAGAGAAATGTTCCTTAAAAATTTAACGATTTCAAAATATGTTTAGGCCTTACTGTCACGGTCATACCTTTGCATCCTCGATGATGAATATTAGTCACATTAAAATTTGTTGAAGAACACGTTGTTGTTATTACGATAGTAAAATAACAGCATCATCATCTTTTTGATTTTTAGCTTACAGTGTGGGCAAAAATGTGACCTGTTTAGCCACTCGAGGGGTCTTCATGCCAGCATTTCCGTACACGTAGAGAAATCTCTACACTGTTAAGTCTATTTACTTTTTAAGAGGTAAATCTATAAAGGAGTCTCAATAGATATGTCTATTAAAAAGTAAATATAAACTTTCCGTGATAAGGTTGCTCTCCGTGTATATAAATATTTTTTGTAAGCAAGCCTGGCTGACTACTGCAGACCTAACTAATACAGCTTGGACATCACAAATCTTCCCGATAGTTACGACACAAATATAATACTTTATTGTACACACCACGGGGTAGCAAGGGCAATGTATTGAGACAGTTCCACAGAGTAGTAACTCCAAAGTCTACAGTATGTTCACTTGAGAGAAATGCAGCTTTGAGCATACGTCGTCCACCTTAGAAGATTAGGAATGAGGATAGTATAGAAATGAAAGAAGCATTATTATAAGAATCAATGCTTAACCATCGGAGACTCGCCACACTGCCATTTCGATCATGAACATAGACCGCAAAGAAACAAACTGATCGTTGTTCTTACAATATCATTGCTTAACAGCTATGATATTTCGTTCATGAATATTTTTGTCGTATCAGAAAGGCCAGCCGATGTTTCGGTAGGTAATAAACTTAGAAATTAAAGTTCATATCACTGCAAAAATTCCAGAGTGTGAGGTTGTTGCTACCTGTCTCATCAACTACATTTTTGAAAGGGACATGTTCTAAAAATAGTCACCACGTGAGGTACTATCTGAATCATAAATTGCATTTGAGGGTTGAATTTCAGGCAGGAAATTTCGACAGGAAAGAAAATTCTGGTTGTAATGGATTCAGAAGTAAGCGCACTCTGGACTTGCAGATTCACTAACCAGGCGGATATGGTATCCTGATGGTCAATCCTTTTGAAAGTGTAAGCTTCTGTTTTTGCCAGAGGGAGAAAATATTACTGGTTATAGGTCATTGATATTTGAAGCTTAAAAGTATCCAAAAATTGAGAAAGTTTTGAAGAACACGACCAACGCGCTGGTACTGAGGCTCAGTGGTGCAGATATTTAAATATATCGTCGGGAGCCTAAGAGCTTAATAAACGCGGGTAGAGCGTATAGATCCAGGAATGGAAAGATCACCAACGGCCTGCAGCCAAGTGAACTAGTTCGGGACTGTCCAACTATAGGCCCGTCAGTAGATTGTCTGGGGTCCTCGACAGATTTAGTACAGCATAAGCTCCTCATTCTTGGCAAAAAATAGTATTGATACAGAGCTTATTTACCAATTTCACATTGGCGACCCTCCATGTCAGCTGTCGGAGCTGCGGTGGCTCACGACGCCGTAGAAGTTGGACGGTTCCTCAATAAATTACGCAGATTTGCATGTTGAATAAGAGATCTGTTGGAAGTGCAAGCATATAACCGGTGTACAAAAATGGGAAATAAGAGAACTGTTAGTAGTGCAAGCATATAACCGATGCACAAATTATAGACGCCTCTGGTTAATATTAATTAAGCCATTTGCTCACGGAATTTTCCTTTATTTTAAAATATTTTTTGCCTCCTCGAAATTCGCATCCAAACCGCTGCGCATCCCACAGATGGTATCATCGAAAGCTGCCGACTTCAACCTGGAGCGCAACAGAATGGGAAAATCAACAGATTACCCGAACCAGTGCCATTGCCTGCTCCCGATACCACAAAGATTATTCTGAACGAAACCTGAGGTTCACAAACTGTGCCGAGCTTCATTCAAGCTAGAGAGTGGGGTCAAAAGATGTTCACGAACAATAACAATAGTTGCATTTAGTCTTGGTGAGTCACAGGGGCTACCAGGTGTCAGTAGCTACCTATGACCAACACGCCTTCACGTGCTATGGCGAGAAATGCATGGAGGGCAAAGCGTGTTGGTTTATAGGCCAAAAACTTTTCTCGACGTACACAGGCGCCATACACAGGGTCATTAGATTATGCAATATTAAATTTTATACAAGTCAATCCTGCTGTTTATAGAACTCTGAAGCAATGTACATCATCTAGCACACATAAATTAGTCAACAAGAATTTTACAGTTTCCACATCTAATATTAAAAATACTTTCTTTGTTGGAGCAGAGTTATGAAGCCATTCTTAACATTCCATCTAACGAGAACAATTACTTACGTCTATCAGTACTAATGAAGTAAGTCAACAGCGCGAAGTATATTCAATTTTTACAAATTACAAACTCGTTCACCTTTCAAACCCGCTTTTTCTCTAATAATAACAATAATAATTAGATGAGAATGCGACTGTGAGAAGAAAAAATATCAATGAAAAAAAGGTAACCACAGCACCAGCAGGCCGAACTGCAACACTCTATACATTATATGACGCTCAAAATAATAAATCTCAACACCAACTAATAAGTCTCACAGACTGAATTTGAAACTCCACGTGGGTAGAAAAAACTTTTATTGCTTCTAAGCGCAGTTTACTTTAAGATAAAAGCTCGTTTCAATTTTCGAAAGGTTCAGTTTTTGTTTGCTGCATGAGCTTACCATGCAAGAGCAGAAAAAATAGCTGTTGTGCAGTCAAAGATAGGTACTAAAGGAGACCCATCGTGTCTTCGTCAGAACTCAAGAGGCGCTACAAAGTTGCGGTTACACAAGACAGCTTAGACTTCCTAGCTAAAGGAAAAAGAATCTCCAAGTGAGCATATTTGAGCGTATTCGATCCGCCCTCTCGATTTTGTCTTGAACTTCAAAGTACCGAAGCAGCAAAGCGAATCAGGACAGAAGTTTCTGGACACGTAAAAGCCAATCTGGTTAGATTAGCTCGATGAGAAAAGGCGAATCGAAGACACCTTCAGTTTGTGCGTGGTACACCGTCGCCGGACGTGTAACCGCCACAGCTGGGCACCTGCGGCCCAGCCGCAGCGTAATAAAGGCCGGAGACCACAAACTTTCCGGCCTTTAATAGGGCCGTAAACCTTCCGGCCATTAACAGGGCCGCAGGTGCCCACCTATGGTAACAGCTTCTCCGTGCCGGTGAACCCTTTACGGTCCACATTAAGCATCAAGTTTCGGACGAACAGCAATACTGGAAACTGGACCCTCAGGAGCCACATGATCGGTAAAGGGTTAACCTGCGTAGAGTGCGTCTCTCGCGCACTAGTTCACAACGCGGCGCCAGAAGCATTCGGAACATCTCCACGGCCTTTGTAATCCTATGAGCAAATCGCGACGTGAGAACCCACTGTAGCAGCTGAGCGCAACATTCATACTGCCTATGCTACACCAGCTTCAATTGCTGAACTACGCTAATTTAGGGTAGAAAATAAACATCGCTTACCCGTACCAGTTGGCGGCGGTGCGCACCTAGCGTTACCAATGCGCTGACAGAAAGCAGCTTTGTGTTTGGCCAACAGCAGATATGGCCCGATGCTGTCTCTATCTCCATTGAGATCTGTTAATTGCCTGTAATTTTCTAATGGGATGCATCCAATTGGAGGATCTGAAGCCAATAGCCGATCTAATCCGATGTTTACTGGAGACATCGGCAGTTTCTCTGGAATATTCGAACTGGGTATTTCGGTTCCGCAGGAAGGCAGCTGCACCGGAATTTAGAAGATGATATCCGGGTCGCTCGTAGCAGATCAACGAGTCATCGATTTGCCAATTTTGAACGCGTTAATCTGATTCGATTAGCTATAATTTGTCCGGAACTGCAATTTCAAATTTAAGTTTTCAATTCATAATTTTGGATCGGATTTCTGGCGTTCATCGTAAATCAATTAACCTAAGAGCGTAAAACTCAACCCCATTCCGAAAGACTGAACGTGATCGGTAAAGGATTGAGTTTTCTGCAGCTTCAAGAGCAATCGATTAGCGACTATAATCAGACTCGATTTAAAATAGTGGATCGGATGCTCAGAATTGATGTTCCACCAAGTTAAAGCTAACTGGATAAGAGAGATTGTCTCTTCCGTAGTGGGCTAAGCAAGCACGCCTTAGCAGCACTAGTAGTGGAAAAGGTCTTCAAACGACGTCTCCCCCCATTACACTATTACATGCATAGTTTAAACCTGAGGACGGTAATTGTCAGTAGAGAATCTATAGTTCATTCAGTATTATGGAGATGGTTTTCATTTTAGTAATTTTTCAAGGTTTCATTTAGCATTTTTCTGCAATATTACACACTCCGACCAGTGATAATAGCTTGGTAATAAGAATAGCGATTTTTTAGCTTTCTGTGATATAATTTCTGAAATATTTCTGAAAAAAAAAAATCTGAAAAGCTATGAGAACATCGTTGCGCTAGTTTACAGTGCGCATAATTCGCTCTTATCCACGCATATTCTGATTTCATGGTGACCGGCTATAATACCGTGCAATATCTGTGACAATAGTGTGGGCGACGAAAATCCCTAACCGACGATAAAAGAGCAGCTATCCTCAAGGTATCTGCTAAAGACACTTCTCCTAATCAAGTTATTGAAAAATAGATCGTCATGTCGACACCGTGAAAAGATTCCAGCAGGATCCATCACCAAGGACGATCAGATGTCGGCATTTCCAATACTGTGACTGATACGGCTTTAGTCATCAGCTCCGTAGAATACCGAAACAATCAAGTAAGTCCATATTCACAAGGAATACCATACTTGGGAGCATAGCCAGTGAAAGCCCCACTAGAAAAAGCTTCGTCTTACGCCAATACACAAAAAACTGAGGACTGCATGGGCTAGGAAATATATGAAGCTGAATGCGACTATCGTTCTTTCATTGGTGAGACCCAGACGACCCTTGATGGACCCGACGGCTTAGCGAAGGTTGAGTATTTCGGGAATGAGGGTCACCATCATTTGAGGCGTCAACAATAGGGTGGAGGAGTTATGATAGGGCAGGAATTCATCGGAATAGACTTTTAGTTCTTATCAGAGTACCCGAATGAGTGAAAGTTATATCTGTTTCCTATAGCAAACTCCTGAAAGAATATTTGGGGCCTTGGATATGTGACATTCCTCTATGGCTACTACCAGGGTTGCGGAGTCGGAGTCGGCCGGAGTCGGAGGATTTTAGGGGGAGTCGGAGTCGGAGTCGGAATCTCACTTGCTCTAGGAGTCGGAGTCGGAGTCGGAATTTTTAGTCCGACTCCGACTCCGGGAGGCCATNGTCGGAGTCGGAAGTCGGAGTCGGAAAATCTTGAGGACCAGGAGTCGGAGTCGGAGTCGGAAATTCTGGAGGGCCAGGAGTCGGAGTCGGAGTCGGACCTTGAACCCTCCGACTCCGCAACCCCCTACTACAGGACTTCGTTTCTATGCATGACAACGCTCCCCCTCATGCTGCTAGTACTACCTCAATCATTTTTAGCCTGTTTGGGCACTCATGGTGAAATGCGACGATTTCGCTCCATCTCCCCAAAATTTAAATCCAATTTGAATTTTATTTAGGCAATCATCAAACGAGATGCTTAAGCCAATGAAAGTCAATGCGAGTCAATAATTGTCTTATGGGAAGCCGCTAGTACTCCAGCAAGAGCAGTCTCACGTGCCGTTAATAAAAAATTTATTACCTGAGTACGAGTCTTTTTGATGTAATAAAACTCCATGGGGTTCACTTGGGTAATATTGAACTTGTTCCGCAACTGTAATTATGTTATTGCCGTTATTAGATAAAGCTACTCTAAATTGATCCGTATTTTGCATGTTTATTCCTAATTTACTCCAACAAGGCTAAACGGTTGTTCTCATTAACGTTAAAAAAGGTAAAGTCAACTTTGACTGCACCCTCACTGGGAAATCCACTCGCACTGGCTCGTGCTGCAGACATATATAGACCAACTGGCCCCGGAGGAGCAGGTGCAGCTGCAGCCGACGACTGGTCACTAAAAACTATGGCGCCGAAATGGAAGGTTCAACGACCATCCACCCCCCTACCCAGGGCAGGTACTCCCACAATAGCTATGCGCACAAGCAAATACCCTGATTCAGCGTGCCGAGTGCCTAGAGAAAGACTGAACTTGGTATGGGGATCGATCCCGGGTGCCTCGACACAACTGTGCAGCGCGCAATGCCCGCCAGTGAATCAAAATCAAATAATATCAACAAATTTTATGTTTAAGACTAATTTTTTCTTTAGGTTTAACTTTTTCCAACGGTCTTGCCATCACGTGCCAGGTTTTTGGTAAAAATTATTCAGAAATTGATTCAGAGAAAGCTAAAAATTTACAAGTCTTAGAACCGAGCAACCATCACATGCCTGCGTGTATTCTCCTATTCTTGTCCAGTGGCCTGTAGTAGTTCTACAATTAAATAGCTGCAGATGACTTCTGGCACTACAACTGAGGATATACGTAATAATTCAAGTTGTGTCTAAATTTGATTGAGATCGGTTGATAATTAGTGATATTATAATGACGGCCTTAGTGGCAGTAGCGGCAAGAAAGGAAGGCATGGGGGCTTGAGCACTGCAATAATGAGATATGCTCCCACAGCCCCTATATTGCTACCATGTAACCAACATACATGTATGACTGTATTACTAAGCCCCTCTACATTTACTGCAGCCTCGTCCTTGCGAATTTCCTGGCGCCGTCACAGCATTGAAGGCTGCCAGTAGCTGGCTACAGGATGACATGGCCAGCCCAACAACAAGGCTTGGGGTCTACACCTACATTTGATGCAGATATCCACGTTAAAAAAATACCACACCCACCAGTGATATGAAGAAAACGTGGCGATAAAACTACTGCAGCCGTTGGGGAAAAATTGCAGAGATAATTTGAAGATTACGATGCAATAATAAGCTAAGAACTGCTAGAGGCAGGGTAACCAGTGGGTTAGATTCGATTACATAGCTTTCAGTTGACGGACCAACAGGACTATACTCACAGAGCAGTGGGGACTCACGCTCCGACCCTCTATAAGCTATTGCCATTCTGTTAGGCTCCGAAACCCGAAACACATGAAATAAAGGATACTATGAGTAGAACACACAAATTTTCGTATGGCAACCGATTGCCTGCGTGATGCAGTTTCAATAAGCTCCGTAATGAAGAGGGCAAGTCATAGTAATAATTCAAAAGTGCCTAGAACTTCAACTCATTCCTCCAAATTGCCCCAAGCACATAAGCTGGGGATGACGCTTCTTATAGGTGAAACAGCGGCAACGCATTGTGAAAAACACCGATCGAGAACGTGTTAAGCCGATACTTGGATTTTAAACGTGACATTTACTCCAACAGAAGCGAAAGTATTTTCGTAATTGAAAATATTTTGCAGGATTCTTGATCCTTCCGATTCAGGCTGCTTCCCCGCAGTAGAAGGATGCTTAGGGTTCTCAACAGCTTCCGACACCAGCTTCCAAGGCAGTGAAGCAGGCTGGAGTCCCGTGAAGTAATTTTCCTCAGGCATGACGAAGAAACTTGGTTTGACTTGCAGAATAGGATTGCGTTCAAGTCAGAGCTGTCCGGAATGCTAACAACCACCATCACAATCTTCGATCTCGAGTGCAGACAGCAGCTTTTGACCTAAAGCTCCTGCACTTCAAGCCTTGTCGCATGTGCGCATGTCAACAATAATTATTTCCTTACAATAAAGAAGCTTCTGTATTGCTATGAGCATGGTGATGAACCAACGCCTGGCGCGCCTCTTCAGCACCTTACATCTCCCAGTTCATGTGATGATGAGGAGGGGCCATTTGACCGGTAGAGCTGCTGCAAACGTACGCCAAGGTCATACATTACTGCCATTGTAAGTGTACGATAAATCTACTACATTCCATTCACTTCCATCCTGATAATGTCACTAGAAGTCATGCCATTCATACATATAAGAGGCTGTTTCCCGTGCACTAGCGGTTACTGACTCATAGACCTCGGCGCGGTCCCATGGCGGCTTTTGTTGTACAGGCGGACGCGGTCCTGGGGAACTTTTATGGAAGCATGGAGGCCAGAGGCCCTGTGGTAATTTCTGACCGAAAATTGTAGCTTTATTTGCGATCTTGTTGCTCTTTCAGCTGCAAAATGTAACTGTAATAAAAAATACTATGAGAACCTTCAGCTCTCCAGTGCGACCACAACACCAGCTATATTACTGCCTGCAGCATGACTGCTCAGCCTCAAAAAATGCATCGCAAAGCCGACAACAGAAAAATGAACATCGCCACAGGACCGCCTCCAGGTCTACTTACTGATGCGTTTGTTTTGCAAAAGACAACGTTCGATTACTATCGTTGTCAAAAACTCGCTTACCAAGAGCTGAGCAAAGAATGGCAAGACAGCTAGGGCGGCATTCACCAGGACGTTTTGGTCGGGTACGTTCTTCATATCTGCGGCGAAACTCGGCATCTTGGAGTCTTCGACAAGAAGTATCCAATCTACAACCAAATTAAGGCACATATGCTCTTCCAGTAACGACTTTTCCCGATGACAGGCACTCATATTACTTACAAGATGTTTGGCATTCTACCCAAACAACGTTTAGATTATGAACGCGTGTACATTTGGCAGATTCCACTGAAAATCATCAAAAATTAACGTTTTGCATACGTGCCGGGGCACTCACAGAGAATGCCTAAAAATTACTCAAGGCGCACTACGCTTTTATTTTTTGACGATTCATGCAACAAAGTTGAGTACACTCCTACGCTCTATCAATTTCCACACATGTACAAAGTAGTTACGTTACTTAACATCAGGAAATAAATATCAAGCATGTAGTAGATGCGAGTTACGTCTCTCAAAAGGACAACGGAAGGAAAAGTCTAGGAAGAGACATGTCACTATAGGCTGTCTAGAAAAAAAAGACAGCGTAGCATGTTCGTTTTAGGGATCCATGTATGGAGGAACGTAGTGCAAAAGCTTTTTCTACATTGATGTCCGGTGGTAAAACTAGGAGAATAATAAACTAGACTGAACGATATGCATCGTGGAGCAGCATGAATTTTGCTACTGCTTGAGCATGAATAATTGAAAAAAATGATGAGAAGTTCTGTTTAATGCAAGTGGTCGGGTGGATGACTGATATGTGCGTACCCCTAAACTGACAAGCCTGTATCGTGGACAAACTCATATAGCGCTTACAGATGCCAAATTATAAATTTTGGGAATGAAGACCCCGCAACGCTGAATTTTGCAGCAAAGATATATAGAACGTATCCAACCAGCTCTTGGACTACACCTTCAGTGATCAACCAGTTTTTCCCTATTGTTTTTTTTTTCGTTTTTGGCTGAGATATCTGATAGACAGAGAATACTTAGCTACACAATGATCAGTGAAGTTGCGACCGATGCATTATATTACATTAGGCTGGCAGCATATGCAAATGCAAAGATCATGACAAGCATTAGCCGTCAAGACAATAAATAACTTAATGCGCGCAGCAGTACAGACTTCACTCCAGCAGAGAGCATTTTCAGTCGATGTACCGGTACTTGTTGATATATGTAGCTGTCAAAATATGGACACTTCACAGCTACTACATGAGAATAATTAACTAAGTGAACGGGAATTAGGTATTTAGTAACTGAAAACAACAATCATTGTTGATATTGAGGATGAATAATACTTTTTCTAATACTAATATTGTCTTAATGCTCGTTTTTCTTCTCACGCTAATTTACTTCCAACAAACTCTTGAAGTAACTTGCCAATTTGACTTTGGTTTAATTTTTCTCGCTAGAGACTTGGAGTAGCGCCAGTTCATAAATATACCGTAGATTTTTAGTGATCTTCAGCGAGTACAAATCTTGGTATAGCTACTGCAACAATTTTAAAGTCAGAAATTCGAGGTGTTTTTAATTCGGGAGGCTAGATTCAAAGTGTTCATTTATCCCAACAAGATAAAAGGCTAAGAATAACCGCAACGACTTGAAAATGCTGACTGGAAAAATGATTATTATGCAAGTAACATAGGTAATTCTGTAAGTCTAATAGCTAGCAATGAATCGGCATACTAAAGGCGAGTGTTACACGACAATCTTTTGGTCCCAAGACGGGGTACGTACTCATGCAGGGTCCAAATGCGTTGCTGCGTCCGCGTGAACAGCAGAAGAGTGGCCAATTTGCTGATTGAAAATTTACTCGAAAACTTGAAGAGATATCCGAAATTTCGCTAGATTAGAGAGCTAGCAGTAGACTGACCCACAGGCCCATTTCCATGCGAGCGCTAACATTAGCAACACCAATTGATGGGATCGCTAATTTCCTAGATCCTGTAAATCGTTGGTGGTTTACGACGACAAAAGAAACAAAACGGCCGTACGTTGAGGATTGCGTATGGGAAGCAATAGACTTTCGTGTTCACCCGCATTTAGAAAACTCAACACGACAAGCAAATAACGTTGCATTGGCAAAAAATGCACATTATGCAGTGCACGAAAACTGTACTCGTAATGTCGCATAACATGTGTGGAACATGCACAGCTAAGAGGGTAGCAAACTTTAGCGTTTGTTGAGCACGTAACATCAGTACAACTCTACAAATCTATCACTTCTGCCCAACAGTGGTTCAACAATTGAATGCAATATGCAATCACACGATCTGCATGTGGTGCACGGTTGGATGTAACTGTATTTATGCATTCGATACACCCATGTAAAATGAGAATGTTTTCCGAGTTGAAAAATATTAAGTAGTTCCTTATCAATCGGACGATAATACGCACTAGAGGCAGGACACATAGAAAATTACATATGCAGAATTACCCTACGACGGTAAAGCTAATTAGGATTTTTTTTACATTTACCTTTCTTTTTTAGTTTACTTCTCAAACTGTTAAAAAAACATGCACCTTTCTGTGTGTAAATGCAACGCCTAATACACCAAACAAATGAAGATAGACAAGCTATAAGCAATCACGGCCAGGAGAGCAATACGTAAAAAAAATGGACATGCGTATTGACGAATGCGAAACACATGAGATGAACCGAATTTCTATTCAAACAACTTCTGGCCTCACATACAGTGCATATTAGCTACTTATGACAAAACTGAACAATACAGTACTTTCGATATTACTTAAAACTATAATCATGCGAAGCAAATGTATGCCTAAGCGCCGTTTAAATGAGTCTATACATCGCTTTGGGATATTTAAACATGCCGCATTTGAATCTGTATTCCTATCCGTGTAAAGTGTTCAGCAAGACAAGAAGCTGCGAAACAGAGCTAAGCACGTTCACTCTACCTACAGTTACATTTACACTACGGTACCTGAACTTCTGGTAAGCCAATTCACTGTCAGACCACGAGCAGTTGATGTCGCATGTCGGACTAATTAAACGAAAAGCCAATCGTTGGAAATGGAAAATCGGGAAGAAAGAGGAAGTGCAGAGATGACGAGCAGATTAGATAGTTACCAACAGATCGACCCACCCCCTGGGAGGAGAGGAGGCCCAGGGTCTGGCATTCTCCGAGCTATTATTTTAAAACACGAAAAAGTACAGCGGAAATTAAGGGCAAGACGGCCTAAATAAATGAACAGCTCAGGCCAAAGATAACCGATAGCTATATTCCATATCAATATCTATAGCGGTACAATGAATGTCAACTGCGGCGAACTTGTAGGCAGTACACACTACACACGGAGAAATAGCAGAGCGCTGTATACTGTACAGGCCAACTGTACTATATGACATACCACGTGCATAAAGCAATATTCATCGTCAAGCCATGCAGTTCATCAGCGATAAAGAGCAATATGATAGCAAATATCAAAGACGTTATGAGTGAAATAAATCACATAAATCCATGCAAAATAGAAAGTCCTCTTCTCGATAGGCTTCAAAGCAATGTAATATTACGCCAGCGTAAAATTAAACTACAAGAATCCTATGGTCAGTTTGCAGTGATGGTGAGAGACAATGATAACTGATAATCTGTTAATACTCTTACAACGTTAACACGCAAGACAAGTTTTGTTTGGAATAAATTCTGGCAGTTTGTTGCGTCGATAGGGTAGAGATTTTGATAGAAAACTAGCTACCGAGAGAACTATTCGGACGCAGACTACTGGGAATAATTCACACATTATGGATTCGCTCCTGACATTGGCTCTTATTAAAAATAAAGGAAACGCCGTACCAACGGGTGTATTTTCGAGTACCAAGTTCCGTTAGAAAATTATCACGTGCCAAGACTGGCTTCAATGTAATTAAGAACGTTCATTCGCTGAGCGTGGAGCATATAGTTAGTAGCTACTTCTATGAGATGACGGTCCTCCGAAGGTTATATTTCTGTGAGTGTGGTTGGAGGAGGACGAGCAAGCTTTGAATTCTCACAGTAATTTAGACAAAAACAAAACATGACAAGAAAAATATTTGCTTACTACTGAACAAGGACTCTAAATAAAAATTATTTAGCCTATGACCAGCTGCATTAAACACAAATTTTCGTAGGAACAGTACTATTTGAAACTGGACCCTAAGTTACATCTGATAGGTAATAGGTTAAGCTATAAAAGAAGTCTCACTACAGTAGAACTAAAAAAAAACTCCCCAAATGAGACAAAATTCCTGATAGGGAGACTCCCGAAATTGCGGGAATTCCAGATTATGTAACACTGCATAGTGCGTCTCTTTCAAACGTTTGCGATTTGAAATTGTTAGTGCGGTATAGTCGTTTAATTCGTTGCGACCAGCTCTACGACAAAATATTGCCCATAGATGTTCATGAGATAGTTATTATGCCCATTTAAAATGTATATTACATGAAACTCTGAAATTGGACCAACAATTGCTCAAGTGTTCTCCTACATATAATGTATGTTCGCCTCGAGCGGATCTGCTCTCAGGACATAAGTTCCCACTACAGCCTCACTGCTAAAAGTATTAGTCCCAAACCAACAGGACCTCCCGTGCACCGACGTGATATGCATCCCTTAGGCCGGGGCCCCACCGACACAACAAGAGACGCAATGCGTTTTTTGCTGGAGACATGGCGCTTGTGAGCAATAGAGTTTCACGATCTGGGTTGCGTCGGTGGGGCAGAAGATTGCTGTACCCGATGTTACGTTTTTTTCATGCAACAAATTTGTTGCGTTCGCACGTCGTTTGTTGCTTCGATGGTGACCGTCCTTAACGTACTCATGCAGCACGGATACCCTAAATATTCACGTCAGTGCACGAGAAGTCGAGCTGGCTTTGGGATAATGTGTTTGGTGCACAGAGCCCCACAGTTATAACATAACCAACCAATTCAACTAGAGGAGTATCGTGGCTTTATGGTTAAAATGCCTAGTCAAATGAAGCCAATTTAGTACGAAGAACTATCGCTACTAATCATCATAATCAAACTATATATTTCTGATTGATGTACTGTATTTGGTAAAATTAACTAGAGAGTTAGCATTCTGTGTGTAATTCTGTCTGCTTATAGACAATAGCATGGCGGCCAGTACTCGTGAAGGCTTTCATGGCATTGCTTGAAATTTTGCTCTGTTATCTTGCGAGCACCAAGAGAAGCCCAGCGTCGTCGTTTGAAACTATGCGCCCGCAGAAAAGCGAAACAAATAAAAAACTTTCGTTGAAAGGCATGCTGTGAGGTTACTGGACGTGCTATAGGTAGGGCTGGGCGTTTTTTTTTTTTTGCAGCCTTTTTGATTGTTTGTGGTCACAGCCCTGCGAGCCCTTTTTTTCCTCAAGATTTTCAGTAGACAGCCCTTCAAATATTTTCAGGCCGAAATATTGAACCAGCTCCTGCTCATCTAGCTTAAAAAGCCTCATAATTTAGGGGCGGTGCCAAGAAATTTACTCATGGGGAGGCAGAAGGAGGGAGGGAGGGGATGGGTCTTGAGTTAAATGTGGGGCTTCATGTTGCTATGGGTCACAGCCCAGGTATGTTGGTTACACCGTAGCAATTGGGGGGCTGAGGAGGACTCGGCTCATTATTGGAGGGCTGAGAGGCGGGAAATTCTAAAAATATGATCAGGTTGCGCTCAGCTCTGCCTATATGGCTCAGCCTACAGCCCTAACAGTCCACAGAAGGTACAGATTGCCGGGGACATATGTACTGATATTCAAACAGAATAATTTTGCACCAAAGACGCCATTGCCTTCTTCCTAGCGTAGAATTGCTCTAGAGAATCCAACATAATTTCAGCAACACTAGGGGCTGCACACGGCGCATCACTGAGCACGTCATCAGTAACATTACCTGGGATGTAGTGTATTACAACCCCAGGCTCGGGCACAATAGCATTACAGTATTGTTGCTTGGTCCTATGCTCTCTGGCTATTAAGGGCTGAGAAGGTGGATTTCGATTCTTAGCGCAACACGTATTATTATTTAGTGTATGTACTTGATGGTACAGTGCTTAGTATGTTCAGTAAGGGTTCTCTACGTTAACTCCGGTGATCTTACGTTAACGTGGATTGCGATATCTCTTCATAACACTACGACACAAGTTTCACCAAATGGGATTGTTCTGTTTAAAAACAAAGTACTTTTGAACTATAAGATATCATACGTAATTTACTGTTCACGTACAGCTGCAGTTTGTCATTTCAATTGCAATTCAACAGACGCAAATAAAATTAACATTGTTTACGGTTACAGGGTTAGGTTTCAGACCTCGACTGAAGCCGATACTCTGTGTTCCTGAGGCTATTAGCTACCAATTTGTACATAAATAAAGAATGGTGAACAAACAAAAATTCGAAAATATTATTAGGAACGGGACAACTAAGCACGGGTAACCATTCGATAGGTGCAGTTTGGCAATTCTCTCGCTGCGTAAAGTAAAAGATGAGCTTTTAATGAAAATAAACGCGATCTTTTATAAAACATTTAGTATGATCCTACATTAGGCAAGTATACCACTATTCAACGACTGATGTTCACGAATCATAAACAAATTAGTAAAACGTTAGTGTGATCCTACACTAAACAAATATATAATACTATTCTCGGAGTATAAATATGCTGGAGCGCGCACGTCCGCTAATTCCCATTCATGCCAGCGTGCCTAGTGGCCGTAGGTTGTGGCAGGTGGCGTGGGGGTAGGGGAGAGAGCGGGCGGCATCAGGCTCATGCTGTTCTTCAGCTGTCTCAGCTGCGCATACAGTCCACGCGTACTAAATTTTAAATTCTTCAAAAAAATAGACGAATTTAGCACTCAGTATTCAATTCATCAACCTCCTAAGGCTTCTGCTCCCTTATGAACGTTGATATTTTTCTCGGAATAAAAATTTACAACAACATTTTTTGCTACCAGGTTCCGCGAGCCACCTTGTGCTGATGTGCACCGTAAAACTGGCTGTCACCCACTCACTTAGCTAAGTTGACCGCCAAAGCTAGAGGTATTTGGGTGGGGGAGTTCCAGCCAGATCTTACGGCAGCTGCTGCCAGCGACGGCGGCTAAGACGCACTCCAGTATATTTTTACTCCGAGACTATTCCATGACTGACGTTACAAACTATCAACAGCTCAATAAAACGTTTAGTCTCACCTAAGGTGGTTAAGTATGGCTTCTAAATATATACGTTCAGAGACTATATACATTGGACAGGAAATACATACAAGGCTAGCTGTACGGAATAGCTAGAATAAATGATTCATCTATGTAACTCTACCTGAGTCGCAAAGTATAAGAGGCACCACTGGAAGGTAGCAAAACATGACTATTCTTCTGGCATAACTCCTCCTACCTAACGTACTTCTAAGTTAACAGTTAACCCTTCAGTGTATTTAGAGTTTAGCTCCTGCAACTTACGGCTTAAAAAAGTAAACTTTGTATAGACCAAACAATTTAAGAATCAGAAATATTTTGTATGCCTCTAAAGTTTACTGCTCCAGCGCCGCATTCATTGAACATTTCATGGTTGAAATATTGCATACAGTGAAGTTTTTATGCTTGGCTGATATATTCAGTGAACATTTTTTACGGGTGACAGATTGTATACGATGCCAATTTATAAAAAGTTTCTGCGCGTAAATGTTTTATGCCAAGAAACATTCTCTAAACTATGGAAATGTAGATGTGATATTTGCCGTAGTTTTTATGAAGTGGTGATAGTTTATATCCGTATCACCAATGGTGCTTCACCATCCACTATATAATAGTATACAATTCGTTAGTTGATTAGTTTGTGGGTCTCTCAGTCCCAATCTGAGGGATTAGGTAGGAGAAAATCCTCTGTTGAGCCTCAAAGTGTCAATAAAAAATAACTCTTACTATGCTTGAGATACTGCTCTGCTAACTACATACTTCTTAACATCATTCTCTTGAGCTTCTATAAATCGCCTTTGCTGCCAATGGTTCATATGATGGATACTAGCAACACAACTTTATTTTTGCAGTACAAAATGCAGTCACATTTTTTTAAAAAACTTCGTTTCTTTCATTATTTCCCCTCAGTCTTCTTCCTTTGATTAAAACGTCTTCAGTGGAGATGCTCACGCAGAGTAGACTTCAGTTGACTTCACTACTTTGCTGGGCATAATATACCAATCTCTTTAGCTATGATTCCATTGTGGCTAAATTTCGGCTATACCCTGAAGTCCATTTTTCCCCTTATTGATTTGCAGCAATGAGGATTGAGGTCAATGGGCATTCATTGCCGTAATTCTTACGGTGGTTGGTAGAGGGAGTTGCTATAATTAAATTGAAAAATTCAAACTTTTTTCACCACAATAACAATGAAAGCGAGGAAAAAATAAGAGATTAATATTTTGGAAGAGCAAAAAGTGGAACCCATGCACAAGGGGATTCCACACTGGATCAACGAGCATAGGGCTCAGTAAGTCAGTAATGAAAACGGAAAAAAACTGTTGGTTGAGAGTAAATATGTATCGTGGGGTAGAGTCAGCGACGGTGCAACATCCATGTGACAAGGAGGGTTTCACTTGCTAGTATTTTTGCTCGTATTTTATCTCCAGTGTGTAGGTACATGAGAGCTATTTCTTCAGGTGAAGAAAAGCTGTTGAGAAAACGGAAATATCAACACGACTTTTGTTTTATTCAGGTTAAATGTAGAAAATGCACCGGTTGTTTAATGTGCGAACTTCAGATTCATTTTTTTTGCTTTATTGTCTATCCGTCAAAAAACATGCAAAATAGGTTTTTCGTCGCCGACTAAAATGAAACAGATTCTATGATTTTAAAAACGGTTCAATAAATTGTTGGGTATAAGTGCCCATTTGCAGACTCTAAACAACGTGTGCTAAATACAGGGTGTTCAAAACTTTTCGTTATAGTTCTTTTCCCCCACATTAGGTAATTATATCGAAATATATCAATCAAACAAAATAAAGACGCACTGTAACTATTAGTCTTTCCGAATATCCATAATTTATTCAATGGGCTTTCGTCGGCATCGATAACCTCCTACAAACGCTTGGAAAACGCTTCGCAAGTCACGAACGATTGGGGAATTTTTGCCCATAACTTCAAGAGTGTTGCTTCGAAGCCTTCACATTTTTGTGTTGGGCAGCTGATACCTTGCTCTCCAATATGGACCAAATGCTGAAATCAAGGGGATTAAGGTCTGGAGATGAAGGAGGCCATTCTTCCTTGAAAATGAATTCTGACACACTGTTGGCGACCACTTCACGGTCTTTTTTCTTTGGTCTGTGCGCGGGCGCAAGGTGGGTAAAAGATGTGTAGCATATATTTAAGCTTATAAAACATAAAATTTTTGAATATTAGGTCAAAATTTGCGTAAAATAGAAAGATTGTACTGATAATAACTGAGCACCCTGTACATCCCAGTAAATAGATGATTCTCACGTACTTCATATTTAGTTCACATCTCGACACGAGACTGCATGAAGTGAAGGTTATACTGAACGACAAAATGCTTTCCACTGGACGAATGTATCATCTGTTGTAGAAAACGCTATGAGTGTTTGCCACCTTTCAAAAGCAGTATGTCTCTAAAAGAATAGTAATGTAAGCTATGACGGTCAACTGAGATATATGCGTTACACAATTTTCCCAATGATATCAGGCTTGCATTCAATACACCAAAAACGCAACCCTATTTTATGAAAATTTTCGCCGTCAAAAAAAAAAAAAAATAATGGAAATTTAAGATGCGATTTTTATAACCAAAATACGAGAGGAGCAGACCTTGTAAGCAAACACTGAAGGGTTACCAGACATAATGTATAATAATAATAATAATTGCGAGCGATTGATTGTCTATTTGTGATGCGCAAAAATATATAACACTGCAACATGCGACATTGCGTGAGACGCATGCAACATAGCATATCAATACTGTGACACACTGTACAGCTCTATTGCACATTTACCTATATCAACAAGTTATATACATATTTTAATGACACATGCTCAACATAGACACGACGCAACATGCTGCACTTCATAAAATACTGTATATATTTATTTTTAAAATTAGTTTTTCACCCGCAATAGGTTCAGCGTTTGGAAATTTTCGCCAAAAGACCTTAAAAAGATCTCCCTAAAACCAGACAACAAATAGCCCTGTTTGAAATGCCAATAAAAACACAATGAAAGGCTGAGGAGTTTGCCAGTCAATTTTTTTTTATTATCAGGATAGTAAGAAAACCACTAAAAGAGCCTACCTTAAATTAAACAGCAAATGACTCTGTTGGAAATGCCAAGGAAACCACAAGGACAGGATGTCAAATGTTTCATTATCAAGACGAAAAAATGTCTCAAACATTCGTCCGTGGTGGCATGAGCTACTCTAAAAATTAATAAAAGAATCTCATAACAAAAGAGGAAATTTATAGTTTAATTAAACTGAAAACACTGTGCTATTATTTACTTTCTCCTTTCAATAAGAAATTGCTCGCACTTAAAGCACCGTGTCGCGACCAGTTAGCCACCTTCCACTGGATACTGTAAATACTTGTATGGTTTGTCTAGATACTGTAAGTGTTGCTGCATTGGTTTCCATTACTTTCTGCGTTTAAGAGTTTAATAAAGGTTGTCTCTGAGAGATGAATGACGTGCGTCCATACGCGCCCAAAAGTATTTGTTAGCAACAAACTCCTTCAGCAGTAAATGTATGTGAGATGAAACCTAGTAGGATTTATGGGAATATGTAGTGCAACATATCCTATGTAATATGAAGCTGGCAACTTTATGTAGGCAAAAACGTAAGCATTTATCATGCGTTGTTGAAACTGTGGACTGTAACCAATATATTATTGTTAACAGTTACTGCTAGGTGACTGTGGCCGTGAAAGTCTGGTATAGTTGACAGATGACTCAACAAGTCTTCACGCGACGGGAGTAGAGTCGGCAATGGCAGCAGCAGAAAGCAAAAACGTTATGCATGAACATATATCGACAGAGGCACTTGATTGCTGCTAGAATAACAGGTAGATATTCCAATGTTATAACATTTTGTACTGGAGAACGATAGAGTGGTCAGTCGCAAGCTGCCGTTGTTGTAGATCAGAGCAACCAGAGAAGATAAATGGAGTAATTTATAAACCTCTTTTGGTTTCATCATTTGTGTTTTGCTCGCTCAATAAAAGATAGTTCAAATATTATTAGTGCAATTCCACGAGGATGTAATCAATGTTGTTTTACTCTGTGGCGTAAGTAACTGGTGTTCATGAAGTACCATTCAGTTGGGCGTGCGTGTGAAGGCGGAGCCTCATGTCTAATCGGGCATTTTATCATGTATATGCTCAAAAACTATATGTTTTGATTCTGCAAATTACACTTCAATATCGTCTGGGAAATGAATAGGTTTTTATAAACTTTGTAATAGATTTATTTTGATGAAATATTAATTTTTAAATCGAAAACGGTGAGAAGTGCGTTGTAAAAAGCCATAGTGAGCTAGCAAATAGCAAATTACATTTCACAAATGGAACAAAGATTATTAAATGAATAGGTAACGTTGTGGTAGTGAAATGGTGACAAGTCGAGCGAGTATGAATTGCGATATTTTTTTTTGCAGATAAAATTTTTCTTTGTAGACTGAGAATTTCTTATTTATTGTAAACATGCTTACGTCTGACGTATAGAATTTGAGCAGTAGCTAACATTAATTTTCCCAATTTTTCAAATTAGATTCATTCCATGAACAGAGGGCACTCCATTAATACATATACTTTTTTGCAATTGAAATGTCCCTGTCATATTCATATTTCTACCTGCCAAGAGGAATATCATAACACATGACAACACGATTATTTCGATAACTTTAAATATAAATGTAGTAGATAAAACCATCTACGGTGCAAACGATAACACAAAACCAAGAATGGCACTACAGTGAAGCAAATGAGCATGTAACAATCATTATTCTCGCTCATCATTCAAGCACAACTACGATAAGTACAAAAGCAGCCATATTGAATTTTTAAATCATGCATTGCTACAATAAAGCTCATCACAAAGCCACATTTTTGGGTTAATGTACGTCATTCCGAAGTAGAAAGTGCATATTACGATCAATATTTGTTCAGAGTTAAATTTGTACAAGTTTACCTGCGCAGACTTTGGGATGAGCTTTACATCTTCCAGTGCTAAATGTAACGGCACTCTGACCAAAAACATTCATTGAAATTACGATCTTTCTAGCAACATTTTGTTTACACTTTTAAACTTTAGAGTCACACTCTGGCATGAGATATTTTAATCCTAGTGAACACACATGTGGATTTATGGGGAAAAGTTCAACAATACGTAACAGGCAGTAATGCAACACGGCATTCCCTGCTACACCACGGCCAACAAAGATTCTTTGCAGATTCATAGTAGCACATTAATATCACAAATCTATACACAACAACTTGCGCAATAAGCTGTATGGCTATTCTCCTTGAAACAGATACAACGACAGAGTCCTGCTGTCCGAAGGTAAGGTCCTTGCGCGTGGCAACGTTGCAGTTAACACCGGACTCCAGTCTACGATTTCAGGTAATTCCAAGACGGGTAGACTAGGCAGGAGTTATGGTTCCATCGGTTCCAATAGGCTATTTAACATTTACGACACTCCCTCGGATATTTAATTAGTCGTGCCATGTAGAATTGGTAAGAACGTGGTGCCAATATTTTCATGAGTAATAGGGACAAGTTAGTCAATATAATTTTGTGGACTATGCCAATACTTCTGTTGTTAGAATAAGGAGAAATAGACTCATCACATCTGGACATAGTTCTCGATTAGTATTTCAGAGCTTTTCCAGTAATCCAAGTTCTTTGAAGGCATCGTGCAGCTAATAAATTGAACTGAAATATTCCAGGTAGATTATACGTAGCAATTGAGTAAAATGCTACGAGATCGTAGCATAAATAGAACTGATCCCATTTACTGGTTTATTAGTAACCAAATTGTCTCCAATGTAGTCGAGCGATAATGATGAGGTAAACTATCAAATTTTACTCTTTCATTCATAATTTGCTCTTGCGTTTCTTGCAGGAACAACATGATTTAAAGCATCGCATACATGGCACACCATGAAAGAGAGTGGGAGGGGATTCAAGTCTTTACGTGATTAACAAAAAAGTCAATCACGAGGTTGTAGTTCTGGAAGTTACGGCGATATTTAGATCATTTTTGACATATCCAGAATCGAATAGTTATGTTAGGTATTGACCAAGTCTGACCCGTCCTGCAGTTACCCCGACAACGTGAGAACAAGAAAAGCAGACAACGAGAAGCACCTCGACCCTCACTCTAGCAGGAAACGTACCCTCGGCGGCCTGTGTAGGGTGGCCGCCCGCTGGTTCACCACCGCACCGTCAGTGGCACTCTGCTGAGACCTCCCCCTGCCGGGGTGTGCCTCTCGACGCTGGGGGCGCGGCAGGGATCGGAATTGCTGGGGTGGTGACGGAGGTGTGCTCGGGTACTCTGAAGAGGAAATAATTTTAATTTTCGCACTATTCTTTTTTTTTGTACGGTTTCATGACCTAGCACGCATTTTTGATGGGCACTGTAGCTATTACGGTGACAAAGGTCCAGATTTATAAAGGAAGATACAGGCCTGTAAAGAACGGAGCATACTGTATCTTACAATAATCATTTGAAAGTTCACTCTATCATTTTTGGGATTCAATCTACCCCCGCCCCCGCTTGAGAGCCCAGGTAACACGTAATGAGCTCTCTCACTGGTCAGGCGGGCAAGGATTTCTGCATAAAGTTTTGCAGTTCGAATTACAAGCGTGGGATTCATTCATTTATCGGGCTTAGACGACATCTAAGCCCTCGGTAGGGGGACCAAACAAAAGATTCGCGGTGGCTTTCTTCAGCGCATCGTGATGAGCTCAGTTCCCGTAGTCACTTTAGATCTAAAAGACTCAATTGCGTGGCGTGCGCCACATCAGAAGCCGTATGTACAAGGACGAGCGGGATGGCGGCACAAGCTTTCAAACAATTGTCGTTCAGGAGTCATAACGGGACGTGTGCTATTTACGTCCAGGGCTCTGAAACACTGAAATTTTTGTCGCGTGGACAGTATTTGCAGATAAGAGTAAATAAAGAAAAATACAAGTCTTCCGTTTTTACAGCTCACAGGAATATCAACATTCACCTACGCCACCTATTCCAGCCAGTGTACCAGCAGCTGCTACCATGAAAGTGGGCCGCTGGTTAATGAAGCTTGTATCCAATATGTCGTCTCCCTCTATACTTTCTCTGAGCCCTTGGCCGGTAACGCGGAAACAGCATAGGGTGTCCCATATAGCGAATCCTATCATTAAATATTAATTTTTTAATGACTTTTCAAGAAAATAAGGATATGAAAATATTATATCATCACTGAATTATCATTTTAGGACCGTTATGGATACTATTTAAATCAGAGCAGGTTTCATGATAACTAAGTAAGAAAGATATTTCTATTCACAAGCGGATTCTCATTTTCGTGGGAAATTAGTAATACTATGCAGCAGCTAAAATCAAACAAAATACTGTAAGACATTAAATTTTTAGTTAACGATTATGAACTTTAATATGTAGTATGAGCTAATGTGATTTTCAAGATAGGAAGTCCTGGACCGTTACGTAGGCCCTCACCGCGTTGAAAATATGAATATTTCTTCGATTCAATGCTGGAAACACATTCGTTAGATAAACATCAAGGACTTCTTTGCAGTATGGGGTTAAATTTGGATGGAGGTGAAGTGGAACCACGTTAAGACAGTTACAAGTTTGCTCCTCATGTATGTATCCAACCTATTGAATGACCCCTTAAGTGTCCGTGAGCTTTGTACTGTGTTTCTACTTCAGGCAATGCTGTCTGTCTATGAACACATACTAATGGTGAGAAGAGAGAGCATAGTAAAGGTAATTTTTGGTTTGAAAGAAAACAACAGGTTTGCAAGTATGAGATAGCAACTAAATTGCACATGGTATTGAATCACGAACACTTGTATTTTTAAGTCTCTCTTTGTCTGTCTTATGCGCGGTACCACGACCATAATACAGTATATAATTTGCTTTGGCGAAACTAGAGGCTACCTAATATATTATACGATCGTCCTCTTCAGCGAGATCGATAATCACCTCCGCCAAAGAGGTTATGTTTTCGTCGTGTTTGTCTGTCTGTCACCAAGATAACTCAAAAAGTTCTGAACCGATTTGGACGAAATTTACATGGATTGTTAGGTATGTTAGGAGGAACAGATGATTAACTTTTGGTGAAGATATGTCCGTTCGTTTGTTTGTTTGCCTCATTTTTCTCAATGCCATAACTCAAAACGTTATGAATGGATTTTTATGAAATTAAAATGAGTTGTTAGGTATATTACAAAGAGTAAATGACAAAACTTTGGTAACGATCCGTATGTTCGTTCGTCGTTTGGCGAAGTATTTAATTTTATGCTTGTTAGCACAATACTTCAAAAAAAAAAAAAAAACAACGAATGGATCTTTATGAAATTTATAGGGGTTGTTAGTAATGTTGAAAGACATAAATGATTAAATTTTGGTGCAGATCGGCTTGTTCGTTTGTATGTTTGACTCATGTTTGTCATAACGTTTGTTAGCAGTATAACTCAAAAAGTAATGAACGGATCTTCAAGAAAATTGCACAAGCTTTTATTACTATCAAAAGACACAAATTATTAGATTTTGGAGTTTATACAAAGAAAATTATGGTTTCAGAGCCAATTTGAATTTTTTGCTACCGTTGCCTCGCTTAGCTGAGGTATGCGCTCTCAGAGTACTCTAGTTTCTATTTGTACTTTGTCTTCACACATCTGAAATCCACTTTCTCTGATCTCACAAAAGTTTTGTGCTGGAATATTATGAGCTGATTTACGCATATAATTTCTGTCTCATGGAACATCGCCGTACATTATGCTCGTGCATTCTAAACTTGTAACATAGAAAATACTTACCAGTCAAAATAAACAATCATCTATCTGCTTGTGACGAAAGTTTTGTCTTTTTTGCTCTGCTTTGTGTATACATAACTAGTGGCTATATGGTCTGCTAAGCTGGTTGTATACAACAAAATTTTAAAGTAAATACACATGCTGTAGTCTTATTGCTCTTCAACTGGTTGTTTTGAAGAACTAGAGGCCTCTATACGTGAAACGCGTATCGCTGCTGCCTGATATCATATTTCATTATCTTTACACGTATTTTAGGAACCATTTGAGCAAGCAAATGACATTACCAAATACCAATTGAACAAAAGAAGTGCAAGATCGAGTAATAACTGGATAGCCTGCTTGACTGAACAAAGCGAATATTAACATTCAACGAGTGCAACTGAATTTTTGCAATATTCTCATTGATGTCTTTGCATTGAGCCAATAAAATATTTTTTTCTCTAAAGATACGCAACGCTAATTTCTCGATGTAACCACACATCAATGCTGGCGTTGATACACTGCCGCACAGTAAAAATATTGGGCAAGTCCATCCTTCGTAAGCAACAAAACACACATGTACCTATTATAAAACTTGCCAACAATTATCTATTGTCTACCGAAATCTTACTAACTACACATCAAGGATCAGTGATGGGTACAGCAAGGCAATTTACCTTGACCCGATCTGAGCTCAGACGGAAAATAATGTACCTTGACCCGATCTGAGCTCAGACGGAAAATAATGTACCTTGACCCGATCTGAGCTCAGACGGAAAATAACGTACCTTGACCCGATCTGAGCTCAGACGGAAAATAACGTACCTTGACCCGATCTGAGCTCAGATGGAAAATAACGTACCTTGACCCGATCTGAGCTCAGACGGAAAATAACGTACCTTGACCCGATCTGAGCTCAGACGGAAAATAACGTACCTTGACCTGATCTCAAGTCCGAGAAGTGGGAGTGAGGGTAAGGGTAGTCGGGGCAGCCGCGGATCTCGGGAGGTAGCGGGGGCCACTCGGAGAAGGACGTGGGTCCACCCACGCTGCTGGTGGTGGTGCCAGGGGTGGTGGTGAGCTCCACCTCATGCCCGCTGCTCGACCTGCGTGTATAATCACAGGTAAGAAGAGTAGGGGTATTATTCTTGTAGGTTAAGCCTCCCTACTCACAGTACAGTGTAAGTGATCTAAAGAAGCGAAGAAAGAAGGGGCATAGAAGAAAGTCAAGAGAAACGTGGAACTCATGCAAGAGTCAACGAGCATGAAAACACCAAGTCGGGAAAGAAGAGGAATAACAGAGAACAAACATCAGTAGGAGCATGAAGTTAGAAGGAAGTAAAGTGGGCACGAAGGAAAGATATCCCGAAGGTCTAGCTAAGACTAAGGTAACCTATAGGGTCACAGATAAAAAAAACTTATATAACGAACCTTATAAGGTAGGTTCGATTCGACCACTATGGTCGATAAAAATGCAAATGCAATCTGTTTGGAATTAACTATCTGGAAATTCCATCTCGAGAGTTGTATTCGCTCCTTTGGATTCAGTTTTTCATGTAACGACTGTTGTGGCGATGGCTCGTGCTGTGCTGCAGGCACTACAAGACGTTTCAAGATAAATGTAGAGTAGAAAAGGACAAACTGTTTTAGAAAAGGATACGAAGAACTAAAGCACGAAAGATAACAACATGTCAGGAATAAAAGATGAAGCACAGAATAGACTGTTATTGTCAACTATGTACACTTTGTACAGGGTCTTATTTAGGTTGTTTAACCATACACAATTATTAAATGCTACTGATTCGTCATAACTGCGTTCTGCTGCGGCAGCTCAGATAACTATTTAAATTTCACCAATACTTTTGGCAGAGGTTATTGCCGTTGTAGAATTTGCTCTCAAGTTATAAAAATACGGGGAGCCGCAAAACACACTGTACATTTAAGCGAAGAAAGATACTTGAAGCCTAGCTACATACCGTTCCTAACAAAAAAAATTACCGCAAGTCCTGATTTCTTTCGACCCTACGGCATTTTTTATTATATCGATTCGCTAATAGGGCTACAAGTGTCCAGCTCTGAGCGTGGAGAATATATTATCGCACCAGTACCTGTAGCAGCCTCTGCCACCGGTGTTGATGGGCGTCGGCTTGATGACGAAGACAATGACGCCAGTGACCACGAGCAGGTACGAGAGGAAGTACAGGGGGTGAAATTGCTGCAAAATCCGAGCGAAAGGCTTGTTAGTAAAGCCTACTCTAGCATAACAGGGCGCTGATGTTGCCGCCAGCGGGCTCTGTTTATTGCACTATACCGTTCTCGTTACCTGTAGTTTTATTTAACCCTTGCTCTCATAGCTTGGTCTGTATGGAAGGTTTCATATAGGGCTACTTCTACGAAAAAGCCAGACTAATTCATGAGAGTAAGAGTTCAAGTATACTTGAAATTAACTGTAAAAGTTGCTAATATATTTATGTATACCCGGGGCAGTATAACAGTATACTTGACATACAACTGTAAATGAATGAAAAACATGTACGGTAACCATAGAGGAAGCGATAACACTAGTATTGCAATATACGGGTTGTTGTCCTAGAGTACATGTAATTACAAATTAGCCCCTTACTTCAGCAATCTATGTATCTTGGTCCTCTGGTTGAAACAACACTCTTTGGAGAGATGATATACATGCTACAAAGTTAGACAATGGGTTTACTCAATTTCCAATAGCTCCCCATCTGTGAGGAGTATATGACACTACTTGCGCGTGGGTTAGCAGTTTACAAGAAATTCGGACATGGGTTAAAATCAACTATGGCCCCTCAATGAGTGTGACTAATAGTAACAAAATGGGCGAATCTAACTAAGATCATCCTATAGCTCACCATATGCCTAACAACGCGCCATCAGCTGGGAGTGGAGCAACAATGTTTACAGTTACAACAACCGTGACATGCACGGCTGGAAAAACATTGGCGGTAGGTCCCAAAAAGTGTCAGTGTATGAAGTAAATTAGATAAGATTCGAGGTAGGTACAATAGTGAATGGGGTAATTACCGCAGTAACCTTGAAAATAAACTTTTGCGACTGTTACGCAGAATGAGCAGATTTACTTTGAGAATGGGGGATTATATATGCAAAACAGCCACATTACAATAAATTAATTTTAACACCGTTTACGTTTTCAGAGGCTTCGAATGATAGTGTAACGAAGATTTCAACCCTATAGGAGCTAACTAAACTGTCGGTTTCCCGCACGAATAGCATTATCTAAAACGTCCCTTAGGAAGACTGGGGTCTTTATGGAGTTACAGGAACACTGGCTTCACACTAATCAAATTTGACACAGTAACGAAGCAAAAGCAGGCAAAAGAAACAATGCTTCACGTTCTTAATAATATCGGTGGCCGAAACAGCCATAGGATCAATGCTTCGTACACACATATCACCTAACAGAGCTGTGAAAAAGTCGAGCCAAAAGTCTTTACATCCTTGCAGTGGCCAAACGCAAAAGGCTCCGCACTATCTCAACTGTCTAGCGTGAGAGACGAGGCACCCGGAGGAGCAATGCATCACACCTTGAAGCTGAAGAGAGCAATGCCGGTGATGAGGATGTAGAAGTCGGCAGTGAAGAGAGCGAGGTTGAGGGCTGTGGCTGAAGTGGCCCGCAGCACGCACGGGGTAATGACGTAGAAAAAGAATTGAGCAGCACTGAAGCCTCCCACCAGAGCCAGCACCGGCCACGTGTCCCACCGGACTGAGCCAACTTGTTCCCGCTCCAGAATGCCTCTGCGACACAGACAATATTGCTGGTTAACTGAACCCTTCGGTGTGCTAACCCAAGATATCTCGCAGTCTTGTTTCTAAAAAAAAGTCTCACCGTAAGACGTCGCATAGTTTATTAAAAAAGTTCCTGTTAACGGTTCCGGACATGTTAAGTCAAGTGGGCTTGGCTTAGTTCGACTTTTAGGTCCTAAATCGAACACGTCCATAGTCCCGCTTGATTTAGGCTCAGCACATTTAGTTTCTGTCCTAATCGAACGCGTTTTAAGTTAAATTGTATGGCACTCATCATACATCGAAACCATTTCTTTATAGTGCATCTGAATAGTGTGAGTACAATGTAAGTGCATCGTCAAGGGTATAAGAACACACAGAAAGCATTTTGTGATTGATTTGAAAGTACAGCGCCCTAACATTTGTNCTCAGAATCACACTGTGAATACAAATTTGATTTACGCGGCTGTACGACCAACTGGTTGCCCATAGAAAACCTCAAGCGACCTTTCGCCACGTAGGTGCAACTTGTCTGTTGCTAGCAGCAATTTTGCTGCTCGAAGACGTACGAGCTGCGCGTCCTGACAGCAAGTTGCGAGGATGAATGTCTAGTGTGGCCCCTGCATTAGGAGGACCGTGGTCTTTATGGAGTTACAGGAACACTGGCATCACAGTAATGCGATTTGACACAGTAACGAAGCAAAAGCAGTCAAAAGAAACAATGCTTCACGTTCTTAATAATATCGGTCGCCGAAACAGCCACAGGATCAATGCTGCGTACACACATATCACCTAACAGAGCTGAGAAAAAGTCAAGCCAAAAGTCTTTACATCCTTGCAGTGGCCAAACGCAAAAGGCTCCGCACTATCGCAACGGTCTAGCGTGAGTGACGAGGCACCCGGAGGAGCAATGCATCACACCTTGAAGCTGAAGAGAGCAATTCCGGTGATGAGGATGTAGAAGTCGGCAGTGAAGAGAGCGAGGTTGAGGGCTGTGGCTGAAGTGGCCCGCAGCACGCACGGGGTGATGACGTAGAAAAAGAATTGAGCAGCACTGAAGCCTCCCACCAGAGCCAGCACCGGCCACGTGTCCCACCGGACTGAGCCAACTTGCTCCCGCTCCAGAATGCCTCTGCGACACAGACAATATTGCTGGTTAACTGAACCCTTCGGTGTGCTAACCCAAGATATCTCGTAGTCTAGTTTCTAAAAAAATCTCACCGTAAGACGCCTTATAGTTTATTAAAAAAATAACGATTGTGAGCGTTAGGTATGGTATCTCTTGGATGATAAAAAAATTCCACTTCCCTCAAGATATCTCTTTCATAGTATCCCGAGAACTGAGGGACCATAAGTTAAAAAAGGTAAAATAGATCTTGCTCAACAAGCAATGTCAAAGAATGTTCTTTGGCGAAGCCAAGAAGTAACACCATCACGATAGCCACCTAACGCAATGTAACTAAACAATTGAACGTGTTCTACACGGAACAGGTTATACAAAGCACGGTGTAGCGATTTGTTGAGCGGAAAATCATACTGACCTGAAAGTTAAAAATAATAAAATCAGTGTAATCTGCATTGATGGAATATGAGTTTGGTATACTGTACGCGTATTTCATTTAATACTGCTGCAATTCATTGCTAAAAAATTACTGATTTTTCTTGTCGGTGATTAAAATCAGACTGTTCTGCCTGAGAATATTTTCAAGTAATTGCTTCACAAATATCTAAAACTAACGGTATGGATAGTATTGGACGCCAACAATTTTGGCCAATATCACTCCAAGTTCTGCATGGTACAGAAATTCTGCAGTTCCAAGGTATCTGAACAAATTGAGTAGTTTTGAGGGAGTAACTCGTGCAAATACGCAACCACGACTTGCAAGGGCTAGCAGCAAGTATGACATATACGAGGGTTGTTTCTAGAGTAAGTCCTGTTTTGACATACTGCATATAAAAAACAAGTATAATTTTTTGCCAGTTTTATTTTTATACGAAAGCGTTTCCTTCGATCTCTATTTCTTCATAATTTGCGTCAATATTCAGGTACATATCGCATGGTATAAACAATTTTCGGTTCCCCTCTTCATAGAAGTCTACAACCGGATGAGATACCCACTGCAACACGGCCGATTTTACCGCATCGTCGTCGTTGTTGCAAAGACCGCCGGGACGTCCGTCAAAAGTATGAACATGTGGTAGTAATGGGCGCTAGATGGGGCTATGCGGAGGGTGATCCAGTTGTTCCCAACCAAATGATGTGGTGAGATCTTGAGTTCGTTTAGCCGTGCGTGGACGGGCACTGTCATGAAGGAAAACGATCCCTCTACTCAGCATGACACTCCTTTTGTTTTGGGCTGCACGACGCAATTTCTTTAAGGCCTCATATTACGTCGTAGAATTTATTGCGTCACCACGGCGCAAACAATACACCATGCCTGTCCTAGTACCCAGTAAAATATGGGGGAATATCAGTAGTGTATAGAGCACCGAGATGGTTGTTTTTGAGGGTAGGTTCCCCTCGCGCCGCCGGGTCATCGCCTCCCCCCCTTCCGGTTTCCCAGGCCCCGCTCACTTCCGGTTTGCGTCCCCCCCCCTGACCCCCGCAAAACCAGTAGTGCATTGGCCGTTATAAACCGGAAGCTCACGCGCGAGGGGAGCCGCGAGGGTAGGTTACCCTAAAAAACAACCATCTCGGTGCTCTATACACTACTAACATAAATCAGCAGAGTTATTCTAAACACTCAACAGACAAACGATAACACGGTCGAACGTTTCCGTAAAGGCGCCTGTGGCTTGCTAACAGCTGTTCGTAAACATTGCGCACGCGCTGAATTCCGACCATAGCGTCACCCCGACAGAATTTCAAAACTACCTTATGAACAATCCTCGTATTAAACATTTATATATTCCTTCGACAATTGGCGCTTAACGTAAGCAATTAAAGGTCAAATATGAGGTCGAATACACGTTTCACGCTACTCACAGTTGTGCACCATTGATGACGGATCCGAAGAGACCCATCATGCCCAGGAATTCAACACTGTCGTAAGTTTTGACGACATACTCCTGAGCCACGTTACTGATGCCGTANCACAGTTGTGCACCATTGATGACGGATCCGAAGAGACCCATCATGCCCAGGAATTCAACACTGTCGTAAGTTTTGACGACATACTCCTGAGCCACGTTACTGATGCCGTAAAGCGTGGCTCCTGCGAGACACAGCATGTCGCCCAGCAGCCGCGTCGAGCCTGCCCAAGTTGTAAACATGTTTAAGCTATTTTGAACGTACATACTTACACGCTGTCATAATGTCCGCGCACGGTATCTTAATAATGAGCAGATTGTAGCAGATATGGCTATGGAATAGTGCAGAATAGTTACATTTTGTGATAATGAGTCAGGCACATGTACTACCGCTATGAAGTGCACATGCAGTAAGTACGTTTGTTATTTCGCAAGCTCGTGAATGCTGCAAGTACGATACCACTGCTGTCAAGGATACAACTCTGTTTATGACTAATCGAATTCAACCTCAATAAATTATTTGGTAGAAAGTAGAGTTTCAGTAGTTAAAGAATTAAACAGCCAGAAAACTCAATCACACGTAGACAGCTCTGTGCAGGCGCCCCGGCACAGAGCTAAGAGAAAAGAGTCACTGCAAACAAGCGCCTTTATTGTAAATTTGCGAGCTCTTACTTGATGTAAGAGTAAATTAAAGGAAGTTTATATCTACTCTAAATGTTAATTACGTCCCGATCTGTTAATAGACTGCTATCATCCAAAAGTAGTACAATGCACAATTAGGTGACCAATAGCAGTTCTGTCAACTTTATAATTCATTTTCCTTGAGGTTGCATTATCCATGCGTCAGTAGTGAGTAACGATGCGAGATACCGGTTTTCGAGGGTACCCTACCCTCGAGCGTGAGCTTCCGGTTTATAACGGCCACTGCACTACCGGTGTAGCGGGGTCTGAGGGGAGGGGGCGCAAACCGGAAGTGGGCGGGACCTGGAAAACCGGAAGTAGGTGAAGCCGGAGTCTACCCTCAAAAACCGGTATCTCGCATCATTACTCACTACTTGCGTCCAAACATCCGTCTGCGACTCTGCATGTTCCATTTTTCGCTATTAGATACAAGAGAAAATACAATATTGTTCCCGGCAGGAAACAGCAGAAATCAGTTTTCAGTGGTTACTGCTCACTCGTTACAGATGTGATGTCTAATTTGGAATACAATTCCACGCATCGCAGCCATGTCACGAGCTCGGGCAGAGCCCATAACGAAGAATGACACTCCTGATTTGTGGAATACCCGCAGGTTTCGGCTGGTATAGCATGAAAATAAGGCGTCACTGAATTTAAAAGAAAAAAAAAAGAAACACAGGACGCTGCCTATGGTCGTATGGAAGGTCATGCAGTGAAGGCACAGGCAGAACTATTGGAGCTTCACCAGCTAATTTAGTCATACAGATCTACCAGAAAAACCAAAAAGCACAAGCGCTTGGGACTCCATTGCACATAAAAATTGCTACCTAAGAAAAATATTGAATGTTTGTGGCTGCAGTCAAGTGTCATAAGTATTGTGTTTTTAGCTACACGTGCTCCTTGCCTACAGTACTGGTGAGCCTATATAAGCCAACTGCCAACATTCTCCCCAAGTTGGTATTAAGGCAATAGAATTTCTCTCAGGGCAGCCGAGCTCTTTAAGTTAAGCTTCATGGGCACAACATTTAAATTAGATTTAGCATATGAGTTTTAGAAGGCATTTTCAACGAAAACCGCTCGGCACTAACGCAAGAGCTGCTCCAAAATTTCAGTGTCGGTCCTTAGCGCTTGCTTCTATGCAAACTTTTTTGCCGAGTCCACGAGCGCCCCGCCGAGCGGCTGCCATCGCCAGGGGTCGTGGAGACGGCGCACGTTATGAGCTGCGGGCGACGTATAAAACATTTGCGTCCGCAGAGTTAATACTTTGTCAGTATCCCATATATTACGATTACAAATTTGTCATCACCACGGCAGTGTCGACGAGGACATCACGAACCTTTCAAAGAGTGATTTTATATTTTGAAACTAATTTTATGAAGCATGCAATCAATATATATTTATTTTTTCCCATTGCTTTCCCTCTCAATACTTTTTCCGCGTCTTTGGTTCAAGCTGAATCACATCTTTGGCTAACCAAATTTCTCGATCTGCGCTAATATTACTAGCGCAGTAACGTTTCATGTTAAACTTATGGGCAATACTGAACTAATATATTAACGCTCCACTTGTTTGCTATACTTTTGTCTTAATTAATTTAACTGCGCAGAACTAGACAAAAAGGCTGCAGAGTAAGCGCTGTGACATTGTGACTAATGTAGCGGGAGAAAGTGACATATACAACAGTGAAAGAGTCACAGAGCATACAAGTACTGCTGCATTAATGTAAATAACTTTCCAACAAGCGTTCTTAAGAATGAAGGTACGCTCGCAGATCGAAAATCTCAAGACCGATGCAACGTACTGAATAGTGATTTTTGTCGGTAAAGAAAGGAGTATTATGGTGGGAATAACTGCTTCTATACTATGCATTGAACTTGATTGTGAGGATATAGTAATGGGAAAGAAAGACAATGTTTGTTTTTAATGAGTCGTCTAAAATACACGATAATAATAAGCAAGAGTAATTAAGGACAATATAGATACCGGCTAATTACAGGTTAAGTCTCCAGAATAGAGAACGACGAAGAACTGCGGCCTGTCCCGCTCCTCTACAGCGAGAGTTCAGCTGGCAACGCTTACCTCTTATATGGAAGATCACAGGCTATACTAAATGATTAGTACCCAATGTGTCACCGATTAACAGTCCCTCTCGCACCTGGTCAGACTGTGAGCTACTTTCCTGGATATTTCCTTGGGCGAGTCGGACTATTAATCGGTGACGTATAGTATATATAGTAGAGTATATATGAAACACTGATAGAACGACGGAGTGACCAACCAACCGGTTGAGGAAGCAAGAAACTAACGAACCGTGTATGATTATTAAACAGCGAGACTGTTGAAAAGTGTAAGTTTCACATTCAACTAAGTACGCTGGTGAAAAAAAAGTCACATGATTGAAAAATTCAATGAATAGCCAAAAAGTCCACCATCGATCTAATCATAGCCTCCATTCTAGCCATGGCACTGATTCTACAAGTTTTCTAATCTTTTGAAGCGTTCCGTTTGGTCATTACTGGAGCAACCTTTCTCCCAAAGTCTCCGATGTTATATTATAGATTAGATTAGATAGGCGGCAGTAGACGAACCAAAAGGCCCATTCCCAAAAAGACACCGGGACTTATACCCCGGCCCTCTCTGAGCTATTGCCATTATTGCAGTGACGATGAGGCACGTAGGTTTTCGTGTTTAGACCATAAATTCTCAAATTTCAATTCTGCAAATAGTGTTGACCAAGTCAAATGTGTTTAAATGGCCCCTCATATTCTGAAAACCAATTTAGTACAGATTGGGCACTATGAATACGCGCATTATCGTCCTGAAACACGCAGTATCACCAAGAAAATCACAATCCAGATATGGGTGAACGAGGTAACCGATAACTTACGACGAGTTCACACGCTCACTCATACCAATGCGTCCACTTATCCGAATGTTTTGTAACGTCGTCAGCACAACTTTATATACGCTGCAAAAATGTATTAAAATATTAACCGCCACATTTGATTTCTCTGCAAGTGTCACGATGAAAGTTGCGGATATCGCTTCAAATTTAGAGTGAAAAAAAAGGAACTCAGAAAAAAGTGCATTTTTCTGTTATTCATCGGGCACAATAACATTTCCGACAAGTGGATAAGAGAACGCGACGATATGAATGGCGTGTGAACTGCGATTTTCTCTCGTCAGGGCAAAGTCTCACAGGTCTAAGTCCATCCTGGTAAAAAGAACCCCAAAGCATCACGCTACCTCAAGAGGCCTGCACGGTCGGGGGACAGTGGATGATGGGGTCATGAGTTCATGAAGTTCTCGTAACACCTGCACGGTCGGGGGACAGTGGATGATGGGGTCATGAGTTCATGAAGTTCTCGTAACACCTGCACNGACAGTGGATGATGGGGTCATGAGTTCATGAAATTCTCGTAAAGAACCTCAAAGCATCCCGCTACCTCAAGAGGCCAGCACGGTCGGGGGACAGTGGATGATGGGGTCATGAGTTCATGAAGTTCTCGTAACACCTGCACGGTCGGGGGACAGTGGATGATGGGGTCATGAGTTCATGAAGTTCACGTAACACTCCGATTATTCCATCGCTCTGAAAAAGGGCGAAGCATGACATATCCGCCCCCATATGCCATTCCTTCGGTCATTGGCAGTCCAGTTTCGATGTTCTTTCGCTAACAACACGTGTTATTATTTACACGTGTTATTGCGGCACAGCGCAGACACTAATGGCTTCTTGGTTGCTCTGCAGCTGTACCAGTTCCTGTCCCTAAGCTCACGGTGCACCATTCTGTAGTACAATTGCGGTAGAACTAAGATGAAACTCGCTCGTCATCTGCTGTGCCGATAAACATCTATTTTTCTTCACTAATCTTTTTGAAGAATATCGCCGGTCTCTCTCTCTCTCTCTGTAAGAATGTTGTGTATTCTACGCTTACCCTGAGATGAAGTGGATCCACCATCTCGTTTTCAAAAAGCTTTTATCCTTTGAAAGGTTCTAATGCCTATACCAGTCTCTGAAGAGATATCCTGGGTAGATTTATCACTCTGGCGAAATCCGATTATGTGTCCCTTACTGGATAACAAAAATTAATGTCTGATCCACAGGTGTTCATAATTTAGCTTTCAAACAAGATTTACAATGAACTAGAGCATTCTGAGAGCGCATACCTCCGCCAAGCGAGGCAACGGTAGCAAAAAATTCAAATTGGCTCTGAAACCATAATTTTCTTTGTATTAGGTCCAAAATCGAATCACTTGTGTCTTTTGATAGTAATAGGAGCTTGTGCAAGTTTCTTGAAGATCCGTTCATAACTTTTTGAGTTATACTGCTAACAAACGTTATGACAAACATGAGTCAAACATACAAACGAACAGACCGATCTGCACCAAAATTCAATCATTTATGTTTTTCAACATTACTAACAACCCTTATAAGTTTCATGAGGATCCATTCATTATTGTTTGAGTTATTGTGCTAACAAGCATAAAATTAAAAACAGTGACAAACGAATCATTACCAAAATTTGGTCATTTACTCTTTGTTATATACCTAACAACGCATGTTAATTTCATAAAAATCCATCCATAACTTTTTGAGTTATGGCAGTGAGAAAAATGAGTCAGACAAACAAAAACTTTTTGAGTTATCTTGGTGACAGACAGACAGACAAACACGACGAAAACATAATCTCCTTGGCGGAGGTAATAAAGCAATTTTACAAAAGTTACTGGTACTTTATAACCACTTCTTCAAGTTGTCAATTATTCTACGAATCAAACAATGATAATTTCTCGGTAAATAATTAAAGTTTGAACAATATTTGTGTGCGACTATTTTTTTTTTCTTTTTTGGCCAGGTAGTTTAAATAATTATATAATTTGCAATTCAGGGTCTTCTTATTCAACAGCAAAACAACTGCTGTGTTTCACGCAAATGCGAAAACGATCAACACGACTGCAAAGCCATACAAAACACTCCTTGTCGTCTCGAGTGTTATTGCAACACAAAGACGCTCCATTAATTAAAGATCAACGGACACGGACGAATGTAATATTAGCGAGAAATAGAAGCTGTTCATCCGAACACCATTTTATAGATTTTCAAGGCAGTTTATTGCGTGTTTACGTTACGTCCTTACAATCACGTTGACAAGGGAATAGTGTTTTTATGGCATTCTATAATATATTTACGATAACACTGCACTGGCACAACAATAGAATTCATTAATGAATTTCGCAATCAACAGACTCATGTTTTGTAGCGAGGGCAATGAAGGGTAGTGCAATAATGGATGCGATGTAGCGAGGGTCTGCAGATGCTCCCTGGTTGTGTGTTAATTCTGGCTAAACTTCTGACGCTCTGGCGAGGGAAATGAAGGGTAGTCAAATATGGTGTGATGTAGCGAGGGTGAGACGCTCAACTTTTGTACGATTGAGTCCGATTCCCGGCACCTGACGCCACATGAGATGCGCACGATTTTGACGTTTTGCTGAAAAGTATTGAGATCTGTGCCTGGTATAAATACTAGTAGGAGTAACATTGCATATATATATATATATATATATATATATATATATATATATATATATATATATANTCATGAAGTTCTCGTAACACCTGCACGGTCGGGGGACAGTGGATGATGGGGTCATGAGTTCATGAAGTTCTCGTAACACCTGCACGGTCGGGGGACAGTGGATGATGGGGTCATAAGTTCATGAAATTCTCGTAACACTCCGATTATTCCATCGCTCTGCAAAAGGGCGAAGCATGACATATCCGCCCCCATATGCCATTCTTTCGGTCATTGGCAGTCCAGTTTCGATGTTCTTTCGCTAACCACACGTGTTATTATTTACACGTGTTATTGCGGCACAGCGCACACACTAATGGCTTCTTGGTTGCTCTGCAGCTGTACCAGTTCCTGTCCCTAAGCTCATGTTGCACCATTCTGTAGTACAATAATATTGCGGTAGAACTAGGATGGAACTCGCTCGTCATCTGCTGTGCCGATAAACATATATTTTTCTTCACTAATCTTTTTGAAGAATATCGCCGGTCTCTCTCTCTCTCTCTCTTTGTAAGAATGTTGTGTATTCCACGCTCACCCTGAGATGAAGTGGATCCACCTGTGATCCTGTTATGAAGTTCGGGACGTCCAACCCGGGCCACGTCGTTGCGCCGCCCATCTCAACTACCAGCAGACTAGCCACGATCTCGTTTTCAAAAAGCTTTTATCCTTTGAAATGTTCTAATGCCTATACCAGTCTCTGAAGAGATATCTTGGGTAGATTTATCTCTATGGCGAAAACCGATTACGTGTCCTTTACTGGATAATAAAAATTAATGTCTGATCAACAGGTGTTCATAATTCAGCTTTCAAACAAAATTTATAATAAATAAAGCAATTTTACAAAAGTTACTGGTACTTTATAACCACTTCTTAAAGTTGCCAATTATTCTACGAATCAAACAATGATGATTTCTTGATAAATAAGTAAAGTTTGAACAATATCTGTGTGCGACTATTTTTTTTTTGCCAGGTAGTTTAAATAATTAAATAATTTGCAATTCAGGGTCTTCTTATTCAAGAGCAAAACAATTGCTGTGTTCGACGCAAATGCGAAAACGATCAACACGACTGCAAAGCCATACAAAACACTCCTTGTCGTCTCGTGTGTTATTGCAACACAAAGACGCTCCATTAATTAAAGATCAACTGGCACGGACGAATGTAATATTAGCGAGAAATAGAAGCTGTTCATCTGAACAACATTTTATAAATTTTAAAGGCAGTTTATTGCGTGTTTACGTTACATCCTTACAATCACGTTGACAAGGGAATGGTGTTTTTATGGCATTCTATAATATATTTACGATAACACTGCACTGGCACAACAATAGAATTCATTAATGAATTTCGCAATCAACAGACTGATGTTTTTGTAGCGAGGGCAATGAAGGGTAGTGCAATAATGGGTGCGATGTAGCGAGGGTCTGCAGATGCTCCCTGGTTGTGTGTTAATTCTGGCTAAACTTCTGACACTCTGGCGAGGGAAATGAAGCGTAGTCAAATAAGGTGTGATGTAGCGAGGGTGAGACGCTCAACTTTTGTACGATTGAGTCCGATTCCCGGCACCTGACGCCACATGAGATGCGTACGATTTTGACGTTTTGCTGAATAGTATTGAGATCTGTGCCTGGTATAAATACTAGTAGGAGTAACATTGTACATGTATAGATTTTTTTTATTGTTTCAGCAGCGAGCAATAAAGGAAGGATTGCAAAGCAATTATTCGGTAAAAACACAGTAAACATAAGCTTGTATCAATGCCATTTCAATTACTCACAAGAATGAAAAATCGTATTTAGTTTTAACATTAAAAAAATTAGGTAAGCAAATCATCGGTCTGCACCCTATGCACTGTACATAACAATTAGTGAACAATTATGAATCAAAAAATTGATGGAAGTACCATGTATGCCCCTTACATAATTCTTACTAGACTGATATAAAGTTCATCTGCCAGCAACCAGCGACTAAGGTTGATTTAAAAAAAAAAACACGTTTGTCGCACAAATCGACGAAGAAGCACCGCGTGAGTCGCACCAATGAGGGCGTCGTTTAAAACTAAGCGCATTTACTGAGGAAATATTGAGTGCAATAAAACTGTTTATATATCCGTAAANAAAGAGATGATTCAGCGGAAATTGTCGGCAAATTGTTATGATGGTCGATAGGTCAGAGACATCGACTGAATCTCTCGTAATGTCATCAGAGAACTTCTAAACATTGAGATTTTAATGTACGACAAGAGGACAAAGTTGGAGAACTAAACCTGAAACTACGGACACTGTGGGCGGATTTGCACGGCAGAATGAAAGGCATTAATTCAATAAATATTTATTTTCAGTCGAAAGAATGGGCGAAAGTATAACTTGACAAGTATTACATAGAAGTCCAAAAACGTGCAAGTTAAGTTTTTAAAAGGAAGGAAAACAATTTTTAAAAAATCCACGTAGCTGACATGCATGCATCATGGATGTAGGAACATGAATTTAGGCATGAGCTTAAATTACAATAAATACATTACAGAAATCCATAAAGTGGTAAAAATAATTTAAGATATTTTCATATTGCCCAATAACTTTTTAAATACTGATTGTAGATCATCTAATTTTACGTGAAACCTAGATTATTGTAGGTTCTTTAATATTAGTGGTACCGGAAAGTTCTGTCCGCTTTTCTTTAACCAAACTAAAACATCAGATTGAGTATAGACAACTGTTTTCAAGGTCAAATCAGATGCCAGATACGCAGTATCTTTAATTAATTTAGTTAAATTTACTGCCGTTTGTAGTTTATAAAAACATCTTTGGTAGCTACATGGAAGACAAAAGTTTCAAAGTGAATCACTGCAAGTAGTGAATTCCACATAGGTTCACTTTGAGTTGTTGCAACGAAGAAAACCGGCCATTGCAGACCTTGACTGTCAGCAAGGCGAACATTTGAATGCATTGCTATGTAGAAAACGTCCCGCTCTAGTGAACAGAAATGGAGGCATTTTGCAACACGATCATGCTAGACCGAATTCTGGTTGGGAAGTTATCTCTCACCCTCCATATTGGCCAGACTTTGCTCCATCAAATAATCACTTTTTTCGAGCTTTACAGCATTTTACCAGTGGAAAATGTTGCATAGATATTCACGATCTTGAAGTGGAGTTTAATTCCTCTAATTCATAACTTTTTTTTTTTTTGAAGCGGGATTAAAAAGCTCATAAGTAGATGGGCCAAGGTGATATCTAATGATGTTACTATTTTGTTAAGCAATAAAGATGTGTCATTAATATTTCTTCTAATTATTACTCCTAACAAAAATAGGTACAGGACTTTTCGGTACTTCTAATATTAAGTTTGCAAGTACTATAATTTCCTGTAGGTTCTAAGTTACACGGCATTAGTTACAAACCTTTAAAATTTTGGGAAATATGTTTATGACAATGAGAGATAAAAATGTATATAATTATTAATGGGTAATTAAATTCAATGCTATACGACAATTAATTCAAATTTACCAGCAATGCTATGAGTTTGTAGAACTTCCACGAATCGTGTTTCAATTGATTTTATAAAATTCATTAAGGGTTTGAAGGAATATTTCGCTAGAACATTTCTTAATGCATTCCAATAATGAAATTTCATCATTAAATTGGCTTCCATTTTGATAAACTTGCCTTGAAAGGATACCCTACAGGTTTTCAATTGGGTTGTCATGTGCCCGTTGGTTTCGCTGAGATCCGGGGCACCATGACTTCCAACAGACTAAGAATTCCGGTGATTGTACGATTTTGAAGATAAACGCAGATTCAATTTCTTCTTTTGGACTTCGTGGAATTGGACACAAAATGAGAAAGACTGAAGTCAACACTACACAAGGACCTCAAAGGGCGGTGGCCCCGAGTGGCCAGAATTACACGACAGTTGATAACTCAACCCATGCCGCTCTCCGAGTGACTCCCCAACGCCTTTGTGCACAAGGTTCAGGTGGTGCTAACGAGTAGGCTTACCCTATATCATGAATTTTTATAAATCTAACGACATTTTCGTGACATACTTTATTAAAACTGCTACTACTTGTCACCAACTTAATAATTATTTATTTAAAAACGTCTATTGCTTCGTTTGAAGTCATAATTTTCTGTAAAGATCGGCATCTTTCTGAAGAGGTCCCAAGAGGGTTTTGGAACAAGGCAATTAAGAAGGTGGAGGGGAAGAGGTAAGGTACGGCCCTGATGCAGTGCTCTGGGGCTAACCCACATTCCAACGTGCTGGCCCAATTTTGATGTTCGGTACTGTAAGTTGTTTATATGATAATTTGGTACTTTGGGCATTCGCGGAAAGAAGTCAGGAACTCGGAATTATCTCCGAAACCATAATATTTTGATGGAGCTGTTCATTTAGGAATTTACTGAGAAAAAAGTTTTTATATTGCTTTAACTGAACTTGGTAGCTTACGGTATTTTAGTGTTATGACAGAGTTCAGATCAGGAGACGAAACTGGCCAATCCAGAACGTTGATACTTTGGATGAAAGATATCTCTATGTGTGCTTAGCAGCATGTATTACGGCAATATCCAGTTGAAAATGGACTAAATTTTTCAAGACATGGAAGAAATTATAGACTATTTTCTAAAACCTGAGTGCACTTCACAGCATGTGTCTGCTCTTTATTACAACTAACTTGACCTTTCCATAAGGGGGAGATGTTCCACAATCCATAAGTGAAGCCCCACAAATTGGCAGCGTATAAAAAATCTGTTCGCCTTTTCTTAGATCATACCCATATGACTGACAACCATCCGGACTATCCAAATTAAATTTCTTTCCAGCTGACAAAATTACATTCCTTCATACATTTTATCAGTCGAAGTTACCTTTTCCTTCCCCCATTCCATTCGGCAGCTGTTATGTTACACTATGAATGCTGGGCTTTCTTTCATTTCTTATAAACAAAATTTTTGGAATCATGTAATACCTGACGAATTGTTTCAAAAGTGATAATATTCAAGTGAAGTGATGTTGGAAGATTTGTTGAACTCTTATAACCTTTCGAAGCTTTTCTAAGCAAATTACGGTGGTCTGTTGGGGAGAGTTTGGGAGGACCTGTACGCTTTCGGTTGCCATACCCTTCAGGACGTTGAACAAAATTACTCATAACATTTGTAGATCTAGAACCAGGCTCTTTTAATAAAAGCATTATTCGTTGTTCCTGCTCCGAAAGTTGAACGTTTCATCGCATGTTGTAATGCTTGGTAAACTTAAAATTTGTTTTTCAGATCAAGCAGTTGTATTTACAGGTTGGTTTATAAAACTTAATCTTCATATGCTTGTTTAGTAATTCGGAAATGCATTTTTTTGGGGTCTCAAACTTACTTCCACCTCAAAAGTTCAAATTTTTGTAACTTAGTGCCGTGTAAATTAAAATCTAAGAAACTTACGTTTTAGTTTGTTCCGGGACACCCTCTATGTCCTTCCATCTAAAAATTATCAGGATAAATTGAGCTATCAACGCAGTCTCTTGCAGACAGTCAGTGCTTGACCTAGACGTGAAAATGCTAAAACTGCTGACTCAGCACTTTTAGCCTCTCCCCACGGAAGCGCACACCCCTAGAAAACGACGTTCCACTCGGCAAGATCAATTAAAACGTTATTAAAAAACCGCAGCGACAGCAAGATGATGGCAATGCTCTACAACAAGAACTAGTCGAGGTCACCTCTGTGCTCTGTGCATGTGTGTGAAGAATGAAGATGGCACACTGATAGGTATTGTCTCAACACCAGCATGGTATCCTGTGCACTAAAACTGATAGGCAGACATCGTGCCTTAGGAGCACGCCAAAGCAGGCATATTCCGTCGGAGCAAAGGCAGGCGCGCTGGCTTTGCGACAACGTGCACAGCAGAATCACGATATCAAGCACGAACCATAAAATGGTGTCTTGTAAATTCTACGTCATTATCTTTGGCGACCGGACACACTGGTAATCAGGCATGCAATGATTTGCGAGTGCGACATTACGAAGAGGCGATGGGACACATTGCAGTGTAGCGGCTTGCGTGAATTGGTGGACGAATGGAGGAGTGCAGAGCGAGCGGTACAGGTATAGTGTGTGTGGGTCCCACATGAGGCGTGTTGTAATCACCGTTTCTGGGTCCCCGGTGCTGCACCGGTGACTCAGCCAGTCGCAACCCGTGTCGCAATCATAGCTCATAGGACGATTGCTATACGGGTTACGGTGACGCGAGTCACCGCTCAAAAACATCAAGTACCAGTAAAGAAAACGATAAAAATTATGCAAATGAGCAACGAGTAAACACTGTAGCCGGAGAGTAAGTAAATAAGTTTATTTGTATTAAGCTTACGTCGACAAAATTACAGTAAACACTGATATTCATTACTGTTAAACTTACACCACTCATCGATAAATGGCGCTCTCATGACAACTTTTCGGGCTACGGTAACCTTTTTTCAGGTTGCGATAGCTGAATTTGGGTGTAATTACAACACAGCTCTGAGATCAGATGTAATAGGGGCACCTATAAGTTGGGTGAGGTTCCTATTCTAGCTGAACCGAACCGATCCAAACCTTGCCAACCCTATGCTCATGTAACCTAATTTATGCTAATCTAACCTAACGCAACATACGTTGAGGTAGGTCACATACTACCCCGGGACCATCTAAAGTCTATATACAGTATATACTGGGTTATTTCAGTCAGTTGTAGCAAAGCTGTTCTGCATATGCGACTGTGTGGGCCCTACTCTGGTGTCCACTACTCGCAAGCAATATCTAGTCGGGGTTCAGTGCCTATCCGATTCTTGTCGTGTGGAGATGTGCTATGCTACAAGCTGAGGGTTTCTGCAAGGACTCCAGGTTCATTACCCGCAAGTGCCCGCATGCAGGGATGCTATTAATTAGTGGTGGGCACATGCAGCCCGGACGCACACACTCCAAACTCGCAGCATTTGGGGGGTTCAAAAAGTAACCAAGGTATTCTAAATTTATATCGCACATAACTCGTAGCTCTCTTGTACATAGAAAAGACGGCTCTTGTGTTAAATATTGCCCATTTACCCTATCGACTTCTTTGTTATCGATATTCAAGCTTGAAAACGCTTATTACACAATTTGACTTTCATTATTTTTGGTATGTATACAACATAGTTCCCAGTAACTGGGAAAAGTTACAGGTGTTAATGATATCTTAGCATAGAGGATAGTGCAGAGAACGAGCACGTTCGAAATAAAAACTCATTAAATCCTGCGTAACACATGTTTCACAGCAATTTTTCGACGTAATTTACTTAGCATCAATGCTTTGCATAGCTGATTCTCAACATATTAGTTATTAAATTTTTATTTGATATTGTATACAGTATTTTCTTTTTNGTTGAGTGCACAGTCATCAAGTTGAGTGTACAGTCATCAAGTTGAGAAAATTCAGATTTTAAATGGCGAAAAAAAGTTGGGTACTTTGGAATATCTCTCTTCAGTATTAGCTAGGGGAAAATAGAACTCTGTCTGCTTGCTCTTCTGGCAAAAAGAATAGTTGGGTACCTTGGAATCTTTTTCTTCGATATTAGATAGACTATAGGAAAAATGAGGCTTCGGACATATGGACGGACGAACGGACAGTTCTCTTATTACAGTATAGATTGTTTAGACAGCATGCTGAATTTACATTCAAGAAGCCATCTTAAGAGTAACACGCACAAGAGACGTCGGGGGTTTTGGTGAAGTGTTAATTTTTTGCCGTCATTTATAATGACGGCACGGGACACTAGTATACAGTATATACTGGGTTATTTCAGTCAGTTGTAGCAAAGCGGTTCTGCATATGCGACTGTGTGGGCCCTACTCTGGTGTCCACTACTCGCAAGCAATATCTAGTCGGGGTTCAGTGCCTATCCGAGTCTTGTCGTGTGGAGATGTGCTATGCTACAAGCTGAGGGTTTCTGAAAGGACTCCAGGTTCATTACCCGCATGCAGGGATGCTATTAATTAGCGGTGGGCACTTGCAGCCCGGACGCACACACTCCAAACTCGCAGAATTTAGAAGTTGAAAAGGTAACCAAAGTATTCTAAATTTATATCGCACATAACTAGTAGCTCTCTTGTACATAGAAAAGACGGCTCTTGTGTTACATATTGCCCATTTACCCTATCGACTTCTTTGTTATCGATATTCAAGCTTGAAAACGCTTATTACACAATTTGACTTTCATTATTTTTGGTATGTTTAAAAGATAGTTCCCAGTAACTCGGAAAAGTTACAGGTGTTAATGATATCTTAGCATAGAGGATAGTGCAGAGAACGAGCACGTTCGAAATAAATACTCATTAAATCCTGCGTAACACATGTTTCACAGCAATTTTTCGACGTAATTTACTTAGCATCAATGCTTTGCATAGCTGATTCTCAACATATTAGTTATTAAATTTTTATTTGATACTGTATACAGTATTTGCTTTTTGGACTTGTATAATATATAGTGCGAAATTTATGCATACAATGTAGTGCGAAGGCCATTTAATATCAATAACGCTGGTAAATTTATCCGCGTAGTATTGCACCGCCGCCGATGCTGAGAACTCTCACACAATCATGGCGTTTGTAAATAAATAGTGCGCGCGCATCTTGAAACCTTCTTAGAGTTAATACACAGGGATAAAATGTTTTCGATACCTTGAATATCGATAACAAAGAAGTCAATAGGGTAACTGGGCAATGTATTAAACACAAGAACCATCCTTACTATGTACAAGAGAGCTACGAATTAAGTGCGAGCCTATAAAACTTAGAATACTTTGGTTACCCTTTGAACCTTCCAAATCTTGCGAGTTTGGCGCATCTGCGGCCCGGACACAGGCGTGAATAAGGCTGGAGCCCGCAAATCTCCGGCTGTTTTTCTTTACTCTTTTGACTGGACGCAGCTGCCCAAGGTTGTTATCAATAATGATGTTTTCTTGCAAAAAATGTGAGCCTATTTTTATGGGCGCTTAGAGGCCAAGAGAAGAAACACCTTACCTATGATATCTGCTTTGCCATCTTCAACATTGGCCCATACGAGACAGCCGACCCCCAGCAGGCACAGGCCCACCCCCAGCACGTGGACGAGCTTGTAGCGGACCTTGAGGAACAGCCACGACAGGGCCAGCACCACAGGCACCACGAAACAGTCCAGCAACTGCAAGTGAGTAGAAGCTGGACATTAGAAACAACAGCGGCAAAGCCAACACATGAAAATCAAAAGAAAATGTGAGCTGGGTCATTTAAACCGCGAATATTTGAGCTCCCTCCTCGCCCTCTCTGTAATTATACTTGCCACATAGGCACTCAATAACTAGCAATGAAGTAATACAGTGTAATGCTATCTTCTAAGTGCTAGGTACTTGCTTTTACTAAATAGCTGCTACAAATGATACTCCTAATACAAAATGTGAAAGGTATGTTATAGTACGTACACTCACAGTATAAGACAGTAGTCTGTGGTCAGTACTGCAGCTGATACACAACATAAGTACAGTTACCTGTACAGAAGTAACAGACGTGTACTGGTACGCTCTCAGCACCAGGTAGTTGGCCTCAACGTCAATGGCGGCCAGGATGAAATACTTGTGCCCTCTCGCCCTGACGACGCTGAGCAGAGATCCTTCGCCCGCTCTGCAGGCGAGCCACGTCGTGTAGACGAGGCACAACAGCGCGTAATTGATGAAGCCCACGGCTGTAAACAAACGCCAGAGGTCACGGTTGCTGTCTTATGTTCTGGAAGAGGCTCAGGGCATTGTTAATGCGTGGTATAATTTATTATTGATAGTGATGAAGCCTGTGGTTGTAAAGAAACGCCAGAAGTCACGGTCGATGTGTTATGTTCTGTAAGAGGGTCTGATCATTGTACATACGTGGTAATTAGATTAGATAGGCGGCAGTAGACGAGCCAAAAGGCCCATTCCCACTCTCCGGCTGAAAGCAAACAACACAAGTCATGATCAGAGGACTTTGCCGTGGAAGCCGCTCGGCAGAGGAAGTGCTAACAATGGAGCCTGTCACTGCAGGCGCACATTAGTTGGATCAAGATCTGTTTGACCTTCAAAACAAATTTAGGCCGTAGAGCATTTCAATTGTTGGCTTTAGGCATTCCATAAGAAAATGCAGTAGAAATGGTGTAACATCTGATGCTAGATAACACATTTCACCAACTCAATATCGTAACCTATCCCTTGATAAACTATTGCAACAACACACGGTTTGCTAACATAGCAAGTTACCACAACACACTAAAAGATTCGCATAACTCTTAGCCATCATTACTCGCTAAAGTGAGTTCAAACATTAAGCGTAAGAAGTGAACGCAAAATATCAAGTAAAATGTTAGCCGCCACAACTGACGAAACGATCCACTAAACGCTAGCTGTCTCAGAGATGAAAATATATTGTAAGATACCGTAGTGACCACCATAAGAAAGAAACAACATCTCTTAAACTAGAGCACTCTGAGAGCACATACCTCCGCCAAGCGAGGCCATGGTAGCAAAAAATTCAAATTGGCTCTGAAACCATAATTTTCTTTGTATAAACTCCAAAATCTAATCATTTGTGCCTTTTGATAGTAATAACGACTTGTACAATTTTCTTGAAGATCCGTACATAACTTTTTCAGTTATGCTACTAACAAACGTTATGATAAACATGAGTCAAACATACAAACGAACAAACCGATCTGTACCAAAATTTTATCATTTATGTCTTTTAACATTACTAACAACCCCTACAAAATTTCATAAAGCTCTATTCATTGTTTTTTGAGTTATTGTGCTAACAAGCATAAAATTAAAAATAGTGACAAACGAACGAACGAACAAACGGATCATTACCAAAATTTGGTCATTTACTCTTTATTATATACCTAACAACTCATGTTAATTTCATCAAAATCCATATATAACTTTTTCAGTTATGGCATTGAGAAAAATGAGGCAGACAAACAAACGGATGGACATATCTTCACCTAAAGTTAATCATCTCTTCCTCCTAACATACCTAACAATCCCTGTAAGTTTCGTCTAAATCGGTTCATTACTTTTTGACTTACGTTGGTGACAGACAAAATGACAGACAAACACACAGACTGACAGACAGACAAATACGACGAAAAGATTACCTTCTTGACGGAGGTAAATATGATCAAATATTTACCCATTGTAGGTTTCTATCGAATGATAAAGAAGCGACCGTGGCAACATACGAGGGCTCGTTCAATGAGACAGCACGGCAACTTACTTGACAAACTATGTACGTTTAGTTAAGATTCACCAGAGGCCTGTTGTAACTAGCGTGCTGGGTAACCCCGGGTTACGCAGTGTTACCTTGAGGGTAACTCCGTCTCCAAAATCCGTGTCACATTGAGCCATTTTACGTCAATGAGACACGCCAGGGTTACCCGGTGTTACGCAAACTCGTTACCCTGCGAAATAGTTGGGTAGCGAGCGGAGAAATACCGGGCTAATGCCAAGTCTCGCCACATATGCATCGAATAAACATGCCTATAATTTCGTTTTGTGACCTGTGAAGACGTATTTTGCATATATATGCGTTACAAGTATTATTATTTAGTTGTTAGGTTATATTTTTTACAAATAAAACCAAATATCTATTTATTTAGCTGAGTGTTTAGATATTTCGATTACGCTTGTTGGTTTGTTTACGTTTTGAGCTCTCACGAAGTCGGTCTATTGAGTTTATGGAGAAAAGCCTTCAATTGGTTGAATTCATTGATTTCTTATGCAAGAAAGATCTGCAGGGACCAATTACGAAATTTTTAGGGGCTATTTCATCATTATTTGCAATAATTATGAATAAAAGTCTGTGTTTACATTAGGTTTGTTTTTGTTTTGGTTGTTTCGGGGTTACGCTTCGAGAAATCCTGTCTCATTTACCTTTATAATAGACTAACACCGACTGAGTAACTCTGAGGCAATCTGATTACAACAGGCCTCAGGAAGCGTGGAACCCCATTTCCAGAATACAAGATGGATAAACAATTTTTACGCATCAGAAATTTGTCCAACAATAACAGAAATTTGTCACAGCTTGTGGGGTAACTGTGGGAAGTAGGCTACAAGCGAAACGCCCGGTATTGATATCCATTCGACGAATTCAGGCTGTTCGAAAAACCAGGACTTTAGGTTCATTGTACACCTGAGGCTTTCACTAAAATCACGACGTTAGCCTTATTTCACACCTTCATACTTTCACGGGACGTCTGTCTTTCGTGCCCACGTTGCTTCCTTCCACTTTCATACTCCTACTGATCTTACTGTTGTCTGTTCTTCCTCTTCTTTCCCGACTTGCTGTTCCCATGCCCGTTGATCCTGTGTGGGAACACCTTCGTGCATGGGNTTCATTTCCAACTGATTTTCTTGAATAAACTGAATAAATTATTTAATTGTGTCTCAATGAAGCCATTTTATCAGTTTTTCAATTGTACAAGCATTTTTTCTCACCTTCGGCATAAATGGGTTAATTAGAGCACTCTGAGAGCGCATACCTCCGCCAAGCGAGGCCATGGTAGCAAAAAATTCAGATTGGCTCTGAAACCATAATTTTCTTTGTATAAACTCCAAAATCTAATCATTTGTGCCTTTTGATAGTAATAACAACTTCTACAATTTTCTTGAAGATCCGTACATAACTTTTTGAGTTATGCTGCTAACAAACGTTATGATAAACATAAGTCAAACATACAAACGAACAAACCGATCTGTACCAAAATTTAATCATTTATGTCTTTTAACATTACTAACAACCCCTATAAATTTCATAAAGCTCTATTCATTATTTTTTGAGTTATTGTGCTAACAAGCATAAAATTAAAAATAGTGACAAACGAACGAACAAACGGATCATTACCAAAATTTGTTCATTTACTCTTTATTATATACCTAACAACTCATGTTAATTTCATCAAAATCCATCCATAACTTTTTCAGTTATGGCATTGAGAAAAATGAGGCAGACATCTGTTCCTCCTAACATACCTAACAATCCCTGTAAATTTCGTCTAAATCGGTTCATTACTTTTTGAGTTATCTTGGTGACAGACAAACACATAGACTGACAGACAGATAAATTGTTACGAATATTGTGCTCTATGTATATTTATATTCTTAATTAATTAATATTGCTAGGTATTCAACGGCAATAAATCATTCTTTTTTTTTCTTCATTATTATGAATGATGCAAAATTTGTTTGACCTTTTTGTGTTGCTTAAATTTCTGTCTTTCTTTATTACAATAAATTATTTCATTGCTTATTGTGTGTTTCATTTAGCATCCTTGTCAGAACTCACAAGTAGTAGTTTAAGATGTTTATTTTTCATCTATTTTATTCATTCAACAAATTCAATAATTATTATCTGCATATTTTGATTGTTTATTTATATTTTTGTAGGGGAGGTCGCCCGCCTCTCCCAAATTATGACGTCCTAGTTTTATGTAATTGTCACATGCGGATTCAAAATGCCGTAACAAAATACGACGAAAAGATAACCTTCTTGACGGAGGTAAATATGATCAAATATTTACTCATTGCAGGTTTCTATCGAATGATAAAGAAGCGACCGTGGCAACATGCGAGGGCTCGTTCAATGAGACAACACGGCAACTTACTTGACAAACTATGTACGTTTAGTTAAGATTCAACAGAGGCCTGTTGTAATCAGCGTGCTGGGTAACCCCGGGTTACGCAGTGTTACCTCGAGGGTAACTCCGTCTCCAAAATCCGTGTCGCATTGAGCCATTTTCCGTCAATGAGACACGCCAGGGTTACCCGGTGTTACGCAAACTCGTTACCCGGCGAAATAGTTGGGTAGTGAGCGGAGAGATACCAGCCAATGCCACGTCTCGCCACATATGCATCGAATAAATATGCCTATAATTACGTTTTGTGACCTGTGAAGACGTATTTTGCATATATATGCGTTACAAGTATTATTATTTAGTTGCTAGGTTATATTCGTTACAAATAAAACCAAATATCTATTTATTTAGCTGAGTGTTTAGATATTTCGATTACGCTTGTTGGTTTGTTTACGTTTTGAGCACTCGCGAAGTTGGTCTATTGAGTTTATGAAGAAAAACCTTCAATTGGTTCAATTCATTGATTTCTTATGCAAGAAAGATCTGCAGGGACCTATTACGAAATTTTTAGGGGCTATTTCATCATTAATAGCAATAATTATGAATAAACGTCTGTGTTTACATTAGGTTTGATCTTGTTTTGGTTGTTTCGGGGTTACGCTTCGAGAAATCCTGTCTCATTCACCTTTATAATAGAGTAACACCGAGTCAGTAACACCGCGTAACACTGAGTAACTCTGAGGCAATCTGATTACAACAGGCCTCAGGAGGCGTGGAATCCCATTTCCACAATACAAGATGGATAACCAATTTTTACCCATCAGAAATTTGTCCAACAATAACAGAAATTTGTCACAGCTTGTGGGGTAAGTGTGGGAAGTAGGCTACAAGCGAAGCGCGATGTATTGACATCCATTCGACGAATTCAGGCTGTTCGAAAAACCAGGACTTTAGGTTCATTGTACACCTGAGGCTTTCACTAAAATCACGACGTTAGCCTTATTTCACACCTTCATACTTTCACGAAGAGCACAAAATGTCTATCCGATACTTTGTGAAAAACTCGCGCAACCGTAATGTCCATCTAGAACTTTCAGTCGTTCATGGAATACCACGGAAAAGATGAACTTCACATAACGAGCCAAATGAGAGAATTATCAAGTTCATCAGAAGTACTTCACAAGTTCTTCCAGAGACAGGCCGCGTCTCTTCACATTAGCCAAAACTGCTCGCACAAAGACATGGCCGAGAAGATCCAATGGAGGCCTTCGCAGGGATCTTGCCGAGTCAGCTCCTTTGCCTCATTTATTCCGCCGAAAGCTAACAAATACTCTCAGCACTTTCGAAAGCCCCCAGCAAATCTACCAATCAACTTCTCGGGTACGCTGAAAGTTTTTATTCGCTCTCAAAGCGCCTTAAATAAATAAAGCCTGCAATTGCCCGAGCTTGCTCGCTCTCTTCATTCGTCGGAGCCAGTTTCACTTGATTAGAATTTTCATCTATCAGTTGATGGGACGCCGTATTTTCTGCTGCATTCGCAGCGGGGAGCTATTCAAACTTGTAAAAAGTGTTTAATTTTTTTCCGAACTACCGCACGACCCTCAAAACCAATTTAGTTGCATTGGCAACGTTTACTCAAGGTACTGCGAATTTGCTTTATACCTATGACATGTCAGGTTATGCAATTTTAAAAATAACTTTCGCAAAATTAAATAAAAAAGAAATTGAAAATTGATAAAATTACAGCTGCACAGCAGTAGTAGTAAATTATTATTAGTTAAAGATGAAAAAAGGTGACAGTGCTTTGATTGAAAATACATTTGTTGCTCAAGTCAGTAAAAGATATCACTGACATTAAAAAGTGACATCTACGCTACTAGGACAAAGACAACAACCACAGAATCATCAACAACGACAACAACGTATAAACACCATTTGGACACACAGATCAGAATAAAAGTGTATCAGCTTTTGCGGTGCTGTGGAAGTAATTATCTGTATATTTGAACAGTGTATTATAGTAATATGATGTACAAATTGGTAATACATCCAATGAACGTGAAGAGAATTTTTTGCGTTTTGCATGCGAGGTGCTGCAAAAGTCCCAGACTATTTTCCAACTTGAAACCAATGTTAGTTTCAATCGCCTTTTATCTTAATGCCGTTGATTCAGTGATTTTGTGATAACTTACCAATGTACTTAATTCTTTCCCAAAGCGGTAATTACTGTGCAAGTATTGCAAAATTTCAAGAAATAATCAAACGTGAAACTACTTCGCGTGGGAGTGTCGAAGTCCAATAACATTAAAGAGCAAAATGTTGCTAAATCCTCGGTTTGCGATGCTTTGAACAGATTCATTAAGCTCGGTACTGACAAAGACAGACCCAAGCGTGGACTCCCGGTCTTGCCTTAACTTTGCATAAGCAAGACCTGCAATATTCTATCACACTATATAGCAACTTTTTCCAACGTCAAGCAATAATAAACTATTCATAATAATGATGTTACAGTGAGTAGTAATATCAGGAGGGGTTTCAGTATATCTGATGTGCGCGTTTGGTGGATTTGCGCGATCGATTAGATTAGATTAGATTAGGTTAGGTTAGGTTAGGCTAGGTTAGGTTAGGTTAGGTTAGGTTAGGTTACGTTACGTTAGCTAAGGCAAGGTTTGGTTAGGTCAGTTTAGGTTCCTATGGGGTCGCCAGGTATTTTCTCCCATAGGACAACAATTGACACTTCAATGTAAAAAATATCTCGAAAACTAAACATTTCCGACGAAAACGTTGTTCACGAAAAAGTTTNAGGCAAGGTTAGGTTAGGTCAGTTTAGGTTCCTATGGGGTCGCCAGGTATTTTCTCCCATAGGACAACAATTGACACTTCAATGTAAAAAATATCTCGAAAACTAAACATTTCCGACGAAAACGTTGTTCACGAAAAAAGTTTTAAAATGCCTTCTTTTACCTAAATATATAAAAAAACACGAAAAGCGAGTTTAGTGCACTTGTTAAAGTTTACGTTATTTTACCAATAGTTATTGAAACTGATTTGATGATGATATCACTCATAAACACAATCTTTTTGAAAAATTTTCAGCTACACACCTCGTTTGGATATGAAATTAAGGCATTTCTTCTTTCTTCAAGTTATAATAAACATTATTTACGAAATCAATCTAAACAACTCTTTCAAAGCCCATCAAACCATAAACAATGGTTTATTATAACTCAATCCTTGTATCACTCACTATATGAATGCATGATATGGTTCCATGTAATAAAGCCATTTATGGTACTGAACTTTTATCTGCCGCATATCATTCGACTTATGGGCATCTCAAATTTTAAATACAAAATGTTTCACAAGATTAGAAAAGCATACTGGGACAATATTCAGTAATTACATCTATTTTTTACAGTCAAATTTCATTGTACCGGGTGTCTAAAAACTGTTACATTTTTAATTGGCTTCTGTTTCATCATTTTCATCAAACAAACGAATAGATCCTCTGTGGGTTGGGAATGTATCTTATATACCGAAAAACAACAGCCAATTAAAAATTATCTAACTTTTTTTGAGACAGCCAGTACTGATATAAATTTTCAATTGTTTAGTCACTGAAACAATGCAAAGCTTTCCCAGTCTTTACAGATAACTCAGCACCGGATATGAACCACAATTACGCTATTTTTAAAACTAATATTTATAAACTATTAGTTTTTCACTGTGCAGTTTTTTCTGAACTTAACCTCTACTTTCTTTTTAAAACTTGCACTTTTACTTTCGTTTTCAACTACAGTAGTACTTCGCTATAACAGAAGCCCAAGGGATTTGCCCCTCGTTATATCAGAGGTTCCGTTATATCCGGGGTTATGTAGAACGAAAAAAACCCTCTTATAACGGAAGACATCAGTTCGTATAAGGGAAGTTTCCAGAAGCCCACACCACGCATTTCACCTAACTGTCGCATCGATCATGAAACTCTAACTACCGCAGCAGGCAATGATGCATAACTGTGTAGCGTGGGACGGTGCACAGCAGAATTACCCGCTTATAGCGGTGGATGGCGTCAGTTGCTATAACGTAAATTTCCAGAAGTCCTGTTACAATGGAACTTTAAATTCTACCGTTATAACCGGGTTTCCGCTATAATGAGGTCCGTTATAGTGAGGTTTATTTCTGTTTGAGCTCTCGCTATGTTACGCTCAACCCGGACCAGAGCCTCTCGCCATGTCACCCTCAGCCTCTCAACTCAGCCTGGACCAGAGCCTCTCAGAACAACTCATCCTGGACCAATGCCTCGCAATACAACTCAGCCCGAACCAAAGCCTCGCAATACATACAACTCAGGACCGACTAAAGCCTTTCAATACAACTTCACCCAACGGATAATCCTTAGAGTTGTACAAACAAAATCGCTAAAAAACTGTCTGTATGAA
>LQNS02277718.1:9213043-9226768 GCA_001587735.2 Parhyale hawaiensis | reverse complement strand
AATAAATCAGTCATTAAAATCTTTCCAGTCCAGAAATTGCCGACGATGATGATGCGCTCTCCCATTTCCTTCGGAGGAATCCAAAGCAATGTTGTATCTCATCTAAATTTCTTTGGAGTGTTTTCCAATAAATTCCTATAAGTGCCTCTTCAAGAATACTTTCCTATGAGGGCTGGCAGTTTTATTCTCCCATAACGACGCCAGTATTTTTATTTTACGACACAGAAGGGAAAGCGTTTTGCATGGCCGATCATCAGTTTGCGCTCAGCATCGAACATCTATATAGGAAAAAGTTATGTCGACCGCAGCTGCTTCTCCTGTTCGTGTGACAGTTACACGGCTTCTAAAAATATTAAAAATCATCAGGTGTCTTTCTTTAAACTGTACCTAGTAGCACTTTCCCGATTTACTGGTAATTTTTTGTTTCATTGGGCAAAAAGAACAACGAATCGATGATTTTAATTCCGCCCTTACCGAACGGTGATATTCGTATAGGAAAGACAAAATTAATTTGCACAGAGAAGGTAATGACGGGAGAGTAACCTGAAAAAGAAACACCAGGTCATTGATTCTCCCACGTTAATATCTTTAAATTACTATTGAATGTAGTTGCTCGTGAGCAATTTACATATTACAAATGAGACTAATGCTGATCGATTCTCAACACAAAGCGAACTATGCGCAAAAAGTGCCGACGTCCAGATGCCATTGTAAAATTCGTAACTTGCGCCTGCGTCTACTAATACATACTACGTTTAAAATTGACATAGTACACATAGGTTCAGGTCTAGTTAATTGTCTAACGTCCCATTTAAAAACAACTATCGTAAGCATACCTGTATTTAAAATATGATAAAATGGGCCTCGTGGGCATGCAAATGTTGTATATCTTTCAGCATTTCCCTGACGGTAGCAAGAATTATAACTGTTCTTCAAAAAAGCAAATCACGCCTAGTACTTCACCAAATCATCGCTGTGAATATAATTGTAACCTCACTCTTCCGTGAGAAAGATCCAAACTACGGTATATTATAATCGTCGTAGCCACAACACGATGTCTCGAGAAGACATCATGTCTCCATATCAATGATGGGACCTTTAAGCCCGCCGCAGACGATAGTCTTTTGTCCTGTGTTTTCACTTCACCGCGTTCGAAAATCTCGTGCTGTCCTTGCAAAACACGACTGCGTGTCTACCAAAAGTTTCGATAAAATATTTACCGCCGTATTCTGGAGCTTAGCCCGTGTCACTAGTGCAGTGTCTTTTGTCTTTTGCAATTTTTAGCAAATGTCGCCTGAGAAAGCAGTGCTCTTTTTTGTTGCTTACACAGACATAGCAACGCATTCGAACGCGGTGAAGTGAAAACACAGGGCATAAGACTATCGTCTGCAGCGGGCTTTAGCGTCTCGTTGACAATCCAAAACTAAGTGGCTGGAAGTTTTCGCTGCACCTTTGCATCGTGTAGTTCCTAAAAATCAATCAGCTGTTCATTAACAGTGATGGTTTACAGATAAATTATGAACTGACTCGGCTTAATGATACTTTACAATACCAGACTAGAGTAAAGTATGACGTCGCTATGAAAAAATTGCCTCAAGGAATTATCATTTAACAGAACTTACTCTCATGCGGCTGACCTAGATTCTTCATCATTCACAATAGATACATTTTTCTTTCTTTTGTTGGTGTAATATTAATTTCGAAGCATAAGTCTCACAACCATGGACCTCACTGCGGTCCAAAAAGGAAGCAAGAAGTGACTCGTGATGTACTCGAATGCGAGCAGGAAGACAAGCAGCAGCAATAATAATCACAACAAGTAGGAAAAATGAAAAGAACAAGGCAGGCGCGAATGGAATGGCAGGACTGAAGCCAAGGTAACCTACGAAAGAACCCTGAGGCGCATTTTCTAATAACATATCGGAGAATGAGCGACCCTGTGACAAACTTAATCCTGTGGATCTCGCTTGGCCAATTCTCATCTATCTGGACGGAATTCAACCATAGCTGCTGGTTCCCAAATCCAAGTACCATGAGTTGCAGTCTTAAGAATGGAAATCAATGGCAATATAATTTAATTAATTTTCCTATATTTTCAAATAACATATATGGACACGAACGATTACATGAAGCATCACAAGGTGCCTCCGCAATCAACAAAACTTCAAGAGAACTGGTGTTGCTACGCGGGAGAGGTCGTCATCTTGCGGAAATGAGACATCCTCAACACAAGCACAACGCAGCCACACCTCGTCTTCTCGAGTGCCTCCTCCAGACGCAAAATGTTGGTGAGGTTGTGCAAGAATTCGTGACTGCAACGAAGGCCAGAATCTGATAACTGGGAGTACGAGGCAGTAAATGGGGCGTCGTCGGGCTGGTGACAACTGCTGAACGTACCAACCTAGATCACAGTAGGTGTGTTGAATAAATTGAACGTTTTAGGTTGCTACAGTATATTAATACGTAAAGTGTGTAAATAAGTGACAGTTTCCGTGGGCTTAATGAATGTAAAAGTCTTTCAACAGCCTTAGGACGAATATAATTTTCTAAATACTTTCTTTCCAATGAATAAGCACCAGAACAAGTTGCTCTTACTTGGGTAGATAATGGAAATAACTATACAGATCGCAAAAAGTGAGCGTCCTTCTGTCTCGAATTATTATTGAGTTCGCGCTCGATGGCAGCTCGTGCTGGCCTATATTAGAACACTTGACAACAGTTTTAGCGATACAATGGCGCAAAGAAAATACCTTGAGAATACACTCATGGCTCGAGGTGGGCAACTGCGGCCAGTTGCGATTCATTCCCAAGACTAGACTAGCAAGCCTCGTGTTAATAGAACTTCACCTGCGAAGGGGGTGGGGAATGGTGGCGCTGAGTTAGCAGTCTCGGCATTTTTCCCATCCAGGGCAGCCCAGCTGACTGCCTACAAGAGCTTGTGATGGCTTTTGGGTGGAAAGACATGAATTTATTGTATTCTGACATTCTGTGACCTTTATTTACTCATCTATTTATTTTTTACTTGCTTATTTATTTCTGTGCTTATTTATTTACTTGTTTATTTATATAGATATCTACTTGCTTATTTGCACACTGAATCTTCACTTTAACATAGGAAGAAATTCGAGCATTAAGATTAAATTCGATTGTACCCGTGATATAGAAGATGAACCTGAGCTCGGCCGCATGAACGGATACGTTAAATTTAAAGGTGATACGGGAAATACAACTGGCCCACGTCATATACATATATTTCTCCTTGCTTACAGGCAGAGTTTTGATTATTTCTTTGGAAATTAAAATAAAATGGTGACCCGTACGGGCAGGAATGGACGGTCAAATAGCACATGGTCTGTAACCAGCTGTATAACACCTGTTTTTGCAACAGCAAAGAATGTAATGGTGATCCACTGGGTCACGGGCCGTCAACAGTCTGACAAACCTACGAAGGCGGCTTGGGTGGGGCATGAGAGATTGCGCATGTGTCATATTTTCATATTTTGTACTTAAATCAAATTGATCTTTTTATATTTTACTTTTCCAATAAACATAAAGTCATCTTGGACTGTTTTGGAAGTCACAGTTGTAATTAAGCATTGAATAATGGCAATAAAGTTCTTGAATAGGATAATATATAGTAATATTTCGGAAACGTGGCATAGCAGCATTTGCCGTTATGCCAAATACACCGAACTTCCTATTAGTCATTTGGGCAGGTCACCCACTGCTTGGGATTTTTTCTCAGATCTTGGGAAATGTTGGGGCAGGATCTTGGGATAAACTAAAAACATCAGTTGGAGCACAGCATTTGGTTTACCTTATTTTAGGATGAAAATGCGTCATGGAAACTTCTTCAGCTTCCCGCTCACGCGTTTTACACAGTCAAGCGAAGGAGCTCATATGCAACGTTAATTCCTATTTTTTGGAAGAAAAGCGAATCAGGGCCCCTTATTGGATCTTTCAAAAGCATCTGCTGAACTGCAAAGGCAACGAAAGTCGGCATCAGAACAGTTCATTGAATCTGTTTGCAAGCAAAGGGAACTCCAGAGCCAACTTTCTCATCTCCTGCAAGGAATAGACCTGCCACAGTCACCAATTTGGATAATTTTGATCTAAAATTCCTGCGAATAACTGTGCTCTCATTCTATGAGAGAAGAGACATTCCAACATGAGAGCTGATCCTGTGTGGGAACACTTTCGTGTAAGGGATCCACATTTTTCCTTTGCATACTTCATGCCCCTTCCTTTTTCTAGCTTAGAACAGTTTTTTTTCAAGCTGGGCATGGAGGCTTAAGGTTTCGTATATAAGATAGTAATATATGAGCCACCATTACCGCCCCAAATGAAGCTATTATTATGCAGCTGTACTCACATGGTTATATTGAATACTTTTTGATAATATTTTTCCTCTAAATCCCTTTAGAATTTCCATTGCTAACATAACTGTATACCTCATTAAAGTTCACCAGGCTGCATCCTTATTTATCAATGCAGATTGTTATCTAATTCTCAAAAACGTTTCACAATAATTCGCGCTTCATTAGTTTCCGCCAGTCCAATCCTCTTAAATCGGTAGTGCTTGGCTCTAGATGCAGGTACTGGGCGGGGCTTTGAAAAATGCCAGTAGAATTGGTAACGCCGTAGAGAAATTTGACCACACCCAAGCCGCCTTCGTAGGTTGGGCAGACTATAGTGTAAAAATAATTACAAATATGTATATATAGACACATACAGGACGGAACGTAATCACCTCTCTTACTTCGTTGTCGGGTGATAATAATTGGCCGGTGTTTGTTATTTGCTCTCATGGCCGTAACGCAGGCGGCTGCAGCAGCTAGTCTATGTTCGAAATAACAAGAACGGAGAGAAGATGGGCGTAGCTTTACAGATATATTTTAACAATAAATAAAGAATAAAATTCGGACGAGCGCACTCGCTTACTGAGCAGCACACAATTGGGGCGCGTGTCATTGAATTACAGAAACCAAAAATAGAAATCAGGCCGAGACCACGCTGCGCTGTCAACTGGAGCTTCAGCAACCTCCGTTGTCTGCATGACTGAGTTTTGCAAGGTGTTCTTACTGAGGAGTTTTGTTCTTCCTTTGATGTATGTAACTCCACGTCTGAGGAGCGATGATTTACGTTTCTTGGCAAGGCGAGTAAATAAATACACTACTGAAATTAACTAGTGAATAGCATAAGCCTTTGTCTCCACTACAAAGACGATCTAATAGAGGAAGAAACAAGGAACATGTATGTAGTACAAGTCGACAGAAACTTGGAACCAACGCAAGAGGGTGTTCCCTCGTAGGAGTGTGAACATGGAAACAGCAAGAATCGAAAGAGGAGGAAGAATAGAAGAAAGCACCATCAGTAGGAGCATGAAAATGGAAAAAAGCAAAGTGGACACGAAAAACAAGCGTCCTGAAAGCCTATCTAAAGCTGAGGTACTTATGAGGACCCCCAGGGGGCGCTACTCACCATAACATAGGATGGCAAACCTAACTTACCTAGCCCTATATGGCCTTCGGCCCATCCTGAGCCTCTCGAGAGGCAATTAGGTAACAGTAAAATTGCACACTTAATAGAGTTAAATTTGTACCGGTATCGTTCATATTCCGGTGACATTTGTTGTAGTTTAACTACATTTTCTTCAAATTTTTATTAAAGAAAAACTCACTGATTTATCACTGCTTCGAGTAATGTTAATCACACCGTTGCTAATTCAGTGAAGCAGTTGGCAGTGACGAGTAGAAACTTAAGCAATAGCCTCAATAGCCATGACAGTACAATTCAGTTCGTGCCTTAGGTGCGAATCAAAGTAGCAATAAGTATCGCCACATATGTACAGTGCAATTATTTAAGTAATTAAGTTTAGCATTATATACAAATACCTGCAGGAAACTGTCGGTGGTATAATGAAAATTCCGTACTCGAAAAATAATTAAGTTCAGCATGGTACACAAATACCAGCAGGAAGCTGTCGGTGGTATAATGAAAATTCTGTACTCAAAAAATAATTAAGTTTAGCATGGTACACAAATACCTGCAGGAAGCACTCGCTGGTATAATGAAAATTCCGTACTCGAAAAATAAAGTTTAGCATGGTACACAGATACCTGCAGGAAGCTGGCGGTGTTATAGTAGAAATTCAGATTCGAAAAATAATTCAACTGAACAAAGGTACAGAAATAAATACCTGCAGGAAGCTGTCGGTGGTATAGTAGAAATTCAGATTCGAAAAATAATTCAACTGAACAAAGGTACAGAAATAAATACCTGCAGGAAGCTGTCGGTGGTAGCTGTTGTTGAGGAGGTGGCAGCAGGCTGCAGTGACGCATATCAACAAGGATGCTATCTGCCCCAGCAACAGCGCCCGCCATATTGACCTGTCAGACAAGGTAAAATGTTTTCAACTTGTAAATTGCAATGGGGGATTGCACTCTTAATGATAACGGGGGAGTGGTTGCAGCCTAGAGTTACAAGGCAACGAGTTGCATTCCTGATGAAAAATAACTAGGGAGTGGTAAACGTCTACCGTTACGAGCTCCACTTGTTACCGTAACTAGCTGGGTTGGACCTAGAGTTAACCCTTAACTGCCTGAATTATGATCTAATTTGGTAATATTTTTTTTCATTGGTGTTTGAAGTTGCTTAAGGTTCATGACAGATCTAGAAGCGTTTTTGAAAAATATATATATCGAACAAAATAAATTTGTGTTCCAGATATGGTACATCAGACTCCCACCAGGTTGCCATGTCTGTTCCATATTTGGAACAATCGGCATAAATTTGATACCATGACCTATTGAATGTGCATAAAATCCCATTATATACTTCCTACTTTACTAATTCGTGTTTAATTTACAGCGCTACCTGCGAGGCTTTTCTATGGTCTCTGTACAACCATTAGAGCATCAACATATGCGAGCATACGAGAAACTGCGTCAGATAAAGAATTTCTGATGACTATGAAATCCTAGACCAAATTGCAAGTATACTTTGATGCTAATGGAGATAAATAAAGTATTTTGTTGTAAAATCTATGTTTCTCCGTACCTAATCATGACAATAGTTGATGGAAGAATTGTTATAGCAGGCTAGATTATTTAAAATGGTGATAAAATGTTTTTAGAACCAAGTGAAGAGAGTGCCACGAGTCCTGTGACGCAGCCAGCTAACAAAAAAGATGTAGTGGTGATGATTGAAGTACAAGAACTATGTAGTAGGGTTGAACCTGCCAGTAGTACTGTAAATCCTATAATTTCTCCCGTGGCAAGAAAGTAGTAAGAAGAACCAAACAATGGTAACAGACACAACCAAACAGCGAATATTGCACAAAAATTCCAATTTTCAAAGAAGAATATTCTTCGTATGATGTTTTTATATCATCAGGTGAGTAGTCCATAGGCCACAGTACTTCCTTGATGAATGAATGAGACAGAAACCAGTCAAACTTGTATTCTATTGAGCAAGATCAAATAAACCTTTGAACCTATCAAAGAGCAGACCTAACCATGTCTCAAAATTTACGGTTTGACCGTGTCCATACCCCACGTTCAGTTCTTCCCGCTATTCTCTTGTCACCGGTAGCTACCCACGGTAGCTGCAGACATTGCGCGCTGCACCGTTGTGTCGAGGTACCCGGGATCGATCCCCACACCAAGCGCAGTCTTTCTCAAGGCACTCGGCTTGCTGAATCAGCGTATTTGCTTGTGCGCATAGCTGTTGTGGAGTACCTGCCCTAGGGTAGGGGGAGGTGGCTGGTCGTTGAACCTTCCGTTTCGGCGCCATAGTTCTTAGCGACCAGTCGTCGGTGGCAGCTGCGCTTACTCCTCTGGGGCCAGTTGGTCTATGTCCGCCATACGAACCAGTGCGAGTGGATTTTCCAATGGAGGGTGCAGTAACAGTTGACTTTACTTTTACCTTTACCAGAGAAATTTAGGGATTTACTACTGGTAGGCTTACAACTTGTAGAATAGTATGGTTCTTGCACTTCAATCACCACCACTCCCTAGGTTTGAAAGCTAGCTTCCTCACAATACTTCGTGTAATTCTCCTCAGTCGGTTCAGAAAGGTATAAACATTTTATTTCATCTAAACTACTACAACATCGTGCATCGTGAATAATATTGTTATGTGAGATTAATGTCCTTTGTTCGTTAGTTACTACAGTACATCACCTCCACTTGTAATTTTAGAGGACACCCACTTCCAGTTATCATTGGAACTGTAGCTTGTAACTTTATACAGACCGGTGTGGTTGCTCGAACCTTAGGTAAATTTTTCTTCTCATATAATACGCACAGACCTGCGACATTTTTTTTTCAACAGTTCGCGGCAGCAAAGTGAAAGTAGATACCGTACTTTGAGTAGTGGCGTTACCGATACGCAGTGGGACGTCCTCAGCCGAGGTTTCCAGAACACATTTGTTAAGTCCAACATTTTTTCTTCAGATTTTGTGCAAATTGACCTTTGCCGAGACCTTAACATATGGAAAGCTTTGGTGAAGATACCAACAACGTAATCATACGCATGATTTTTAACCGAATTTTTGCAACAAACGTTGCCATTATCGCAAATGTCACAACATTTAATACTATAACGTTCGGGTATCCCCTTCTCTCGCAGAAAGCTGAGTACAAAAGACAAGAAGTCAGCCCAGAATTTGCTCCTTCACAAGAATCTGCCCTAAAATGACAAAAAACGGCGGCAATTTTGGAGCTTTAGTCCTGCGAGCGAACACTGGGGGAAAGTAGGACTTGCAATTTTGATGACCGGCCGGGCGCACGACCCCCGGCAAGTGCAAGAGAACGCAAGAGACCTCTTAATATTGTACCGCTGCTGCTGCCGCCTGCGGCTCCTCAAGTAAAGCGAGCCTCACTAAACTACTTAGGACATAAAACAAGCGAATTGCACGTTAGTGAGTGGCGCATTTGCCAGGGACCACATTCATTCTGAAGGTCATAAAGGTATCAAGGGAATGGCAAACAACTGTAGTGGCACATTGTGCGTTACTTGAAGCATCCTCAGACACAATCTGGTGTATCAAGAGAGGAAGAAGAAGCAATACCTATGTAACGTGTTGATAGAAGCGAGGATCGTACCTGCACGAGGGTGTTCCCACTCTAGATGAACCCGCGTGAGTACAGTAAGTTGGGTAAAAACAGGAAGTACAGAACAAATCAAACATCATCTGTTGGAGTATGGAAGTGAAGGAAGTAAGGAGGTCATGAGAGACGGATATCCTGTAGAAATAGGTAACTCTTGGGCGGCTTCCCTGGGGTCGCTACTCTCCGTAACATAGGATAGGCTAATCTAACTAGCCTAACCTGGGAACTATGACACATTTGAGTCCCTTGAGTATTTTAGCTCACAAAGAAAGTAAAACGTCTCTATTCCAAACATAATAATGTTATATGAAAACGGTGAAACCGAAAAATATTTATTTTAATGAATATTGTTACTACAGTTAATGATGCAGCGATCCACGGTAACTGGGAAGGATAGCCACCAGCGAGAGAAACACGAGAGTCTGCATCAAAAAGTTGAGGGAAACGTCATAGGGAAGGAATGCGTAAAGAAATATTACTTGTTACTGATGCATTAACTTTTGTGTCGCTGCATGAGGCCACCGACGAATGAGTCAAATACGTGCATGATGAGGCTGTAGGGAAACTGAAGTAATTTCCGAAGTTAGTATTTTTTTCTGTCATGACGGACAAAGCTGTATCATCTCCAACCCAGAATATGAGATTTCGGTACTTAGAGAGCAAAAAACACCAAGCATTTTCACGAAAAATACGTGAGAAGCCCGCGGCGGACTTGTTACCTACAGTGTAACCCTAAAGGCAATGCAGTGAATGGACACAACAGAATGGTGAAGAAACTAGCGGGAGCATCGTACAGAGTGATTAGAAATAACATTTTTAAATACACGACAATTAAAAGTAACTTGTATTGCCTGTGTCTGGGTTGTCTATTTAAATGTTCTCTCTTGTTGAATAATCGAACCGCCTCAATATTGTTTGCAGATAGGTCCTCTCTTCACCTTTCACTCTTTAGTATGGCAGGTGAGCATATATAGTGGTTTTTATAATGCTATTCATATAAAAGCGTTGCTCAGCAACCTGGTAAAGAGTGAGTTGCCAAAACGGTTTTACGTCACTACGTACCTCCCGCATATCATAGTTAAGGATTACGGGCTTGGACGGTACCCAGCTAATGCCAGGACTTGGGACTTCGCTCAGGCATTTTGCTCACCGGATGCCCTTCCAGCCGTGAACAAGTGACGTTTGATGGACTCGATATTGGTCAACCTGCTGATGAAGCAGTGGGAACTGTACCATTCCGTCACGGCGACCGCTGATAAGTTTGTTACTGCCCTTCGGTATTCCCTGCACGAAATATCCACAGAAGCGCGTATTCCAATTGAACCACTATTGAGGTTTTCTTACAGTAGTCTGATCAGTTTGCAACTATGTAGCTAGTATCACTTCTAGAGAGTGAACACGGTAAAATCTAAGAAAATCCTCCTAACTTCATTACGACGAGAGAAAACAATGCCTACCTAAAAGTAGTTTCCCACTTACCCGGTACAAATCACGTTTTCTGATTCTGCACCTCATTATTATTGTTATGCTTCAATTCTTGAGCCCCTAAGCGCGAATCAAAGTATAGCTCGAATACAAACATAAACAAATGCAGCGCTTTTAAATCAGAGAACCGGCACAGCAAAAATACACAGATAATTTCATTTTAAATCCAGTTGACTACAGTTCTGGTTGTTTCTCTTTATAGTGATACCCGGCACTAATCGTACAACTTATTAATCTATATACAGACCGGTATTCAGAGTATTTACCTAATCAAAGTAGGGTGACCCCTGTTGCAAAACACGAAAGTTTGGCGCATGAGAAGACCTATGTTCCTGCACACCAAATTTGAGTATCTCGGTACTCGCACAAAATTTCGCAGAAAGACCCAGCGACAATATCCAGGGCCGCAGACTTGGGGAAAACTCGCCTCGATCTGCCGCTCCGGAGTAACCATTTAGGCAGAGCATTTGGGAACTAAGGAGGAATGATTTTCTGGCAGGTTTCTTCACGATACGCCCTTGCTTATCACCAGATCCCAGCTCTCTGAGGAGGTGCCATAAATTCTGGCGCTGTTCGAAGCCGCTTGGCTTTTTCAGAAGTCCTCGACTTCTTGCACGAGAGTCTCCCGAGCCAAAGGCAGGACCGCCGAGAAAGCTTTTAGGCTAATCACGAGGATTATCGGTCCAATGACTGTCCTGGCGAGCAAACTTCCGCAACTTGAACCCTCGATTCCAACAGGGTAAGCAAAGCGAGAATATACAGAAAGATAATTGAGTTTCAAGCGTTTGACTTTAAATCGAGCTGGGAGAGTAGGGACTGGAGGCAATGTAGCGTGCCGTGATGACTTCAAAGTTACAAAACGATCCAAGTTCAAAAGGTCAATAGCGATCCACAGACTATGATGCCCTCTGTAGTCATTCAGGACTGTCAGACTACGGTGTTTGAGTTAATCAGCTCTAAGTTCTGGGTAAATAAACTTTATGGCGGCAGAGGTCTAACTCCATAATGGTCTTGGCCAGATTTCGAGAGTTATATTGCAGCTGGTAGGGTATACGCTTCAACAAATATTTATAAAGAGATGATCGATGACGTTTCGACTTTACACTCATTCAAAAGCGTTGAACAAAGAGCAAATGGAGTGATTGACAGTTGTTCCAATGCTAGACTTGACGAGCCTACCGAGCACACGAGAGCTGCGTACTGAACTCCAGCTCACTTTCCGGTCGGTATAAATATTTAGGTATTGAGAAGAACACCTGAACGAAAGAAGACAGCATGTAATCTGGAAACTACAATTGAAAGCAGTAGCTGACATCCAAGGAGGCATTTCGGTGCTTTCCCGAAAATATCAGTGATGACCAAGAAGCTAATTTGGTCAGTCTTTCACACGATATTGAGAACAGTGAAATAAAATATGTACAAAAAAGAGGATTTTATGAACAAGCGTGTCATACTTTTTTGCTCCATATTTCAGTCTTGTTTGCATGACCCTACAGTATCATAAGTTCGTAAGTTGGAGGAAAAGTATCCAGAAAAATGGCCCCATAATTCATGCAACAATGTGTCTACAAATATCTCGCAAAGGCCAGGAAAAAGTTTAAGGCGCTGCCATGTACCTCTCCCCTGCCCATAAATGTAGAGAAAATGATCCGAGAGAAAAGGCTGGAAGCTTGATACACACGCGCTCTCAATACTTCAATAGACCGGTCTCTATATAGGACCTGCCATGAAGCATACATAACCGAGATGGAAATTTATGAAGAAAGTTTGGAGCGGCGAGGTTTCCCGAAGAAAGTCCTTGCGTTATTTGCGGCGATACTTCATAACAAAAACTAAAGCTGCTTTTCTCCGATAAAGTGCTCCGGTGGCGGCGGTAGGTAGACTTGTGCTTCCTCTTAACCTTTGAAGTTTTCTTGCTTTAGCGCTTCACAACTAGCGGTACGGGCGACGTCGATGGAGTGAAGCTGTTGGCAAGCTGCGGGCCGTGAAAAGGAAATGCGTCCTCTGATCATGTGCAGGTTTGCTGCAGAGAACGTGCAAATACATTAATTTCTATATATATCTGAGTTATTAAGTTACCCTAGCCGCTGCAACGGAGTTTTCCTAGAGGGAAATGCAAGGAACCTTATACTATGTTGAGAAAAATAATGAATTCTAGAACGCAGAAATACGGTGCATGATTGGAGGAAGTCGGGGAGCAGTAGAGACAAAGTTTGTTCGTAGAATAGCAAAAAGAAAGAAGACAGGAGGGCACGAAGACAAGTTAAAGTCAGGATAATATATTATAAGGCCTCCACTGCACGAGGTATGATTTCCTATAAAAACCACCAGATAGGCGAACTTGCATGCACTAATAGCTGGATAAAAATATAACAAACACTTAATATTGCAATAGTGATGTCATCTACAGGGCCTTTGCCTCACAGTGTAGAACATAAGCTATACAACTCTACCACTAGTGATCTACCTACGCGGAAGGCAAGACTGAATCACGGATGAAACTTGATTGCACGCAATTATATATTTAATTTAACCATTTTCAATATGCATCAAGTGCACTAAAACAGGAATATTTTCCACAAGGAATCTCAATGTCATGCGGAAGAGAAGCTCACAGAAATAAGAATCATTCAGAGGACGCTGCTTTATCAAATTTTAGGGCGCTGAGCCAGCATATTTTCTCTCGCTCGAATTTTATTACCCGTAATTTTTGCTTTCGATCGATCCTGCAGCTTGTCTTATCTAATTTCGATTTTCAAACGTTCTTATTTTCGTTTGAAAACGCGATATGTCGTATCTTTGGACAGTTTATACTCATAAGTTGCAACTGGGGTATTTTTGGCCACAGAGAGAGCGAGCACACAAGCACGTTAACTTTAACGAAAGAAAGAATATTCATTTAACAGATTTACTGAGAGAAATTTTGGCGTCTTTGATGTACTGAGATGCATCAAAATTACTTACATAATTTTCCCAAAAACTGAAACACGCAAGTGCATTATAAATATGCTAAGTGCATCATCATGACACACTTTAACGAACTCCACTGTAATCCTAATATAATAAAACGCTTGGTGATTTTATTTATCTATTTATTTCGTTTCCGCTTTGAAGGAAATAGGCGAAA